>JAVSCE010000585.1:0-85557 GCA_032199065.1 Smutsia gigantea | reverse complement strand
TACAATAGCCAAGAAATGGAAGCAACCTAAGTGTCCATCATTAGATGAATGGATAAAGAAGAGATGGTACATATACACAATGGAATATTATACAGCCATAAGAAGAAAACAAATCCTACCATTTGCAACAACATGGATGGAGCTAGAGGGTATTATGTTCAGTGAAATAAGCCAAGCCGAAAAAGACAAGTATCAAATGATTTCACTCTTATGTGTATAAGAACTGAGGAAAAACTGAAGGAACAAAACAGCAGCAGACTCACAGAACCCAAGAACGGACTAAAAGTTACCAAAGGGAAAGGGACTGGGGAGGATGGGTGGGAAGGGAGGGACAAGGGGGAAAAGGGGCATTACGATTAGCATATGTAATGTTAGGGGG
The DNA here is from genome assembly GCA_032199065.1 of Smutsia gigantea. Lineage (NCBI taxonomy): Eukaryota > Metazoa > Chordata > Mammalia > Pholidota > Manidae > Smutsia > Smutsia gigantea. The sequence continues at coordinate 85,178 of JAVSCE010000585.1, read as the reverse complement.
GCATGAGGAGGGCTGTACAACCCAGAGAAGACAAGTAGTGACTCTATAGCATCTCACTATGCTGATGGACAGTGACTGTAATGGGGTTGGTGGGGGGGACCTGATGAAGAGGGTAGTGTAATCACCATAATATTACTCATCTAATTGTAGATTAACGATATCAAAATAAACTTTAAAAAAATCAGCCTTTTGGATTTTGTGGTAGGTCAAATAATGATCCCCACCCCAAGATATTAAGCTCTAATCTCTGAAGCCTGTAAATTCTACTTGTAAGGAAAAGGGGTCTTTATAGATGTGATTAGGATCTTGAGATGGAGAGATTATCCTGGATTATTTTGGTGGGCCCTAAATTCAATCACATGTATTGTTACATGAGCAGACACATACATACAGACACAGAAGAGAAAGAAGAAATGTAATCACAGAGGTAGAGAGTGGAATGATAACAGCTACAAACCAAGGAATGCTGGTAGCCACCAACAGCTGCCAGCTGTTGGAAGGAAGAGGTGAGGAAGGAATTTTCTCCCAGAGCCTCAGGAGGGAAGACAGCCCAGCCAACATCAGTGAAACTGATTTCAGCCCAGTGAAGCTGATGTAGGACTTCTGGCTTCCAAAACTGCAAGCAAGAGAGTAAAACTCTGTTGTTTTAAGCCACCTAATTTGTGGTAAGTTCTTACAGAAGTCTTAGGAAATGAGTATAGGTTTCTTCTGCATCTCCATCATTTTTCTTTTCCTTTTTTTTCTTAAACAAAATAGCTTTACTGAGATATAATTTACATACCATACAATTCATCCATAAAGTGTACAAATCAATGGTTTTTAGGGTATTCTTGGAAGAGTATTAAGCTTTAAGCTTCAGCAAAAATTGAACATGTGGACTTCGAAGCTAGCAAAAATGGAGTAAGCTACTAAAGCTTCTCTCTCCCAGGAATCACAACAGCTTCAGAAAAAATTAAAAAGGAAGTACATAACAACTCTGAAAAGAAACAAAAGCAGTTATAAACAAAAGACAGTTTGCAGACTGAAGTAAAAACTTGAAGGATACCATTCTTGGACTGTGAAGATTCCTGTTTTTTATTTTTTCATTTATTTACCTTCTGAATTTATCAAGAAGGTGACACAAACTGGGGAAGGAGTTTAGCAATGTCACAGGATATAGGGTAAATATAGAAAATCAAATGTGTTTCTATACACTAGCAAGGAACCACTGGAAATTAAATTGAAACATAATATATGTCATTTATAAGAGTACCAAAAGTTACTTAGGTATAATTGTACACAATTATACTCAGGATATGTTTGCAAACCACAAAATGCTGATGCAAGAAATCAAAAAGGACCTCAATTAATATTCATGGTTGAAAGACTCAATATTGGTAAAATGTCATTTCTCACCAGATTGGTCTATACATTCAATGCAATTCCAACATCCCAGAATGATTTTCTATACATACAGATAAGTAGATTCTAAAATTTAAATGAAAGGGTAAAGGAATTAGACTAGTAAAAGTAGTTTTGAAAAAAAAAAGAACAAAATTGGAAAACTCATACTACCTAATTTGAAGACTTTTAAGCTGAAGCAATCAAGATATAGTATTTCTGAAAAGACAGAAACAAGTAAATGGAACTGAGAGCCAGAAAAAAACTAAGATAAATATGACCAGTTGATTTTTTGACAAGAGTTCAAAGACAATTCAATGGAGAAATTGTAGTTTTTTTTTCAACAAATGGTTCTGAAACAACTGGACATCAAATGCAAAATGAACCTTGACCTAAAATCCATTTCTTGTACAAAAATTAAGTCAAAATGGATCATATATCTAAAGGTAAAACCTAAAACAAACTTTTAGAAGAAAACACAGGACAAAATCTTTGTACCTTTGGTTAGACAACAAACTCTTATATACAAAACCAAAGCAAAATGTATTTTTAAAAATTGATAAATTGGACTTCATCAAAATTTATAACTTTTGCTTTGTAGAAGACACTGTTAAGAGGATGAAGACACACACAACAGACTGGGAGACAATCTTTCCGTATCACATTTGACAAAGGACTTCTATCTAGAATATATATAGAACTCAAAAAGTTCAACAATAAGAAAATAACCCTACTTTTAAAAATGGAAACATTTGAACAGAAATTTCACCAAATAAGAAATAAGGATGGCAAACATTAATATTAAAAGTTGCTCACCATCACTGACCATCTGGGAATTATAAATTAAGACTTCAGTGAATATCATGACCCTGCAATTTCACTTATAGATATTTATACAGGTCAAATAAAAACCTATGTTCATGTACATGAAACTTTATAGCAGAATTACTGATAATTACCCCAAACTGAAAACAACCCAAATGTCTCTCAATTGGAAAACAAATAAATGGTGGTATAGCCATATAAGTGATTTCTACTCAATGAAAAAAGTAACAAACTATTTATACACATAATAACATGGGTCAATCTCAAGTGCATTTTGCAAAGTGGAAGAAGCCAGATTTTAAAAGCCACACACTGTTTGGTTCTATGTATATGACATGGAAAAGGCACAGCTATAGACATGGAGAACAAATCAGTGGTTGCCAGGAGTTAAGGGACAAGGCATCATGAAAAGTATGTGTTCTTTTGCTTTATCTCAAAGACTGATGCAACAAAGCAGTTTCCATGGTAATGACACTTTTTATTCAACATCATGACAACTATAAAAATGCATAGTTAAATGAGGTCGAAAGCATACATGCCAGGACTAAATCAGGCCTCCAGACAAATGATTGGCCACTTAAAAAAAAAAATTCCTTTATCTTCCTAAGAGCAAAGTTAGTCTCACGATCTTGCTTTCACCTTCGCAATGGTGAGAACCTAAAGGATGGCCTTTCTCTAGCTTTCATGTGTCACTGAATATATACTGGAGAGGAGAAAGGTCATCCAAAATACCTGGTGGTAAAGGGGTCCCCACTACCTATGTCTCATCATTGTGCATGCATGTTTGGGGGAAGGTAATAATTAGAGATGAATAGTTAATGGGTTAATAAGCACTGCTCTGTTTGCCTCTAAGAGACTGCAAAAGTCACATAATCAAAGGACTTGGCACTAGACAGAATCTTAGAAACCATTTCTTTCAACTTCTTGTTTCAGAGATGATAAAGAGGTAGCCCAGTCAGTGATCGCACAACTGGGTCACAGCAGAGACAGAACTAAAATCACAATCTTCCGACACTTCTGACCCTTAATACCATATCCATGGCCTCCTTCAGGGGCATGTGAGCTGTGGAATCTCATAGGGCCTCACACTCAGAAAGGCCTTGCTCTTAGCTTAGTTTAATGCTCTGCTGTTCCTATCTTGAAGTTCTTGGTAATTTTCAAACAAAGGGTCCTGTATTTTCATTTTACACTGGGCCCCACAAATAATGCTGCTGAATATGACCTCATCTTCCCCCTCTCAAAGATTGTCTTATAGAAAGAAAACTTCACATTCTAGCCAATAAAAGGAAGAAATATTCAAGAAATAGGGAAATCTAAAACAAAAACTGGCAGGGTTTATAAAGAGAAAAGTTTACTCACCCAAGAGAACACCATCTACATGGGACTGGTACCTAATGAAGAGAAAACCTCAACAAGTTGTACTCTAGCTTAATGCAACCTAGGGAATCATTAATAGCAGTGATAAGTGGGAGGGTGGTGGGGCACATTCAACCTATGTCTGTAATTCACCTGAATGTTCTCTTACCAGCCAGGCCTTAACAGACCTGATTTGTTTTCTCATGTTGGAGTTGCAGGGAAAAAAAAATCTCTAGAAAGGATGTTGTCAGGAGATGTTTATATATTGAAGTACACACAGATTATTTGCCCCTGGGGAATATGAGGATGAGTAATTGTTAGAAATGTTACATCAGGGAATAATGCCAATAAGGACACTGGGGAAGCCTGTTCTTTTGTCCATTACTGTTGTTAGTCAGAGGTATTTAAATTTGACAGGAAGTAAAGATTCTCTGATCATTAATTCCTTCTCTCTTTATTTCAGCAAAAATTAGATTTTTAGTGAAACAAAAATGGGCAGAAAGATTTGGAGCTTTAAAAACACCAACCCAACTTTAAATTTCAGTTTTACCACTCACAGTGTTATGATTGTCAAATTATGTAAACCCTCTAAGTCTCAATTTCTTTGTCTGTAAAATAATGACCATAAACCTACCTTGCTTAATTTGTTAGATATATTAGCTTTCAAGGACTGACTTTTCCCAAAGTGTTTTCCACAGAAGACAAATTCTGGAGAATACTAAATGACATCTGTGGGTCAAATAAGTTTAAGAAATAATGGGTTAAAACTAATCAAACTGATTTATTTAATGCACAACTTCCCCAAGTGTTTAATTCAATAACCTCTTAGTGAATCAACAAGAGGTAGATAACACATATAGCACTTCCCAAATTTATTTGATCAGAAAAAAACTTTTCAGACCATTTTGAAACTAGTGTTGCATGGGGTACATTGTTGAAAGTGTTGAATTAATTACATAAAATAAATAATAAATTTATGAGTATTTATTATAAATTCCATTTATGTTAAAGGTCTATAAAAATACAAAGTTTCTTATTATCATAATGCATCATGCTCTGAAAAAAATGTATTTTTTAGTTTTCTCTTACTGTATCTCAAACTGTTTTCCTCTTGATAACTGGTTTATTTTCCAGAACATCACCTCTGCTTCATATCTATCATATACTTATTGTTCCACTTTTTCTTGGACTTACATTTAAGAGTAATCTACATTATCACTGGGCTCACTTGCTCTAGGGTAAATATCTATGGACAAGTACAAATTCTTAGTTCAAATAATACTTTGCTACTAACTGCATGAATAAGTTCTTTTCAAAAAATTTTTCTAGGCCTCTGTAAAATGAGTGAAATGGAATTTTTATGAGATAAAAAACTTTATAGCATTTGGAAGAGTTGATAAAAAAGACTTTAGAGAACTTCCAGTTCCCAGCCCAGCATACAAGAAGCTTGGAAATGATCATTTCCATCCACATAAGAAGGAAAAATCTGAACAAAGTGAAAATCAACAGCTTTGCTTAGACCCAAGAAAGAATTAAGATTACTCACCAAACCACTGCCTCAAAATTTTGAGAAGTAGACAGGTAGATACAGAGAATCAAACTCACTGGAGCAGAAACCTACATGGCAACTAGTATCAGGATAGGAAAATCTAGACTGTAATTAATGAATTGCTGGAAACTTAGTGTGGACAAGTTTGAGAGCTAAAATTTTCAAGGAAGGAGAGTCTTCAGTCAGGGGAGCTTCTGTACTTCTTGAGATTCCCTCCAGGAGTCCTATAAGGTTCTCACAGAGATGATCAGAGAAAAACCTTTTAATGCTTCCATCAGAGGGAGGGGGAAAGTAGCCATTTTGAAATAAGCCCAGAGCACTCTGCTCTTCTTAATAAAATAATTTCACCAGAGCCTAACAGACCCAAAGGATGGGAAATACCCCACTCCAGTCCCCACTAGCTTTTGATGTAGAGGAAGGGAAACATATAACTGCAGCCTCTTCTAGTCTTTCTGTCTCACCTAAATGTATATGTACAGAGAATGGGGAAACATGAGAAGCACTTTTAAAGGTCACATCCCAGGGGCACAAGCTCACTAAAAAACTAAGATCTAATCATAGGACCATGGAATGTTTCCTCTACCCCAGTACCTTGCCACCACATCAATAAGGCCTATCTAAAGTTCCTTTTCCCCAGAATATCATGTTTAGCTTTCAACAAAAAAATTACAGTGCATACTATAAGGCAAAAAACACAGTTTAAAGAGACAGTACAAGTAGCAGAACTAGGCTCAGATATGGCAGAGATGTTGAAATTATCACCAGACTGGGAATTTATAAAACCTATGATTAATATGCTAAGGGATCAAGAAAATGAAAAGACAAGCCACAGACTTGGAGAAAATATTTTCAAAATACATATCTATAAGAGACTGCTATCAAAATATAAAGAATGCTTACACCATGACCAAGTGGTATTTATCTCTGGATGCAAGATTGGTTTAAGATATGCAAATCAATCAGTGTGATACCACTCAAAAGAATGAAAGATAAAAACCACATGATGATCTCAAGAGAAGCAGAAAAAGCATTTGACAAATTTAACATCTGTTCATGCTAAAAATAAACCTCTCAAAAAAATAGATATAAAAGGAAATTTCCTCAACATATGAAAAGCCTACAGCTAACATCATAATCATATTTCCCCATTGAAAATCTTTTCCTCTAAGATACAGTACAAAGTAAAGATGCCCATTCTCGACACTTTTGTTCTACCTAATACTAGGGGTAGGAGAAAGAGCAATCAGGCAAGAAAAATAAAAGGCATCCAGAATAGAAAGGAAGAAGTAAATTATCTGTTTGCAGATGACATGATCTTAAACATAGAAAACCCTAAATATGCCACAAAAAAATGCTATTAGAATAAATGAACTCAGTAAATTCTGAAAAGATTTTGAAATCAAAACGTATTTGTGCATGAATACACACACCACACACCATAAAGGAAGACTGTTAAATCTGATTTTATTGGAAAGAGTATAAAAACAGGTACAAGGGAGAAAAGATATTAGCAAGAGAAGGCTTTTTATATTTGTGGAACTCACACATACACAATAAAGAAAGACTACCCAAGAGAACAGAAAGAGAATAAAAAAACTAGAGATTGAACAGGAACATCATGAAAGAAATCCAAATGATCAATAAATATATATTAATGTGTTCAAATACATATCTAATCAGAAAATACAAGTCAAAACCCGAATGAGATACCATTCTGCTCCAAACCAATTAAGAAAATTTTAGAAGTCTGAAAATACCATGTGTTGGGTGAGGAAACGGAGCAAATGGAAACTCTCATACTGTGCTGCTGGGACTATAGATTGGTACAAGCACTTTGGAAAAGCAAGTGGACATTAGCTACTAAAACTGAATATACGCATATACTATAAACCAGCAATTCTAACCTGGGTACATTCCCTAAAGAAACTCTCGCTTATTTGCGTGTATTAACACATGCAAGAATGTTCCTAGCAGTCTTATCCTTAACAGTCTAAAATTGGAAATTTGTTAACAACAAAGTGCCCATCAACAGTAGAATGAATAAATTTTAATATATACCTCCAAAGGAATACTACACAATAATAAAAATGAATAAACAAAAATTATACACAATAAGCTGGTTGGCTTTTAAAAAACAAAATATTAAGTGAAAGAAGCAAAGATGACAACAACACAACATAAATATAAATCCATGTTCATGAAGTTGAAAAATGGACAACACGTATCAAAGAATTTTTTTTCTTTTTACATTTTGCACATCAAAAAAGAGATACCTACAGGCCTATTCAAATATTTATTCTTTGTAGGTATACTTTATAGAAAAGAAGAATGGTTAGATAGTTATTTTTAGCCTAGACATATAAAAGATGAGAGTCTGGTTAAAGGTAGTAAGATTATTAATAGTCAACTGCAACCAAATTGATGGATGAGTAACTAATTTCCAAAACAAATCTTAATCTCACTAAAGTTCATCAGAAAATTGTTCAGGCATTCTAATTCTATCAGGAATGCTCATTTTCTCCAAGAAAGTGGTTGCAAATTATATCACACAGAAAGATTCTATAACAGACTAGGTTTGGGCAATTTTTTATAGTACATAGTGTACAAAACTAAAAAGAAAAGTAAGGAAAATTGTCATAAAATGTAGGACAGTGGTTACCTCCAGGACAGAGCAAGGGGACTCTGCTTGGGAAGAGACACACAGAATGTCTCCAGTACTGTTTGTGTCCTCTTATGTAATTACCATTACATGTGTGACTTTACTTTATTTTATTTATGCATTAAACTGTTTTGGGCACTTTTCTATATGTGTACTATGCATCTGAATTTGAAAGAAGGTGGAAGAATAAAGGGTAGATGAAAATCTGAGGCACAGATGATTAAGTGATTTGTATATTTCCTACCTACATGACATATGTTACATGAGTTACAAACTTTATATAATATAGCCTTAGCATAAAGCTGGCTTTTCCAGTCCTCCAGAAAGCCTTCACATTCCTCCACATCCCAGGGTGACTGCTTTCTCCTCTGTTCTCACAGAACTCATTGTTTAGACCTCTTACTGGCAATTTACTATGAAGTGCCTCACAACCATTCCTGTACTGTTTTTAGCTTTTCACATTTGCATGCTTTGTCTTCCACTTTATGGTTGGTACATAGCATCCCCTTGATGTACATTTATTCGTAAGAAGCAGTATGGAGTCTTAAGTGTGAATCCCACATCGGAACAGATGTTAAAACAATGTTCCAGTATTTTATCATCATCAATTCCAAAACACTTTTCTTGAATCTAGCTCTGAGTGCTGGGCTTGAAAGTTCATGTCCCTCTTCCATCATCCAAAAAGCTCTCCTACTCTTTCTACAAGCCCAAAGACTGATGGCGCTATGACAGCACATGTTATCCAATTATGTGGTAGCTCTTCTAGGGCGTCATAGGACTTTGAGGCTTAGAAATTGCCGACCAACTCCTGTGCAGGAAAAAAATAAAAGTAATACCTTGGGTGGTAATCTGATATAGAGTGAATTCCTACCATGAACTGCTTTCCTAATATGAATTTACTTTGCAGTTTCCATTCAAAGTACAAAGTTCAATCATTCTTTCAACAAATACTTGTTAAATATCTACTACCTGTGTATTCCCATGGCAAGACATAATGATATGATATCCTGGATTTTCCTTTTTTCTCCCTGCCAAACATATTCTCATCTATTGATAGTCATTAAGGTAGAAATGTAATTCATTAATTAGCAAAGAGCCCTTCCCTTTGTAACAGAATACTGCAACCAAGGCATCAAAATATAATAGCTATGATATTTTATGACATATGACAGGGTAAAGTACCAGACCAAGATGCAAATTTTAAAAGGTGGTAGTCAAAAAAAAAAAATTACGAACTCTGAAATCCCCCATTTCCATCTAGGGAATAAAAGATGGGGGAAAAATAGGGCTGGGGAGAAAGATTTACTCAAAGGATGCTGTACTTATTCCTACCTGTCCTCCATGAAAGAGATGTGGGAGAAGTACTAGCTCTTAAAACTAAGTCTAATGAGAGGGGCTTCAAGGATATTACTCAGGGAGAATTTCTTAAGATTTCTATGGAGAAAATTCTTAATGTTCTGTGAGTCCACCCCTTTCCAAGGGGGGGAATGAGTTCTCTTCCTTCTTGACTCTAGTCAAGAGAGAAAGATGACAAAAAAAGCAATCAGAGAATTTATCACTAGTACCCTTCCATTAGAGAGGAAGCCAGTGAACTGGTGTCTGACTCCTGCCTGGAAACCCTAAAGAGCAAGAGATACTTTGGCTTGCAGGCTTGGCAATCGGAAAGAAGTTGCTGCTGCATTTATCTGTAATGTTTACTGAGGCAAAGCTGATGGAGCAATTCCCATGCATTAGATATAAGACATATACAAGTAAGAGTCAGTCATTTAGGTCTGGTCAAAAAGAGCTACCTGGAAGAAACTGAAGACAAACCTTCAGATTCCCTGGTAGTTTATTAATTTGTCTCCCTGCCTCTGTCCTTGACTTCTTCTGTATATTTCAACACAGAAGTCAAATGTTTGTGTTAAAATATAAGTAAGATTATTATCATTCCTCTGCTCAAAACCCTCCAAGGGCTTCCATGTCATATGGGATAAGCCTAGGCTCTCACTAGACCTACAAGGCCCTACATAATTGAACTTCATGACCCCTGTCCTCATCTCTTGCCCTCTCCTCTGCTCTCTACAATGCATGCACACTGGCCTCCTCCTGCTCCTCATGGGCCTCAGCGTCTCTGCTTGCTGGGCCCTCTGCCTGGAATGCTTCAATCCTCTGGAGTCTTTACTCCAGTCACCTTCCTCACGAGGCCTTTCCTCAGACCCCCATTTAAAATTTCAGTCTTTCCCCTTCCCAACACTCTCTCTTTTCCTTTCCCTATTTTATTTTTATCTCTCATCACTGCCTAATTTACAGGGTGTGTGTGTATGTTTATGCATAGATGTGTATTATGTATTTATATGTAACTATGTATGCACACCACACATATATAAGCTACCTCTGCACATACAATTTATGTACATCATGCATATAGTATGTACATGTGTATATACAAATATGCATTATGTATAATAGTAAGTGATATATATAGTATAATTATATTTACGTATGTGTGTGTGTGTGTGTGTATATATATAATGTCCCCACTAGAAACCGTTTCCACAAAGGCAGGGTTTTTGTCTATTTTGTTCACTGTTCTGTACAACTGTTATATCCTCAGGGCCTAGAACAATGCCTGGCACAGAGTAATTGTTGACTGACTGAATGAATTCATTTTAATAAAATTTGGGGGATGACAACATTTTCTTGGTTGTTATTCCAAGAGGAGGCCAACAGGAAAAACAGAAAACCCCAGAGGAGGAAGACACCAAATCCACATACAACTTTGCCAGAAAGAAGCAGTAGGTTTGAGTCTATTTGTTCCTTCCTTTTTTGCATGCCCAGTGCATGTCAGCAATTAAGATTTCAGTCAGCAATGGTTATGATCTGTGATTTTTTTCCCCCTTGTTTCCCTTTTATTTTGGTGTTTAATAAAGAACTCTGCAATTCCATCATCACAACATCATAAATCACCCATGTTCCGCAGTTGGCTCAGGCAGCTCTGATAGAAACCTCCTGGGCTGGATGAGAATTCAAGCAAGCCAGGAAATGTTTGTAAAGACACAAAAGCAAAGGGAAAAACTAGGGTATGAATCATGTGAGATTGCAAGTTCCCTGACGCTAAATATGATAACACTCATGATTTCTAAGTAGTGTTGAGAATACATATTTTTTCTGACTAAAGAATTTTCTAGAAATGTGCTCCTACCTTTAAAAATCCTGAGTCCACAGCTTAAGTGTTACAGGAGGCAGAGTTGCCAGGTGACAAAGGACTGAAAAGCAGGAAGACTGACGTATTAACAGTCTTTTTATCTCCCCTTAGCATGTAGGAAAATCTGCAGTTTCTTTCAAATAATCAAGAATCCTCAAGATTTTAAGGAAAAAGGATCAGAGAACATTAAAGTTGGCTGAACAATATATAAACAGTATCTCAGATCCAAATAAACTGCTTAAAACATACACACAATATGTACACACACACTCACACACGTGCACACACTCACACTTCTCTTGCTGGATTTCTGTCTCCCTCCATAATGCAGCAAACACTCTCCAGTGTTTTCTGGATAGTAATAGATGCTCTGGAGTCCTGTGATGTTCAGAAATAGATTCCATCCTTTCTGTCTAGTTCCTCATTCAAATTCAAATCTGTATCACAATCATCTGCTTTCACCCTACATTCCAATCATCTCCACATTATCCCAGATTAAGCTGCCATTTATATCACTTTCTTACATCACTCCCCTTCTCAAACAGCTCTCCACTGGCTACACAAACCACAGCCTCTCTACTCTCATTCAAGGCTTTCAACAATGTGATACCTGCCCAGATTTCCCCTTTCATCTGCTGCTACTTCTCGACATAACTTCAGATCTAGCCATTTTGGGCTAGAACCTACTACACTTTTTTCCCAGAACCTACTACACTTTCCCTCTATTCATGTCTTTATTCACAGCATTCCTCTCATCCATAATTGTCTCCACTCAGCTTCAGCTATGAAAATTCTATCCATTCTTCAGATTTGAGTTCTGATTCTCATCCTTTAATATACACTCCACAACTGATTTAGCTGAAAGAGAGCCCTCTATCCTGTTACTCTAAAGGGACTTTCTAATATCAAAGAACACATCCCTTTCAGATAATTAGAGAGTCAAATATTATCCAGTTCAATGTTTCACTAACAGTGCTCCAAAGAAAAATGTCTCATGACTCTTCAAAGAACCCAAATCAAAACCAAACCAAAACAAACAAAAATAGAATTCCTGGTCAAATAACTTAAAAAACCCCTACATACTGGGTTAGAGATTCACAGTGTATATTAGCACATCAAAGGGTCTGTGAATCCTGCAGTGAAGAAATGTGATTAACTTGATTTAACTATTTCCCAAACTTTTTTGACCAAGTTTTCCAGTTTTCCTACATATCAATAAACCTTTCTTGGAAAGCTAGTTTTCCATGGAACGCAGTCTAGGAAACATTGATCTAATTTAACAGCCTCAAGGGAAGAGGTCTACAGAAGTGAAGTAAATGAATAAAGATCACAAGCTAGTTTGTAGAAGAGCCAATAGTACACTCCAGATGTCTTGTCTTCCAAACCAATACTCCTTCACTATGTTACAATAATCCAATTGTATTATAGTATGAAATTATAGGCTTAGGATTTTTATTTTATACCTTGCCATACTTCTTAGACATTAAAATCCTTTTGGCAGCAATTTGGGAGGAGTATATTATAGGCACAAAATAAAGCTTTTTTATTTATGCTTAGTAAGAATCTCTGTATACATAAAAGGAAATTAATCAGGGAAACTAATGTTTGCATAGTCCAAAAGGGTTATAACTCACATTTACAAGAATCCAAAATTCTGGGAGACCCTATGGACAAGGTGGTTAAGAAAGATAAATCCAGTATCATGCTACACACTATACTGGTAGGCACAAACATAAAATAAATAGATAAGTAAATCCTTCCCAAGCCTTTAAACACTTAAGCCTTCCCAAATATTTAACACTTAAGATCATAAATTTGCAACATATACCAAAATCCACCACTCTTCTCCAACCTCCGAGGCTGGAGTTCTCTCACTCCTTCCCACATATCAGCATCTTATGAAAAGAATATTTTAATGAAAGCAACATAGGCAAATTCAGTTTTATCCAAGGCCACGCTGCCGCCATAAGATCCTTGGTGTCAGTAACCTACACCTGTTTTCTTTTTTTTGGTGGTGGTGGGGGGAAATACATTCTATTTTCTTTAGTGGCTGCACCATGTGACATTCCCACCAACCATGCACAAGGGTTCCAATTTCTCCACATTCTCACCAACACTTATTTCTTTATTTTTATAATGACCATCCTAACATGTGTATAGTGATATATCATTGTGTGCTTTTTTGGGGTTTTTTTATTTATTTTTATTCTGCTATTATTAATGTACAATTACATGAGCAACATTATGGTAACTAGACTCCCCCTATTATCAAGACCCACTACATACCCCATTACAGTCACTGTCCATCAGCGTAGTAAGATGCCAGAATCACGACTTGTCTTTTCTGTGTTATACTGCCTTCCCCATATCCCCCCACCCCCCCACTGCTACATTACATGTGCTGATTGTAATTGTCCTTTTTTCCTTATCCCTCTCTTCCCACCCATCTTCCCCAGTCCCTTTCCCTTTGGTAACTGTTAGTCCATTCTTGGGTTCTCTGAGTCTGCTGCTATTTTGTTCCTTCAGTTTTTTCTTTGTTCTTATACTCCACATATGAGTGAAATCATGTGATACTTGTCTTTCTCCGCCTGGCTTATTTCACTGAGAATAATATCCTCTAGCTCCATCCATGTTGTTGCAAATGGTAGGATTTGTTTTCTTCTTATGGCTGAATAATATTCCATTGTGTATATATACCACCTCCTCTTTATCCATTCATCTACTGATGGACACTTAGGTTGCATCCATTTCTTGGCTATTATAAATAGTGCTGCGATAAACATAGGGGTGCATATGTCTTTTCAAACTGGGCTGCTGCATTCTTAGGGTAAATTTCTAGGAGTGGAATTTCTGGGTCAAATGGTATTTCTATTTCGAGTTTTTTGAGGAACCTCCATACTGCTTTCCATAATGGTTGAACTAATTTACATTTCCACCAGCAGTGTAGGACCATTCCTCTTTCTCCACATCCTCGTCAACACTTCTTGTTGTTTGTCTTTTGGATGGCGCCCATCCTAACTGGTGTGAGGTGATATCTCATTGTGGTTTTAATCTGCATTTCTCTGATGATTAGCGATGTGGAGCATCTTTTTATGTGCCTGCTGGCCATCTGAATTTCTTCTTTGAAGAAGTGTCTGTTCAGCTCCTCTACCCATTTTTCAATTGGATTATTTGCTTTTTGTTTGTTGAGGTGCATCAGCTCTTTATATAATTTTGATGTCAACCCCTAATCAGATATGTCATTTATGAATATATTCTCCCATACTGTAGGATGTCTTTTTGTTCTACTGATGGTGTCCTTTGCTGTACAGAAGCTTTTTAGTTTGATACAGTCACACTTGTTCATTTTTGCTTTTGTTTCCCTTGCCTGGGGAGATAAGTTCATGAAGAAGTTGCTCATATTTATATCCAAGAGATTTTTGCTTATGTTTTTTTCTAAGAGTTTTATGGTTTCATGACTTACATTCAATTCTTTGATCCATTCTGAGTTTACTTTTGTGTATGGGGTTAGACAATAATCCAGTTTCATTCTCTTGCATGTAGCTGTCGAGTTTTGCCAACACCAGCTGTTGAAGAGGCTGTCATTTCCCCATTGTATGTCCATGGCTCCTTCATCATATATTAATTGACCATATATGCTTGGGTTTATATCTGGGCTCTCTAGTCTGTTCCATTGGTCTATGGGTCTGTTCTTATTCCAGTACAAAATTGTCTTGATTACTGTGGCTTTGTAGTAGAGCTTGAAGTCAGGGAGCCTAATTCCCCCCACTTTATTCTTCCTTCTAAGGATTGGTTTGGCTATTAGGGGTCTTTTGTGGTTCCATATGAATTTTAGAACGATTTTCTCTAGTTCATTGAAGAATGCTGTTGGTATTTTGATAGGGATTGCATTGAATCTGTAGATTGCTTTAGGAAGGATGGCCATTTTGACAATATTAATTCTTCCTATCCAGGAGCATGGGATATGTTTCCATTTATTGGTATCTTCTTTAGTTTCTATCAATAAGTGTCTTGTAGTTTTCAAAGTATAAGTCTTTCACTTCCTTGGTTAGGTTTATTCCTAGGTATTTTATTCTTTTGGATGCAATTGTGAATGGAATTGTTTTCCTGATTTCTCTTTCTTCTAGTTCATTGTTAGCATATAGGAATGCAACATATTTCTGTGTATTAATTTTGTATCCTGCACTTTGCTGAATTCAGGTATTAGATCTAGTAATTTTGGAGTGGCTTGTTTAGGGTTTTTTATGTACAATATCATGTCGTCTGCAAACAGGGACAGTTTAACTTCTTCCTTGCCAATGTGGATGTCTTTTATTTCTTTGTTTTGTCTGATTGCCATGACTAGGACCTCCCATACTATGTTGGATAGAAGTGGGGAGAGTGGACATCCTTGTCTTGTTCCCGATCTTAAAGAAAAGCTTTCAGCTTCTCACTGTTAAGTATAATGTTGGCTGTGGGTTTGTCATATATGGCCTTTATTATGTTGAGGTACTTGCCCTCTATTCCCATTTTGTTGAGAGTTTTTATCATGAATGGATGTTGAATTTTGTCAAATGGTTTTTTTGCATCTATGGAGATGATCATGTGGTTTTTGTCCTTTTTGTTGATTTAGTGGATGATGGTGGATTTTCGAATGTTGTACCACCCTTGCGTCCCTGGAATGAATCCCACTTGATCATGATAGATGATCTTTTTGATGTAATTTTGAATTCAGTTTGCTAATATTTTGTTGAGTATTTTTGCATCTGTGTTCATCAGGGATATTGGTCTGTAATTATCCTTTTTTGTGGGGCTTTGCCTGGTTTTGGTATTAGATTGATGTTGGCCCCATGGAATGAGTTTGGGCATATTCCTTCCTCTTCTACTTTTTGGAAAACTTTAAGGAGAATGGGTATTAGGACTTCACTAAATGTTTGATAAAATTCAGCAGCGAAACCATCTGGTCCAGGTATTTTGTTCTTAGGTAGTTTTTTTGATTACCGATTCAATTTCTTTACTGGTAATTTGTCTATTCAGATTTTGTTTCTTCTTGTATCAGCCTTGGAAGGTTGTATTTTTCTAGAAAGTTGTCCATTTTTTCTAGGTTATCCAGTTTATTAGCATATAATTGTTCATAGTATTCTCATAATTCTTTGTATTTCTGTGGTGTCTGTAGTGATTTTTTCCCTTCTAATTTCTGATTCTGTTTATGTGAGTAGACTCTCTTTTTTTCTTGATAAGTCTGGCAAAGGGTTTATCTATTTTGTTTATTTTCTTGAAAACCCAGCTTCTGCTTTCATTGATTCTTTGTATTGTTTTATTTTTCTCAATTTTATTTATTTCTGCTTTAATCTTTATTATGTCCCTCCTTCTACTGTCTTTGAGCCCAGTTGTTCTCCCATCTCTAGTTTCATTAATTTTGAATTTAGACTGTTCATTTGGGATAGTTCTACTTTCCTGAGGTAGGCCTGTATTGCAATATATTTTCCTCTCAGCACAGCCTTTGCTGTGTCCCACTGATTTGGCGGTGTTGAATTATTGTTGTCATTTGTCTCTATATATTGCTTGATCTGTTTTTATTTGGTCAATGATCCATTGATTATTTAGGAGCATGTTATTAAGTCTCCATGTGTTTGAGGGTTTTTTTGTTTTCTTTCAGTAATTTATTTCTAGTTTCATACCTTTGTGATCTGAAAAGCTGGTTGGTACAATTTCCATCTTTTTGAATTTACTGAGACTCTTTTTGTGGCCTGGTATGTAACCTATTCTTGAAAATGTTTCGTGTGCACTTGAGAAGAATGTGTATCCTGTTGCTTTTGGATGGAGTGTTCTGTAGATGTCCGTTAGGTCCATCGGTTCTAATATGTTGTTCGGTGTCTCTGTCTCTTTATTTATTTTCTGTCTGGTTGATCTGTTCTTTGGAGTGAGTGGTGTGTTGAAGTCTCCCAAAATGAGTGCACTGCATTCTATTTCCCCCTTTAATTCTGTTAGTATTTGTTTCACATATGTAGGTGATCCTGTGTTGGATGCATAGATTTTTATGATAGTTATATACTCTTGTTGGACGGACCCCTTTATCATTATGTAATGTCCTTCTTTGTCTCTTGTGACATTCTTTGTTTTGAAGTCTATTTCTTCTGACACAAGTACTGCAACTCCTTCTTTTTTCTCCCTATTAGTTGCATGAAATATCTTTTTCCATCCCTTTACTTTCAGTCTGTGTATGTCTTTGGGTTTGAAGTAAGTCTCTTGTAGGCAGGATATAGATGGGTCTTGTTTTTTATCCATTCTGTGACTCTACGTCTTTTCATTGGCGCATTCAGACCATTTACATTTAGGGTGATTATTGATAGGTATGTACTTATTGCCATTGCAGGCTTTAGATTTGTGGTTACCAAACGTTCAAGGGTAATTCCCTTACTATGTAACATTCAAATTTAACTCACTTCCTATGCTATTACAAACACAACCTAAAGATTCTTTTTTTCTTTTCCTCCTTTTTCTTCCTCCTCCATTCTTTGTGTTATGAATCATATTCTGTACTCTTTGTCTATCCCTTGGGTGACATCTATTTAGTCTTAGGAATACTTCCATCTATAGGAGTCCCTCCAAAATGCACTGTAGAGGTGGTTTGTGGGAGGTAAATTCTCTCAGCTTTTGCTTATCTGGAAATCGTTTAATCCCTCCTTCAAATTTAAATGATTACCTTGCTGGGTAGAATATTCTTGGTTCAAGGCCCTTCTGCTTCATTGCATTAAATATATCATGCCACTCCCTCCTGGCCTGTAAGGTTTCTGTTGAGAAATCTGATGATAGCCTGACGGGTTGGTTTTCCTTTGTATGTGATCTTTCTTCTCTCTCTAGCTGCTTTTAAAAGGCTTTCTTTATCCTTGATCTTTGCCATTTTAATTATTATATGTCTTGATGTTGTCTTGTGTTGGGAGATCTGTGCATCTCCATGGCTTGAAAGACTATCTCCTTCCCCAGAGTGGGGAAGTTTTCAGCAATTACCTCCTCAATGGCACTTTCTATCCCTTTTTCTCTCTTCTTCTTCTTCTGGTACCCCTATTATGCGAATATTGTTCCATTTGGATTGGTCACACAGTTCTCTCAATATTTTTTCATTCTTAGAGATTCTTTTTTCTCTCTGTGCCTCAGCTTCTTTGTATTCCTCTTCTCTAATTTCTATTCCATTTACTGTCTCTTCTACTACATCTAATCTGCTTTTAAATCTCTCCATTGTATGTTTCATTTCAGATATGGAATTTCTTAATGATTGAATCTCCATCTTAAATTCGTTCCTGAGTTCTTGAATATTTTTCTGTACCTCCATAAGCATGTTTATGATTTTTATTTTGAACTCTCTTTCAGGAAGATTGGTGAGTTCAGTTTCATTTGGCCGTTTTCTGGGGTTTGTGAGATTTTGGTCTATACCACGTTCTTTTAACGTTTCGTATTTTTGGGTGGCGCCCTCTATTGTCCAAAAGCTCCAGTCTCTGGAGCCACTCAGCCCCTAGCGTGAGTTTTGGGGTTGTAGGGGAGCAGAGCTGGTCCTGGGGGGTTGAAAGTTCTGTTTCCTGACTCCATCTGCCCTGCCTATCTCCAGTATTACAGCCAGTGGGCCGAGCACACAGGTGTAAGCGTCTGTGCTTGGCGTCTCTAGCTGTTGTAGGTGAGGCCTCTCTCTGGTGGGTCTGACGCCAGAGCAGTGACTGCCGGTTTGTGAGCTCATGCCATCAGGCCAGGACTAAGGCTCAGCAGGCTGTGTATCACAGTGGTGTGCCTCGGAGCTGAGTAGCCAGCCAGGCGGATGGAGCGCCTAAAGCTCCCCAAAGTTCCCAATCGCTGGGCAGAGGGTGCCCAGACAACTTTGTCCCCCTATCCCTTCTCTCATGCAGCAAGCTCCATACAAACCCCGTGCCTTCAGCAGCTAGGAAGCTTCTCAGACCGCCTGCCTTTCTCTTGTCTCAGAGCAGCCGGGTGTGGATCCTGTCCTCCACAAATGGCCAGAACCTGTCTCTCAAGCACTCTGCCTGTCCCAGCTCCCAATCTGGGAGCAAAGCAGATCTCCAGGGCTAGGTGTTCAGTAGTCCCAGGCTTCCACCCCCTACCCAGCTCCGTTTCTCTTCCTCCCACTGGTGAGCTGGGGTGGGGGAAGGGCCCAAATCCCACCGGATCAAGGCTTTCATACTTTACCCTGTTTTGTTAGGTCTGCTCTGTTCGTGAGGTCTGTATGCAGTCTGGTGCAGCCTTCTTTCTTGTTGCTGTTTTAGGGTTAGTTGTATTAACTATATTTTCACACTATCTGTGGTTTTGGGAGGAGTTCTCCATCTCACCTCTCATGCCGCCATCTTGAATCCATTATTGTGGTTTTAATGGCATTTCTCTGATGATTAATGATGTTGAGCATCCTTTCATACACTTATTGGCCATGTGTATGTCTTCTTTAGAGAAATGTCCTTTCATATCCTTTACCCAATTCTTAAAATGGGTTGATTTTTGCTATTGAGTTGTAGGAGTTCCTTATATATTTTGGATATTAATCCCTTAACATATACTCAGTTTTGCAAATTTTGTGCCCACTCCATAGGTTGACTTTTCCATCTGTTGATTGTTTTTGTTTTTGTTTTGCATTGCAAATGCTTTTTAGTTTTACCACTTGCCTATTTTTGCTTTTGTTATCTGGACTTTTTGTGTCATACCCAAGAAATCACTGCCAATATGAATTTCAAGTTTTCCCCTATGTTATCTTCTAGGAGACTTACAGCTTTAGGTCTTTTACTTATGTCTTTAAGACATTTTGAGATGATTTTTTAGCAAAGCATAAGATAATGTTCCAACTGCATTTTTTTCCAGATATGTAGATATCCAGTTTTCCAACTTTTGTTGAATAGACTATCCTTTCCCAATGTGTGTTCTTGGCACACTTTTGAAGATCAGTTGACCAGAGATGTGTGGGTTTATTTCTGGGCTCTGTATTCTGTTCCATTGATCTATATGTCTCTTATGCCAGTAGTACCCTGTTTTAATTACTGTACTATTATGACATATTTTGAAATCATAAGTATGAGGCCTCCAGCTTTGTTCTTCTTTCTCAATATTGTTTTCACTGTTTGGAGTCCATTGTGATTAAATGTGTACTTTAGAATTACTTTCCCTATTTTATAAAATATTTCTTTGGGATTTTGATAGAGATTACATGGAAATTTTAATAACATTAGCTTTTCCAGTCCATGTACATGGGATATAAGACCATTTGTTTGTGTCTTCCTTAATTTCTTTCACCAATATGTTGAAGTTTCCAACAAGTCTTTCACCTCTTGGTCAAGATTATCCCTAAGTATTTTATTCTCTTTGATGCTGTTATAAATAGAATTATTTTCTCTTTTTATCCACTGAAATGCTTAACAGTATATTTATTAGTGATCAGTAACTACTTTCTGATTAATTTACCAAAAAAAGTAAGCCCAATTAATTTATTATAAGGAAGATAAAAAAGGTCAGGAAGAGACATTTGGTTAACCGAAAGGAATTGCTGAAATAAAATGACATAGAAATAAGTTCTATGGATCCAAGGGTATTTCAACAGTGATTTCAGAACTGACATTGAAAATATAAGGCCCTTAGTTACATCATCTAGTATTTGTATAGGGTTTTATTACTTATAAACAGCTTGTGTCTATTACCTCACCTGAGCATTCTTCATGTGGTATATAATTTTTAGTTTATACGGTGATGTTGGTAAACAATTTTAGAGACAGTATATGGTCAGAGTTCACTCACAAACACATATTTCAATTATAAGTTGATTTGAAGGTTAAAAAAAAGGAAGAAAATATAAATGTAAAATAAACTCTCCAGAATGTTATCCAGTGCCTTAGACTGGCTAGATCTGGAACACTGTTTATTTCTGCATGCTGCATTACAAAAGGGACACTATCAAAACAATGTATCCAGACAATGGCAACCAACATGATGTCTGTAATTATCTCAAATGAAAAATGTATGAACTGGGAATGTTTAGCCTATAAAAGAAAAAATTTCAGAGATGACATCATAGATAACTTTAAATTAAAAAGCTGTTAAGTGAAGAGGGGACAGGATCCCTTCTATTAGACTTCTGATGGTAGAACTAATGTCAGTGAGCAAAAATTAAAAAGGTAAAGTGATCAACATAAGAATAGAGAGGATTTTCTAGTACCCATCTCTACTACTGTTCTCCAAACTCCTAGGCTGTTCAACATAAAAAAGAAATTTTCTAAAATCTCAGGTTGTCTAATAATAGACCTGCAAATTAGAAGTATCTAAAGAGTTTCTAAGGCCCTTCCTCAGTAATTCTGTGAGGCGGATTCCCATACTGGCAGGATGAACCAGATAAATTCTAGAAACCTTCCAGCTTGAAGACTCAATGATTCTATCCTGGTTGCAGCCCAGGAATTATCAATCAAGCCCTACCCAATTTACTTTTGTAATCAATCTTATCATTCAAAGTAGGAAGATAACTAGATATATAATTTGCAAAAGATATGGGTACACAACTAAAATCTAACCTATAATGATTGGCAATGAGCATCCCCAGATCCTAGAATAATACCAGACACAGAGCAGGAGCTCAATAATATGTGTGATTTAATGAATGATGTAACTAACTAAATGTAAGATAACTGTGACAGGTTTCCAAATATATTTTTTGAAATCAGCTCTTTGAGCTTTGGCAACAACCCTGTGAGGTAAGCTAGGCAGGTTGGTATGTCCACTTCACACATCTTATTTTGTTGCTCTGAAGGATGCTCTGCAATCAATATTAAGGCTTTAGATTTCACCAAAGTTGTTAAAACAAAAATCCATCACAAGAACATCTTATGTAAAATCACGATCAAAACCATCACTGGCCATCATGCCCCTCATATGAGAAACAACATTATAAATTCCTCCTGCAATTTACACCAAGAAAAAGTTTGCCTTGCTATACTTGTTTGTATGCTCTGAACTTCCTTCTTTTCTAAATAAGATAATAGAGACTCTATAAACAAGCATTGTTCCTTTTTTACTGATAGGTTGCCAAAAAGTTCAACCAACCCTGTGATTCTAACTTTAACATCCCAAATTCTTAACATAAATCTCTCCAACATTATAAAAAATCAGGACTTGGAAATTTTTTTTAAGCAACAGACTTTTTGGGTTGAAAAAAATAATTCCTTGGAATCTTATACGTAAAACAGGTAAGAATACAGCTGTTTAGAACAGAGCTCAGAGTCCTCTCCACTAAGCCTCACTCAAAAATCCCCCACCCCTAGGTGGCCCTAGATCCCTTAGTGTTCCAATGATCATCATTTGAAAACTACTACTCTGTATTTTTTAATTTATTTCAGCTGCCTTGTTTTGTGCATTTTTATTATTAACCACATAAAAATGTTTCAGTATTAGGAATGTAGAAAATGTACTTCCATACATGCTTACACATGAGTTATGGAAATATTACACATTAACAATAGGTAGCAAGTGGGTTGAGCCATGCCTATAATCCAAAACTCACTTTAGACTCAAGCAATACCTAGATTTGAATCTTGCTTCTTATTGTATAGGGTTGAGAAAGATGGCGGCATGAGAGGTGAGACAGAGGCTTCCTCCTAAAACCTCATATAATATGAAAATAAAGCTGCTACAACTACTCTTGAAAGAGCAACAGGAAAGAGGACGGCAACAAACTGCACACACCTGGAGACAAGAGCAGTCCTCACAGAAAAGGGTACTGTACTAAAGCTGTGGTCCTGCGGGATCCAAGCCCTTCCCCCACCCCAGCTCATCAGCAGGAGGAACAGGAACGGAGCAGGGAGGGAGTGGAGATGTGGGACTGCTGAATACCTAACTCTGGAGATCTGCTCTGGGAGCACAAACCTACATTTCATGGTGCTTGCATGATACTCTTGTAATTAGGGGGTTGGAAAGCTAAGACAGGCAGAATTCCAGGAGACACTAAGAATCCAGCTGCTTGTGAAAGCAGGGATCCTTACCCAGCTGCTCGGGGACAAAAGAAAGGCGGCCAGTCTTTGAGACTTCCTAGCAAAGAAGCCCTTAGCAAAAGGGCTGCTAAAGGGGCAAGGATTGCACGGAGCTTACTGCTCAGGAGAAAGGACAGGCAGACAAAATTGTCCAGGTGCACTCTGCCCAGCAGGTTGGGAGCTTTCACGATCTTCAGGTGCTCCAGCTCCCTGGCTGCCTACACAGCTCCAAGAACCCCTTCTGTGACAGGCAGACTAGTGCATCTTTCTTCTGGCCAGCCCCACTGGGCTTGCAAACTGGGAAATCCTTCCCTGGTGTTAGGCCAGCCAGAGGGAAGATCTGTGTACAGCAACTAAAAACGCAAAGCACAGAGGTTTATACCTGTGTGCTCAGCCCACTGGTTCAGGCAGTGGAGACAGGCATAGCAGCCAGGAACCAGGAAACAGCCCTTTCCTCCCCAGAGGCACCAATACCACTCCCCTACAATCCCCGCATTGCTTCAGGGGCCGAGCAGTTCCAGAAAGTAGAGCTTCTGGGCACTAGAGGGCGCCATACACAAATATGAAACGCCAAAGGAACCTGGTCCAGAGTAAAATTATGAACACAACTCCTGAGAAAGATTTAAATGATATGGACCTTATGACTCTCCCTGAAAGGGAGTTCAAAATAAAAATCATTAACATGCTCATGGAGGTATGGAAAGATATTCAAGAACTCAGGAATGAATTCTAGTCGGAGATCCAATCATTGAAGAACACAATGGATGGTATTAAAAGCAGATTGGATACAGTGGAGGGGACAATAAATGAAATAGAAACTAGAGAAGAGGAATACAAAGAAGCTGAGGCACTGAGAGAAAAAAGGATCTCTAAGAATGAAAGCATATTGAGAGAACTGTGTGA
Organism: Smutsia gigantea; assembly: GCA_032199065.1. Taxonomy (NCBI): domain Eukaryota; kingdom Metazoa; phylum Chordata; class Mammalia; order Pholidota; family Manidae; genus Smutsia; species Smutsia gigantea. Next base: position 61,338 of record JAVSCE010000585.1, on the reverse strand, counting down.
CCAATCCAAATGGAACAATATTCGCATTATAGGGGTACCAGAAGAAGAAGAGAGAGAAAAAGGGATAGAAAGTGTCTTTGAGGAAGTAATTGCTGAAAACTTCCCCAATCTGGGGAAGGAGATAGTCTCTCAGGCCATGGAGATGCACAGATCTCCCAACACAAGGGACCCAAGGAAGACAACTCCAAGACATATAGTAATTAAAATGGCAAAGATCAAGGATAAGGACAGACTATTAAAAGCAGCCAGAGAGAGAAATAAGATCACATACAAAGGAAAACCCATCAGGCTATCATCAGACTTCTCAGCAGAAACCTTACAGGCCAGAAGGGAGTGCATGATGTATTTAATGCAATGAAGCAGAAGGGCCTTGAACCCAGATTACTTTATCTGGCAAGATTATTATTGTATAGGGTTGAGAAATTTATTTAACCTCTCTTAGTTACAGTTTTCATACATATTAAAATGTTTTAATCTCTACCTTACAACATTGCTATGAGGATTAAATGAAATAAAATGCATAAACAGCCCTATATGGTACTTGATACATAATAGGTACTTATTAACTTCATTACTCCCACCACGCTGGTCTGGCCAATAGGTTATGCCAATAGGAAATTTTTTTAAAAAGGAGACATAAGTCTGGAACCTGGAAACAACAAGGACAGCTGACAGCACGTGGCAGGCCAATGCAGGATAAGAGTGGCCAAGAGAAGGAGTTCTCCTGGTATTCAGCAATAATGTTGAGAGAAAGGTATAATTGTCAAACTGTGCTAACAAAGGAAACTAGGTCACAGAAGTCCAAAAATGTGAGGCACAGACTGAGACTAAAAGAAGTAATTAAAGATTTTGTCACTAACCCAATCACCACATAAACTCAATAGATAAAAGAAAGTTTTTACTTTCCTGAGCCATGTCCCAGCAATTTTACTTTCAAGGAGACACATTAAATTGCTTGTATGTATGCTCTTCAACAGAGCAACTGGAAGAAACACTGAAGAGCATTTCTTGTCCCAGCCTAGTACAACTGTCCTCCAGCCTTCTGTCAGGCCCCTCCAGCAGGAAGTCTTTTAAAGCAATGTTTTCAGTCTACCACTGACATCTACCTATAAGTTGATGTGATGTTTGGCACTGAAGGTTGTTTCTTTAGGTGTATGAAGGCTCTGGCTATTAATTTAGGAAAGTTATTTCTCTCCCTCCCTTCAGAGACCTACAAGTACTTATTTCACAGAGCAAACACCCATTACACACAAAAGGGGACTGGGCCAGACTTCTGCAAAACCAAGTAGGTGAACTTGTCCCTCACACTTCCTTCCCACCTCTTTTTGCCTGTGAGCCCCATCCCCTACCCCCAGCTATCCAAACACCCGCCACTGCCAAATCTAGGTATCTACCTTGGACTTTTCTTGCTAGAAATTTCTATAATCTAATTGTCACGTGACACCCTTTCTCCCTTTCCTTATCCTTTCAAGCATGTTATAGCTGATAAATGTTCCTAGGAACATTTAAAGTTTAATTGGTACTTAAGAATGTTGAAAGGTATTCAGAACTTAAAGGAATGAAATACAACTGGTAGAATCTGAGGTTCCATAATGAGTCTGAGGGAGACATTTTTAGGCTCACACAAGTTAATCAATCACCCCATTAAAGTAACCATCTATTATTCCTTCTTTCAGGGCTGACCTGGGAGGAGAGTCATTTCCTTGGAGATACCTAGGAGAAGGAAATTACTATATGTATATGCAGTAAATATTATGTATGTGTAAATACATAGTACATTTAATGTAGTATATATAGCATATTTACCACATATATAGTATATACTATATATAGTATAATAGATAACATCACTAAATAGCATGTATAGTACATACTATACTATATGTATACTATGTGTGTATGTATGTGTGTGTGTGTGTGTGTATATATATATATATGATAGAAAGAGTATATATATATAAATTTCAACTTCTAAAAAAATATTTAGGGAATTTATTCTGTAGGTCACAGACCTTTGTAAATGTTTCCAAAATCATATCTTGGCTGGCTGTAGTCATTCTACATCATTAATTAAGGGTGTTTCTGCACTAACTGCTCATTTCCAACAAGATTCTTCCAGAGTGGTGTAGTTAGGCAGTCTGGTGACCCACAGAGAACAGGTTCTCAAATTCCCATGCATGTAGTTCATATGGCTGAGTTGCCAGACACACTGACCCCAGGTCTCCCATGCTTTCTTTATCCTAAAGAGTGTAGGATACCCCATACAGCATAGACAGAGGCCAGACACCCCAGGGATGACTTCAACCCTGACAAGTTGAAATCACTTAAATCCAGCAAAGACAATGCCTTGGTGTGAAAAGACAAGGAATGATATAGAGAGTTGGGAGGAGTGAAAGCAGACAGAATATGAAGAGGAAAGTGTATTAGGCACTTAAAAGTCCAGAAAAGACAAAAAAAAAGGGTGGAATTAAAATTGTTCATGTGTAACTGTAACAAGAAGGTGACAGTGGGTTGTAAGGCAGATCAGGACTGACTCCATTTTGTGCCTAGTCTCCACCTTTGGCCTGAACCGGGCCTGACCCTGAAAAGTTACTTAATTCCAGGAACAGGCCATAAAAATCCTCCCCCAGAAGGCAGCCAATCAGCAGAGGCAACGAACATCACCTCATCAACCCGTTCCCCCTCTACCAATCAGCAGAGGCAACGAACATCGTCTCACTAACTGCCTCTAGACCCCTATAAAACTATTGTACTTTAGAAGCTCGGGGCTCTCTGCATCTCACTGCTGCGTTGGTGTGTGTAGGGGTCCGAGCTCGAGCTCGAATAAAGGCTCTTTGCTTTTGCAAGGGACTTGGCTCCCTGGAGGTCTTTGGGAATCTCATGACCTGGGCACAACATTTGGGGGCTCGTCTGGGATGCCCTAAGACCCCTGAGGGACCCCTAACCAGAGAGCCTGACTGGCCACGGTAGGTGTCTGTGTGTCTCTGTCTCCCTTTTGTGTGAGCTCATTCCTGGCAATCTGGTGTTGCCCGTGACGGTCTAAGTGTATGCACTGGAGGACCACTGAAGGAGGATTCGGAAGATGTTCTGATCCTTCTTTCTGGAGAGACGTGGATTCCCCTCAAGGATCTGAGACAAGGCGGGTTGCTCCTCTCGGTCGGCATGAGGCCGTCGTCCAGCTTTTGGTTTTGCTTCCACGGAGTTGGAAGACTGCTTTTAGGGGCTTTCTGTTTGTCTGTTTTTGTGTCTTTCTGTTTTATTCTGTGGACTTACTGGACGGACATTATGGGACAGACTCAGACTACTCCTCTAAGTATTATGATTGATCATTTTAAAGAAGTTAAGGGAAGGGCCAATGACTTCAGTGTGGAAGTCTGGAAAGGTTGATGGCAGACTTTTTGTTCTAGCGAATGGCCAGCTTTCAGTGTCGGGCGGCCACCAGAGGGAACCTTCGACCTACCTACCATACACTGAGTCAGGGGTGCTGTCTCTCGGCCTAAGACGGGTCATTCTGATCAGCTCCCTTACATTATTACTTGGCAGGACCTTGTAGAGGATCCACCCTCTTGGCTTAAGCCTTTCCTGGCCCCACACCCTCCAAAGCCGAGACCCATTCTTGCTTTACAGGGAAAAAAAGAGAAGGAAGAAAATAAGAGTCCTACCCAACCTTCAGCACCCCTTTACCCTGTCCTACAAGGGGGAACTGAAGAAGAATTAATTTTTCCTCCTCCATATCAGCCCCCTAGGATGCCGGAAGGACACAACCATTCCCCACCAGGGGAAGCAGAAGCTGCTCCGAGAGCGGAGGGCGGAGGCGCTCCAGTGGGAAGCCCGCCCCATACCAGACAAAGGGCTCAGAGGGAGCAGTCCGCTTCCAACACTGACTTCACTCTTCTGCCCCTGTGAGCCACCGGTCCCCCAGACATGGGGGGAAATCAGCCCCATCACTACTGGCCTTTTGCCACTAGTGACCTCTACAACTGGAAAGCTCAAAATCCTAAGTTCTCTGAGAAACCAGTGGGGCTTATTGACTTGCTAGACTCTGTTCTTTTCACCCATTGGCCTACATGGGACGACTGCCAGCAGCTTTTACAGGTCCTGTTCACGACAGAAGAGAGGGAGAGAATCCTCAATGGAGCCCGGAAATTGGTTCCAGGTGCGGACGGGAATCCCACCACCAACCAGGCCCTAATAGATACCTCTTTTCCCCTAACTAGGCCTGACTGGGATTTCAACATGGCTGAAGGTAAGGAGAGGCTCTGGGTCTACCGCCAGACTCTAATGGGGGGGTCTCCGGATGGCTGCTAGAAAGCCAACTAGTTTGGCCACGGTAGGGAATGTACAACAGGAAAGGGATGAATCTCCAGCTGCTTTTCTAGAACGGATCATGGACGCTTTCTGTACTTATACCCCCATGGATCCAGAGGCTCCTGAGAATAAGGCAGCTGTCATCATGGCCTTTGTAAATCAATCTGCTGCAGATGTCAGAAAAAAACTACAGAAGATAGACAGATTAGGAGAGAAAAGTCTACAGGACCTGCTAGTAGTGGCCAAAAAGGTATACAACAACCGGAAGTCTCCAGAAGACAGACAGGCTCACGCCACGGCAGCCGCCAGCAGTAAGCAGCCTCGAGACCTGGCCAGGATCTTGCTAGCCACGACCGCTGACTTCCCCGAGGAATGAGACTGTCGTCTCCGGCAACTTGCGAACGAACGAGAGAGAGGTAAGGGGGCCACCCGAGGAGGGAGGCGGAGACTGCAGAAGGACGAATGTGCCTACTGCAAGGAAATAGGACATTGGGCCTGGGAATGCCCGAAAAAGGCCCATGTGAAGAAAGTCCTAAAGCTAGATGAACTCAGTGATTAGGGGAGTCGGGCTTTGGACCCTCTCCCCAAGCCCAGGGTAACTCTTAGAGTGGAGGGGACCCCTGTTAACTTCCTTGTCAACACCGGAGTGCAGCATTCGGTCCTCCACACCTCACAAGGAAAACTAGCGAATAAGAAGTCCTGGGTACAAGGGGCAACTGGTATGAACCAGTATTTATGGACTACCTGAAAAACGGTGGATCTAGGGACAGGCCAGTATCGCACTCCTTTATGATAATACCAGAATGCCCCTACTCCTTGTTAGGACGGGACTTACTGACGAAGATTGGAGCTCAGATAACCTTCGGACCAGAGGGGCCTTGAGTCACCGATGGCAGGGGCCACCCAATCCAGGTCCTGACTCTGAGACTGGAAGATGAATACTGCCTTCACCAGAAGGCGTCCCCGGCAGTGGATAACATAGACAGATGGCTACAAGAATTCCCCACAGCTTGGGCAGAGATGGGGGGGATAGGATTAGCTGCCCACAGGGCGCCAGTCCTAGTAGAGCTGAAGTCGGGAGAAGGCCTGGCGAGAGTCAAGTGGTACTCCATGTCTCAGGAGGCCCGGAAGGGAATCCACCCACACATCTGGAGACTGCAAAGCTTAGGGGTACTAGTCCCCTGCCAGTCTGCCTGGAACACCCCCTACTGCCGGTCAAGAAGCCTCACACGAATGACTACTGACCAGTGCAGGACCTCCGAGAGGTAAATAAAAAGGTCATGGGCATACACTCAACTGTCCCCAACCCATATACTCTCTTAAGCTCCTTAGCGTCCGCCAGAGTCTGGTGTCCTGTACTAGACTTAAAAGATGCCTTCTTCAGTCTACCTCTGGCACCACGAAGCCAACCCTTGTTTGTCTTCGAGTGGCATGACCTGGAGGAAGGCTACAGTGGACAACTAACCTGGACATGGCTGCCTCAGGAGTTCAAAACCTCGCCCACCGTCTTTGACAAGGCCCTACACGAGGAGGACCTGAGTGAGTACAGAAAGGAGCACCCCGGCCTCACCCTCCTCCAGTACATAGATGACATTCTGATTGCTGCAGACACAGCCAAGGACTGTGAGCACAGAACCCAAGATCTGCTGTCCACCCTGGGGGCCTTAGGATATCGGGCATCCGCAAAGAAGGCTCAGATATGCTGGAGGAGGGTAAGTTACCTGGGATACATCTTGGAGGATGGACAATGGCGGTTATCAGATGCCAGAAAAGAGACTGTCCTGAAGATCCCTACACCCGCCTCCCAAAAGGGAATAAGAGAATTCCTAGGGTCAGCCGGCTACTGCCGCCTCTGGATACCAAGTTTTGCCGAAATTGCCAGGCCCTTATATGAAGCCACCAAGGAAGGGAGGACATTGAATGGACTGAGAAGGAGGAGGCTGCATTTAATCAGTTGAAAAAGGCCCTCCTAAGTGCCCCAGCCCTGGGCCTGCCAGACATTACAAAGCCCTTCCACCACCTCTTTGTGGACGAATGCAAGGGAATAGTGAAAGGAGCTCTAACTCAAGCCTTGGGGCCCTGGAGCTGCCTGGTAGCTTACTTGTCTTAAGAAGCTAGACCCAGTAGCTGCCGGCTGGCCGCCACACCTCAGAATTACTGCGGCAACAGCACTCCTGGTAAAAGATGCTGACACACTGGCCCTAGGACAGGAGATCTGGATCACAGCCCCCCATGCCAAAGAGGGAGTCCTGAAACAGCCTCCTGATAGATGGATGAGCAGCACGCGTATGACTCATTATCAGAGCCTCCTGCTCAACCCTCCAAGAGTGCGGTTCCACTCCAGTGCGGCCCTTAATCCCACAACCTTGCTCCCTGACCCCGACCTGGATGCTCCACTACATGACTGCGCAGGAATCTTAGAACAAGTACATGGGTTCCGGAAAGACTTGACCGACCGATCCCTTCCAGACGCTGAGGCCACCTGGTTTACAGATGGGTGCAGCTTCATACAAGACGGGCACAGGTACGCAGGTGCAGCAGTGGTCACTGAAACGGACACTGTATGGGCGGAGGCTCTACCGTCTGGGACGTCAGCCCAGCAAGCAGAGCTCATTGCCCTCACCAAGGCACTAACACTGGGAACCGGAAAACGGCTCAATGTCTATACAGATAGCTGTTATGTGTTCGCTACAGCTCATATTCATGGGGCAATCTATCAGGAGAGAGGGCTATTAACGGCAGAAGGACGGACTATAAAGAATAAACAGGAGATACTCGACCTACTGATGGCTTTATGGCTCCCTGCCAAGCTAGCCATTGTCCATTGCCAAGGACACCAGAAGACTGACAACCCCGTGGCTAGAGGTAACCAGAAGGCTGACCAGGTAGCCAAGGCAGTAGCTCTTACTTCAGTCCCCACCATGGCCCTGCAGCTACCGGACCCAGGGAACCCAGTTTTGCCAGACCAGCCCCAATATTCCCAGGAAGAATTGCAATGGATCAGGAAACTCCCCATGGCCCAAGAGATAAAAGGATGGTGGTATACACCAGACAGAGAGCTCATACTGTCAGACCAGCTCGTGCTCCCCATGTTAGAACACCTGCACCGATCCACCCACCTGGGGGCCCAGAAACTAAAGGACCTAATTAGACACACCAGAATTAAGATTCATCAGCAGGATACCAAAATAAATCAGGTTGTATCTACCTGCAAGGCCTGCCAACTCACAAACGCGAGAGCCAGGCCAACTGAAAAAGGGACCAGGCTCAGAGGAACCAAACAAGGAGCACAATGGGAAGCAAACTTCACTGAAGTTAAACCAGGAAAGTATGGTTATAAATATCTTTTAGTATTCGTAGACACTTTCTCTGGCTGGGTAGAGGCATACCCGACCAAGCATGAAACAGCTCAAACAGTGGCCAGGAAGCTACTAGAAGACATCCTACCCAGGTATGGATTTCCTGCCAAATGGGATCAGAAAACGGGCCAGCTTTTATCTCGCAGGTAACGCAAACAGTAGCCAAAGCTATAAGGGCAGATTGGAAATTACATTGTGTTTATAAGCCCCAGAGCTCAGGGCAGGTAGAAAGGATGAATAGAACCCTAAAAGAGACCCTTACCAAATTAACCATGGAGACTGGCGGGGATTGGGTGGCTCTCCTACCGTACACCCTTTTTCGAGTGAGGAACACTCCTTATACCCTGGGTTTCACTCCCTATGAAATCATATTCGGCAGACCACCCCCTATCGTTCCTAACCTTAAAGCTGAACTTCTTGCTGAATTCGAAAATCAAAAAGTATCTTTTTCCTTAAGAGGGCTCCAGAGGGCGCACGAAGACATTTGGCCGCGCCTCCCCCATGCCATCTACGAGACCGGTCCGACCCCGACACCTCATCAATACAGGCCGGCCGGGAGACTGGGTCTACGTCAAGAGATACCTCCAGGAGACCCTCGAACCACGTTGGAAGGGTCCCTATATTGTAGTGCTGACGACCCCCACTGCTCTCAAAGTGGACAGCGTCGCGACCTGGGTTCATCACACCCACATTCGGCCGGCAGACCCCTCCGCGATCCGGGAAGACCTCACCACCCAATGGAGCATCGATCGAACCCAGCGCAACCCGCTCAAGCTCAAGCTACGGCGCGCTCGGCCTGCTGGGTGCTAGTGATCCTATCTACTGCGGGTCATGCCAGAGCCCATCCCCACACCCCCTTTCACCTGACCTGGCAGATCACAGACACCAGCTCGGGGACCATACTTAATCAGACTTCCCAACTTCACCCCAAGGACACTTGGTTCCCGGATCTCTACATAGACCTCCAGACTCTTTTTCCCCACTCCCGGTATGCGCCAGGCATGAACCAGGGAAACCTACACTTCTATGTTTGCCCTGGACACTCACGGACTTGAACGCAGGCTCGCATACACGACCCATGTTGGGGAGTGGAGAATTACTTCTGCGCCTCCTGGTCATGCGTCTCAACAGGACACATCTGGTGGGCTCCCCCCAAACAGGCGACCTGATAACGGTGAAGCAGCTGACTGCTGGTGGTCGGGGAAATTGGGGCCAACGTAACCCTGTATATCCTTTACAGACCAGGAAAGAAGGCAACAGGGTGGGACGTTGGAAGACATGGGGAGTTCAAATCTTTGACAAAGTTAGGTTGGGAGGATAAGATAAAGGAATGTTGTTCACCCTCCAACAGGTAGCAACTCCCTTGCCCCACACCGGGGTAGGACCCAACCAAGTACTAGCACCCCAGCCTACCTCTACCCGAGTGTCCTCACTCAAAAACACCCAGGCCCCCAACCTCTCGCCCCCTGTGTCTGCTGGGGCACCCCACACTCCGACCCACACCCTAATTTCCCACTCGGACCCCCTCTGGGGAACGGTTATTGGAGCATACCAGGTCCTAAATGCCTCTAGACCCGACCTGAGTCTTGCTGGCTCTGCCTGGACGTTCGTCCGCCCTACTCTGAGGGAGTCGCAATTGCAGGCAATTTCACAACAGCTCCCAGTCCCAGTTCCGGCAGATGGCAGCAGGCCACTGCGCGCCTAACCCTCCAGGCCATAGTAGCGCAGGGTACTTGCATAGGCAGCGTACCCCACGCACAATCACAACTCTGTAATAACACCCTCCCCATCCCCAATGGGGCCAGTTATCTAGTTCACCCCGAGAACGCGTGGTGGGCCTGTGCCAGCAGACTCACTCCCTGCGTCCACTCCCAAGTACTTAACTCCTCAAGAGGGTTCTGCATGCTTGTACAGCTAGTTCCCAGGCTAATATATCATTCAGAAGAAGCTGTACTCCGTAGGCTCAGCTCCTCCAGCCCCAGAGATAAGAGAGAACCTATAACAACCCTGACTATAACTGCGCTCCGAGGGTTGGGACTAGCAGGGGCAGGAACTGGGATATCATCACTTGTTATACAAAACAAGTACTATGGGGCCCTAAGAGAAGCCATTGACTTAGATATAGAAAGAATAGAAAAATCCATTTCTCATTTACAGGAATCCCTTACTTCCTTATCAGAAGTGGTACTCCAGAATAGAAGAGGATTAGACTTATTATTTATGCAGCAAGGGGGCCTATGTGTAGCTCTAGGAGAAGAATGTTGCTTTTATGTTGACCACTCAGGAGTTGTAAAAGAATCCATGGCTCTTATAAGGGAAGGACTGCAGAAGCGGAAGTTAGAGAGAGAGCAATCTCAGTCCTGGTATGAGTCCTTGTTTAATCGGTCCCCCTGGCTGACTACCCTTATTTCAGTCCTCGCCGGCCCCTGGCCATTCTACTCCTGTTGTTAACCCTCGGCCCCTGCATTATCAACAGACTAGTCCAATTTGTTAAGGAGCACGTAGGGGGGGTCCAGCTGATGGTCCTACGTGCCCAGTATAAGCCTTTGATAGTAGAAAATGGCAAAATAGAAATACAGCCCATCCCCTGATTGGGCCTGTGAGTCACAAGACAAAGGGGGGAAATGTAAGGGCAGAACAGGACTGACTCCATTTTGTGCCTAGTCTCCACCTTAGGCCTGAACTGGGCCTGACCCTGAAAAGTTACTTAATTCCAGGAACAGGCCATAAAAATCCTCCCCCAGAAGGCAGCCAATCAGCAGAGGCAGTGAACATCACCTCATCAACCCATTCCCCCTCTACCAATCAGCAGAGGCAACGAACATCGTCTCACTAACTGCCTCTAGACCCCTATAAAACTGTTGTACTTTAGAAGCTCGGGGCTCTCTGCATCTCGCTGCTGCATTGGTGTGTGTAGGGGTCCGAGCTCGAGCTCAAATAAAGGCTCTTTGCTTTTGCAAGGGACTTGGCTCCCTGGAGGTCTTTGGGAATCTCATAACCTGGGCACAACAGGTATTTTTTAAAAACCTTAAAGTGAAGACTTTCAGGCCAAAACATCTGTAGAATTGGGAGAAAAAAAAAAGCCCTTATGATTGCCAGCATCTCCATTCTACTCCCTTCCCTCCTTAGCACCAGCAGTGAGTAACACATTATAAAGGTGTTTAGACTGTCAGGAAATGTGATTTATTTTTTATTCTGCTGTAAAAGCTGGCTACATGTTGGAAAAAAAAGCAAATACTTTCCTCATATCCAGATCTGGGTGGAACTTTTACATTATTTTAACATCTATCAAGGCATAACCTTGTCTGTCCATGGTGACAGAGTAAGCAATTTCTGTCTACAAAAAGGTTTTTGGCCTGTCATTATTCCCCTTTCCATCCAGAACCCATTGGAATCTCATGAAGACTAAAAAACCTCACAATGGAAAATTAATGGTCTATTTACAGGACCAAATGAGAAGAAACAAGAAAGCCTGGCTTATCTGAGAACTGAGCTCTGTAGGATGGGAAGAGAACTGGGTGGAGCTAATCAGTTCAGAATTAATGAGGCTACACTTGGTGTTCTGTTTTTCCATCCATCAAACTGACAGTAAATCACAATGAGAGAAATGATCATTCATTCCCGAACCAGGAAAAGAAAGGCAGACCTTGGAACCATATACCAGAATTGAGGATTGGGTGACTTTTAATTTAGTGTGGACTGCAAATGATAAAGTGATTACTATTAAGTAGTTATATAATTGCTTACTTAAGGTTAAACATCACACCTGAGTCTGTAACTTTACCAGAAATAGAACTGTCAGAAAACATCATTTCTCTTAGGAAACACAAAAGGGTCAGATGTAATTATAAATAGTTGTATAATATAAATTCTGAATTCAGATTTGACTTTATACATTCTATATTATCCTCCAAATCCACTAAATAACCCACAGTTTTTGAAGGATGTAAATTCAATGCAGAACATCAGTAATTAAATCTAAGCAACATCTCCCAAGGGCTTTTGCAAACATTAAAGTCATTGTTTCCAGTACATATGGCACAGTTTACAGCTAATTCATTGCTAATTTTAAATTGTTTTTCTGAGTCTCTGTGAGGTCAAATTGCATGGGATAAAAAGGGAGTTGTATTGCTTGCTGTAATTTGGTTCATCACATTACTCTTAGAATGGGAATTGGATATAAGGAGGCTTTTACCTGGAGATTTTCTGGGGCAGGCAAAATATACAGTAATGGCACCTTTTCAGGACTGTCAGTGATTCCTCTGTGTTTTTAGGACCAAGGAACATCTGGAAGAAATGTGAGTTATGGGAGAAGGGGGAACCCTCAAGGGATATGTATGCTGTATGATCTGAGTGACTATTAGGATTTAGGTTTACTTCTAAAATGTAATGACTAGAATTTGTTCTATTAGAAGCTATTGCTGCTCTTCTGTATTTGCATACTGGATAGGTGGCTCTCAATCAGGACTCCTGCTACGTGGGTTTTGGGGTCTGTCTGTTTGTTTGAGGAAGATAAAAGACAATTATTAACCATCAGGTCCAGAGTAGTCTAATAACTGAAGAAAGAAAAAGTACCTGAAGGTTCAAGAGAAAGGTTTGTTTGCTCTATCTATTCTCCAGTCAACAAGAAATAGATACTTTATTATCTATGGCAAAAAGGAAGAAGCCAAGACTACTACTGCTCATATTCTGGGAATAATAAACACTCTATTAATTTTAACTAACCAACATAATTATGTCTCCCATACTAAACTTACTAAGGCAAGAAAACACTTAAACTTTTCCCAACAAACCCAGCCCAAGGTAACTTCCCTTTCTTCTTAACTTCTGTAATATCTACCATACTATAGTAGTCATTTGGCACATATATGGACCACCATCTCTATCCCACTCACTTATACAAGGATAGCACAAGACACATCTATGAGATGGCTACCTCCAAAGTTTCTGAAAGAAAAGGTACAGCACAAGATTCTCTACTCTTGGACATCTGAAAATCTCAGAGGGAATACTATTGTGTTCTCTGAGACACAATATTATTAGCCTCACCCCCACAGGGATGCTGAAACCAGAGCTCAGGGCTACTATGCAACGTGTAATTCTCCTCTTCCTCTCCAAACACTCCCACCCTTTGCCAGTTCAAATGGCCTTTTACTCAGTCTGTAAAGAAGAAGAGAAACACGTTTAGTCTGTTGGCATCTCCTTCTCAAACATACTCTATCTCACTTGTGACCTTTTGAAGTTACAAGCTACAAATCTGGCATGTCTGTTTACATAAAGTAATAGGTGACTGAGGTGTTAACTGCCAAATGGGTAAGATTACCAGCTAAACTGTGAGGATGAAAAGAGCCCATTAATGAAACTTCACATTTCACCACACTGTAGATTTTTGAATATTCTGTCAATTGCAATGCCTTAACACAGTAAATGTCCCAGAAAGGTGTGTGACCCATGATTGATTAAAGTATTTTAGACATATTTTATATTAAAGCTGATACTATTCAGTTGTGATTATCAGTCTTTCCCAAACAAAATACTGCTAACAGCAAAGGTACATGAATGGTTTCTACAGCAAGGAAAACAGTTTGTGTTTTACTTTAACAATGCATACATACCTCAATTTGTCTTTTATGATAACCAGAAATATCAGTGGCTCAATGTAGCCATTCTACCAAGTAACCTAGCTGAGATTTGATTATATTTTCAAATTTAATCTCCATGTAACCATGTCTGTATGCAAAAGCAACCAGGCTTCCTAAGATCTGAAAGGGGAATTCTCTTCTTCTATAAGTACCACATCAAGATGAGCAATCTCTTGGTACCTTAAGTATATCATTTTTCAGTATTCTAATCCTTTGCTCTTATTCCCCACAGTCTAAAGAAACACTAAGCCACATGCCCAATTTGATTAGTTATTATTTGATATAGGCAGAAAAATATTTACCAGCCCCCAAAAGATACAATTGCCTTTCATAAATATAAATGTGATTGAAAACAACAGTGCTTTTTTATCTAGCCAAAGGAAAATATCTATCAAAGATCAATCTGTTTCTATAGAACTTGGGTCAACTTTCTCAGTCTAAATATGGCTCATCAATGTTAAAAAATTCCTTTCTGCATCCATAAAAATTGACATTCATTGCTTACCACCTAAGACCAATAAATAACACATAGTAAATGGATGAGAGAAATCAATGCTTTCTTGCTAACCACATGGTAGACACTCATAAATATTTTCTTTGTTAATGCATTGTTTTATTTTTAGGTATTCCTCCATGGAGTGACATATGCTAAAGAGGACAAAATTTTTTCCTTATAGGTTAAAGAAGACTCACGAACCAGGGAATTTTGGTGCTCTATAAATAAGTTTGCATAGAGAAAATTTCTTGAGAGTACAGACCCTTTGCTGTTATTTACAAACATTTTCTGATTTAATCACAGGCAGCATGGTCTGAGGCTCAGAACATAGTATGAAGCATCCAAATTTATTATGGCTTTGTCATCTTAGTGATCACTGTGGGTTAGCAGGACCTTTCTTGTGGGCTACAGACAAGGAGACAAAAAAAATATCAAATGTGTACCAATCTTTGTCATTTTTATCTTTAATTAGATCCAAAAATATGCATAATGAAGGATTTTTATGGATAAAATACTATCAATATTCTCACTAAATGACCCAGAATGATAAATAAGACACATTTCTTCATTTTCAAGATTGAAAATATTTCACTCACATAGACATTATTGGTACTACTTTCAGATGTATGAAGATGCTATTGTGTTTAATAAAAGACATGTTCACTAAAAACCTTTCCTATACTCATAATAGCAGTTTTCCATTCTGGATTTTCTTAAATAACAAATAGCAAAAGTGAAACTAGTATTGCTATGGGCGTATGTATGTGTGCAGCAGGGAAGGAGGTGGCATAACATTTTAACATTCAAAAATGGTCTTCATACTCAAAAATTTTTCAAATCATTGCTATGTGATTTGTGGTACAACTTCTGTTGTGTACCTCATGCACAGTGTCAGCTATCTGTATCATAATTAACAACAAGCACATGAATATGACAGCCAGAAGAATATGGAAAGGCTTCAACCTGAGCAAATATCAAAATAATTTTTTACATTTATATGACTACTACTTGGTTTCCTTTTTAAGTTTGAATTATATGAACTGTAAGATGCTAGAATAGACTAGTAAAGGAGACTCTGACACAATCTCTTCCACTGGACATTTTAAAAGATTTTAATAAGAGAACAAATGAGAGGCTAGGTTAGGTGGAGCACTGGGCAGTCATGCCTGGTGATTCTGAATGTGCCAGGTGGTGTTTTAAGGTCACTAACACCCAAAGGTTAATAAAAACATAAGTCAATCATTCGTTAGTCTTAATGAACTATTAGTTTCAGACTTAACTCAGAAAATTTATTAAACAGTATGTGAATTTCAAGCAAAGATTTTAATGAGAAACTTTGATTTCTGAAAAAATGATGTGCTATAGTTCCAGAGTGGAGAAAACTGAAAATTCAAAGCAAGAAGAGCCATCAGAGACCTGAAAAGAAGGTTCAATGTTGAGGGAGTAAGAAGTATTTCAGGGACACAATACTTTCACGGAGAAGAGTTTGTAGTAGTTAAAAAGCAATAACAAACCAAAATAAAAAATAGATTCTCCTTCTTCATACCTTGTACACATATATAAAGCTCTACTAATGTTAGGGTATTGGAAAGGTATCAAAGCCAGAAGAAAATGCCCCAGGTTTTCCTATTTGAATCTGTGTATTTCACTCACTCAATCCTTTCTCATTTATAAAGGCC
Organism: Smutsia gigantea; assembly: GCA_032199065.1. NCBI lineage: Eukaryota > Metazoa > Chordata > Mammalia > Pholidota > Manidae > Smutsia > Smutsia gigantea. The sequence goes on along the minus strand of JAVSCE010000585.1, from coordinate 45,854 downwards.
CCAACAAAGCCCATCATATAACAAGTGCTGTAGTTAATGTTACCCTCCAAACTGACTCTTACCCTCCTTGTGGTGAGGTATGACCCAGACCTCTTTGGTTAGAGACAGAAGCCAGCGTATGAAAAAGAGATTAGTACCCACTGGCCAGCTTCCTCTCCAAAAGCAACTGGGAACAATCTTTTGCTATAAACTGGGCTTAGTGGAAATAACACATTGCTATAATCAAAAGACTTAAATGGAACCCTTAAAAGAGTTAAATGGATGTAAAAAGTGTCTCATGAGTCATTATTTCTCTAGCAATGTCTACAGCAGCGTTTACCCAAATGAGCCAACAGAATGTCAACACAAAATCAAAATAATGGTTAACAACATTATATTCTATTTTTTCTGAGTAGCAAAATGTTCAGAAAAGTTGCAAGAAATAAGTAAGAGAGACCAGCATGCTATTACCTTGCTAAAAGAGTCAAAACAGAACAAATATAATTGGAAAACAATAGTTAATATTTATTAAGAGTTTACTATCTGCCAGGCACTATACTAAACTTCCATGCATTATTTCATTTAAACCTCACACTAATACTATCATGTTGGTACCACTGTTATGCAAATTTTACAGTTAAAGAAATAGAGATTCATAGAGAAATTGCTCATGTTTCTATTGCAAAGAAATAGCACATAGCTGTCTACTTCCAAATCCAGCATATTTAAGCATTAATCAACACTTGCTTCTATAGGATAGGTGGCCTGTTACTACTTCTTTTGGGCAATATTACATGGAGTTAAACAGCATTCTTAGGTCCAATTTAATAGTGTGATTGCTTTTAAAGACAATGAATATAAAATTCCTAGTTAAACAGAATGTGTACAATGAGACTAAGAAAAAAGTTAAGTATATAACCAACGATCTTCCCTAGTGTCCCTTATTCCTACATGAAGGTAAAAAAAATGAGTATTAATATTTCTTTGCCATATAACTTTTGTAGAAAGACCCAGTTATAATCTTTGCCATCATCATTCCAACTTCCTTCCTTAACAGACTGTCTATATGTTCAGTGAGTGAGTATTCATCCATCTGCTTGAACTGAACTAAAGCCCTGTCCTACAGATATCTGAAAGTTATCTGAATGATATCCACCACATATTACCATATATTTTTAGCTGAAAGCCCGTCACCATCGTATCAACTTTTGCAATGATATTGCTTCTTTCCCAGACTTTTCACCAAATACATGTTATAATATGATAGGGTTTGCATCTTGAAACAGCAGGAATAATCACTTTTTCATCTATCCTGTCTCTCTCTTAAGTAAAATTGGGGAAAAACAGATGAGTCACCTCTCTTTTGTTTTCACACTTCTGTGCTGTAAGGTTGAGACTGAATATGCTCAGCCACCTGTGAAGTGAACATCGAAGTTTGCCACTGAACTAAAGAGTATACCACGGTTTTATTATGCCTATGAAAGGGCTCTGCTGCAGTTAAACTTCTGCTAATGCACATTAAGCAACAGTTTAACTTTCTGGTTGCTTGCATCATAACCCAGGTTTATTATTTTTGGCCCTAGTTGAAAAGAAGGGGAAAAAAACCTCAGAACATACAATCTGGGAAGATTCATATTATTTGTAGAGTGGAGGCCAGGATATAAGAGTGACTTGGTTATGAAAAATAAAGTTTAAACAAATGAATTTGTCCACATATGAACAAAAAAAATGGGGAAGGTGCATAGTAACCATGCAGGAACTGAGCAGCCTGTGCATGTGACAGTGAGCAGGAGGGAGGAGGGGTGGTAGAGATACTAAAAGTACGTGTTTCTACTAATATAAATAGTGTTTATGACCCTATTCATAAGCCTTTAAAGACAGTTGTTAGCACTGGGCACCAAGTCAGATCCTAGCCAGAGCCTGGCAGTAGAATAACTCTAACAGCTAATAAAATACACAGTGAGAACAGGATATGAATTTATATCTCCTGAGAATTACTGTATTCACAAATGACCATTTCAGCACAGCAGTTTTTAGCTACCTCTCCGAAAAGAAAGCACCATGAGACTAGTTTGAAGCAGGAAGAAGGGCAACATGCCAACTTCCAGGTAATGGAAAGATACGGAGTCCTTTCCTGGGAAAACAGGAGGACCTCAAAAAAAATGTATTTTCTAAGAGTCCCAGAAAGTAATGTGGAAATGGAAAGAAGAAAATGAATAGAGAAAAAAAAACCTTTGTAGTTTTAGATTGTCACATAACATACATAAACCAAACAGGCCCAAAAAAATGAGACAGATGAGAAAATTTTTGCATTCATCAATGAGAAAGATCATAAACTCTTTCCTGTTCTCCTTAGGGTCCCTGGAGGTGAAAGGGAGGTCAAGAAACACACATTTTTTATATTTCCTTGCACTGTATTTACTTCTGTGCAGATTCTGTCAGGTAAAATCCCTAAGAACTCATGAAATTCAGAGCTATTTGCTAAAAGGGTAAAAATAGCAAATGTTTCTGATACCAATTAGAGCTGCAAAATACAGAATTGCTACTAGCTTATATCTTATAAAGATTAGAGCAGATTATCTGACAAGTATCACCTAACACCTGAGGTGAGCTATTGCTCAATCAACTGATAAGCACAGACTGAATTCCACCTTCAGTTCAATGTTGTGCTGGCTACCATGAGAATTAGAGAAGCAATTATACAAATTTTATGTGGTCTCTCTCCTCAAAGAGTTTACACTAACAGGAAATACACAATTAATGCATGCAAAATAATTTGGTGGCAAAGCAAGACATTTAATAAATAAGTAGCAAAAGAAATGATACAGAATAAGGATTGGGAAATTCTTAAAGAAGCTGATTAAGGCCTATGACTAGGGAAAATTTTGTGGAAAGAAAAGATAACAAAAATTATAGATACAACTTACTAAGCATTTATTAGATGTCAGGTCCAATTCTGAGCACATTTCATTTAATTCAATTAATTTGCATAACACTAGCACAGGGATCATTTATCCTATTCTGCACATGAAGAAATTACATACATAGAGGTTAAGTACTGACCAAAGTATTACTTTTGTCATAAATCATTTAAGTGAGTCTGTTTTGGAGTCTCTTCTATTTATCTGTTTGTCTTGCTTATACCAGTATCACACTGTTGTAATTATTATAACTTTATTCAAGATTATATACCTAAAAAGTATCAAACCCATAACTCAAAGAAAGATAGTTGGCCTCTACAATCTCTTATGAATTACTCGATTATTTGGAATTTGAGGATATTTGAGGAGAATTTGAAAAAATAAAGGAAGAAAGAAAAATTTTATGAGCAGAGCATGTTTCTACCAAGGAATCCTAGGATTAATCTGCTCTGCCTCCTTTCACTTCTTATAGCCATCACTTGTAACTTTTGACCAATTTATATCTACTCTAGTCATCTGAGGAATACAAAAATTGTCTGTCAGCTTTATTGCTAATTTTTGTTTTCAGAACTTTTCTTAATTGCTAGTAAACACAAAATCAGGTTTAAAACAAAACGCTTCCTGTGTCCTTTCCCTTTTCTTTTTACTGAGATCCTGAAGGGAAAGACCAAGACATTTAAAAATTCTTCTAAGTCCCCAAAGGAAAATTTATCCACTTACAACAGAAAGGTTCCTAAAGTTTTTCTCCTAAGAGGACTAAGCTTTCGGGATTGAGGTGTGACTGGTGGACAGAGCAGGAGTGTGGTTTACAGCACTGGGGCGAGTGGTATGCATTTTGAGTTTCTCATGTTACTTTTGCATTCATGATCCCTATTGCTTATGGCTATGCTCTGAACTAGTATTAAGATCAAAAAAGCCAAGGTCTGAGTAGATGAAGGAAGATCCTAGGAAACAATACAGTAATGAGAGAGAAAAAGAAGGAAACGTGCATGAAAGCTCCATGCCCTTCTCTCTTGAAACCATCAAGTCCTGACACTTGCAATCTTAACCTGGACAACTGCAATTGCAGTAAACAGAAAAAATATATCAATAGGGAAGGAAGGGTCTAGCAAGCAACATATTTACTATAGTGGGAAGCAAAGAGAAGAAAAAAAAAAAAGGAAATATGACCATGGTGAGCAATGAAATAGGTAAAGCCACAGAAAATAATATATATTTAAAAATTGCAAATATGAGAAAGTTACGCACCCCAAAGGGTAGTAGAGTTGTGGGGAAGATGGAAGTTCCTATGGCCAGGATTCTCACCTGACCCTAAACTACTTGATGATGTAATTAGCCTACTGCTAGTATACTGCTTCCACACCCATAGGCAATGAGCTATTACTGACTGAGTCACTATATCAATAGCTCTGTCTAGTGATCTGGGTGTAGGTAGAGATGGTGAATTACAGACTTGAAGACTGTTGGATGCAGATGTGATTCCAGTGCTCAACCTATCACCGGGAGAATAAAGCTGAGTATAAACCCTTTTACCCCAAGAATGTTCCACTGTCATTTCTCAGTCTCACTGAATCCACAGTGAACTTGCCATGGGCTGAAACCCTCAGGCAAGACAACTGTCATAGTTGGCAGGATTCACTGTAGGTGGCAAACTGGAAGAGGCTGCCCTCATGGGAGAGGTACTTCAGCAGACAGCCCCTATGAATGAGGAGACATTTGGGTGTCCTCCAGTGGGCATATGGTCTGAGGTGGCTTGCCTCCTGGAGGGCTGATCCTTGGACTGGGGGCAGGTAGAGGTGACATGTGAGGCAGTAGGGGTGGCCCTTGGCATAATAAGGAGGTCCTTTGAGAAACAGAGTGCCCATGAAGCAGTGGAAACCATAGGTTGGCTGTTTCTCACAGTATTAAAAAAGTCTACAGATGAGAAGAACATGCTCCTGCGAGAGACACAAGAAATGGCAGCCTGAGAACGTGAGCTGCAAAATGCTGTGAATTCATTGAAGAATGAAATGGCATTGACGTGAGAGGAGGCAGCACAAGAATGCCAGTTGCGAGGCGCTATGGAGGAAGTAGAAGATTTGTTAAACATGAAATGGTGTTGCTGTGAGGCACTATGGAAGAGGTAAAGGCCATGAAGAAGAAGGATGTACACCTGCAAAAACCACAAGAGGAGACAGCGTGACAATGTGAGCTGCAAGGTACAGTGGAGGAGGTAAAAGATTCTTTGCAGAATGAGACAGCAGTGCTGCAAGGTGCTGTGAAGGAGGCAAAGGCTATGGAGGAGAAGGATGTACTCCTGAGGGAAGCACAGGAACACCAGCTGCAAAGTACTGAGGTGAAGGTAAGAGAACTGTTGAAAACTGAGCTAGCATTGCTGCAAGGCACTGTAGATAAGGTAAAGCGTGTAGTGGAGGAGACACTTTGGGGAGTGGAGAGAAAGGTGTGATCAGCCCAGAATTGGTGGAGGAGCTAGGGAAGAATGAAGGGGTGGTGCCAGAGGCACCAACCCCTCCTCTATTGAAAACCCACCTGGTTGCAGTAAAGAAAATAAAGATGCAGCAACCATGGGTTCCTCTTGGAGCGGTGCAGCCTTCTCCCCTGGTCGTGGAGCACTCTATGCTCTGCCCCTATGCTCAGCTGAGCTGGTGGATTTGGGCTCCTGGTTTCGGCAGAAGACCTCGGTGACAGTATCAGCTTGCTCCTGCATCTTTGTGCTATAGGAGGGAATGAAACTGTTCTGTCTGTATCAGAGATGGGAAAGATGGCTTCAGTGACAGTTCATCCTGCCTTGAGGCAGCGATTACAAATTGCACATCAAACCCCAGAAAAGCGCTCCCTCCTCAATTGGCTTATGATTGCGTTTCATGCTGCATGACCCAATCAGGGTGATATACCATCCTTCAAAACTAAATGGCAGACATATGCTGAGCTCCAACAGGTGTTATGGGAGTTAGGCATGAAAAATGTCATCTATAGTCCAGACAATTATGGCCCAGATGAGAAGCATTTTACTGCAAGGATGAGAAGTATGGTGTTTGGAACAGCTCCCCTATCCCTTTTTGGGCCCTTAGTGGCCATTCTAGTCCCTCACTTAGGGCACCACATGAGTGAGGCTACTCATATGGTAGCAGATTTAGGGGAGGCTGAAGCAACGAGAGCATGGAAGAAAATAAGGTCTGCTACTCAAAGGCAGAATTTAAAGGGCTCAATGAAGGTCACGAGGACCCAGATGTGGGTTTATTTATCAGGGGCAGGAGCAGACGGAGGGAAATTAGATAGGAAGTCAAACAGAATCTTACTGGAGCTGGGGCAACAACTGAAACTGGACCAACAGTTCCAGCCACTGAGGACAAATAAGCAGAGGCCAGAGACAGAGATACAGTCTGGCCCGTGTGTCTGCAAGACTTCCTGCTGAAGAGTGAGCCAACCTCATATGAACCTGTACAGGAGATGATTGGGGATACGGTTTGACTGAAGGGAGGGTCGAGGTACCTGCCTTGAGGGACCAGTGGCAGACCAGAGACTACATGTTGAAATATCAATCCATTGGCCCCCAGTGAACATACAACACACCCTGGCTCTGGCAGACATAGGAGCTGAATGTTCACTGATTTATGGCAACCCTAAGTGGTTTTGCAGGATCCCCGCTATTATAGATGGATACAGGGGTTAGGCTATCAGAGTGAAACTAGCCCAAATACCATTGGGAATAGGGCATCTACCCCCAAAGGAGTATACTATGTATATCTCTCCCATCCCTGAATGTATTTGGGGGATAGATATCTTGTAGGGCCTATGGTTGCAGACCACTGCAGGTGAGTTCAGACTGAGGATATGTGCAGTGAAGGCAGTTCTGAGGGGACATGCTAAGCACCCTCTCATAGCTTTGCCTGTGCCTCAGCTGGTGACTAATACCAAACAATACAAATTGCCTGGAGGGCATAAAGAAACTGGAGAAACCCTCCAGGAACTTGAAAAGGTGGGTATTATAAAGCTCTCCCACAGTCCTTTCAATTCCCCAGTGTGGCCAGTAAAAAAGCAGTACAGCTCCTAGCATTTGATGGCAGATTACAGAGAATTGAATAAAATCACACCCCCTTTGACTTCTGCTGTCTTCTCTCTAGCAGCCCTCGTGGACATCCTCAGTCATGAACTAAGAACATACCATTATGTTGTAGATCTTGCTAATGCTTTCTTTTCCATTGACATAAAACAGGAAAGTCAGGAACAATTTGCCTTCATGTGGGAAGAATGGCAACGGAGTTTCACTGCCCTTCCACAAGGGCAACTCCACAGCACCCCATCTGTCATGGACTTGTAGCCCAGGACTTAGCTACATGGGGAAAACTGCCAACGGTGTGGCTGTACCATTATATTGATAATATCATGCTCACATCTGATTGTCTTTCAGATCTAGAAGGTGCAGCACCTAGATTGCTGCAACATCTAAAGGAGAAAGGATAGGCTGTGAACAGTACCAAGATTCAGGGACCTGGTTTGTCAGTAAAGTTCTTGGGGGTTGTCTGGTCAGGTAAAACTGAAGTTATCCCAGAAGCAGTCATATATATGAGTGGACCATATATACTATAAGGTTCAGGCTCTCCCTACCTCTACCACTGTGGCAGTCTCACAAGAGTTTTGGGGTCTTATGGGCTACTGAAGAGCATTTATCCTGCACTTGGCATGAATTCTGAAGCCCTTACACCAGTTGGTACATCAGGTGGGACTGGGATGAGACAAGTGCAGCTGATTTTACTGCTGCTAAGCGAGCAGTCAAGGCTGTACAGGCCTTGAGTGTAATGGACTCATCAAGGCCTTGTGATCTGGATGTTCATGTAAACGAAGATGGTTATGGATGGAGCCTTTTGCAGCAGCTCGAACAGACATGCCAACCTATTGGATTCTGGTCACAATTATGGAAAGGAGCAGAGGTCCGGTACACCTTGTTAGAGAAGCAACTGGCTGCTGTGTACCCTGCCTTGCTGTCTACAGAGCCCATTACCAGAACAGCTCACCAAGGTAATAACCACCTATCCCATCACAGGGATGGGTACGAGACTGGACCCAAAAGCCATGGAGTGGTGTGGCACAGATGCCTACACTGGCCAAGTGGGGTGCATACCTATAGCAGCATAGTGCCCTCTCTACTTGCCCCTTAAGTAAAGAACTCCAGTGTTTATTGGGGCCAGTGACAAATACTAGTGAAAGGCAGGAATAATTTACTTTAGAGTCATTAGTAGCCAAGAGTCTGATCAAGATGGAAGAGCCTCTACACCTGAAATGCTGGTACACAGATGGCTCCAGCCACAGGCAGCCCCCAAAATGGAGGGCCGTAGCTTTCCATCCTAAGACTGAAACAACATGGATGGAAGATGGTGAGGGGAAGAGCAGTCAATGGGCAGAGTTGGGAGCAGTGTGGCTTGTGATCAGCCATTAGCCCTACCCCGTAGTCATCTGCAGTGACAGCTGGGCCATCTACTGAGGCTTGGCTCTGTGGCTACTGACATGGCACCATGCCAACTGATTGGCTGGTCATCAACCACCCCTTTGGGGGCAAGAGTTTTGGCAAGACTTATGGGCCTGTGGTCACACTAAAATAGTTACAGTTTATCATATGACAGGTCATTTGCCACTGTTATCCAGGAAACAATGAAGCAGATGAATTGGCCCAAGTATGTTGGCTGAAAGGGAAGCCTGTCTCTGACCTGGCCAAATGGTTACATTAACGTTTGCTACATGTGGGACAATAGACAATGTGGTCTATAGCCTGTTGGTGGGGTGGGGCCTGCCTTTGACCTTTAAAGCAGCTAGCAGAGCCTGGCAGGAATGCATTTTATGCCCTAAAAGGGACTTACAGAGTCTCACAGAAACATGGACAATAGCTAAGGGTCTGATACCCCTCGTCAGGTGGCAGATAGACTATACTGTGCCTCTGCCCATGTCAGAAGGGTACCAACATGCTATTACTTGTGTGTACACAGCTACTGGACTTCTGTTTGCTTTTCCTACACATTGTGCAGACCAGCTGACAACCAAAAGAGGCCTGAAGCACCTCTTTGCTGACTATGGCTGACCACAGGTAATTGAGAGTGATCAAGTCATCCACTTTACTGAACATACACTACAAGAATGGGTGCAACAATCAGGATACAAATAGAAGTTTCATGTACCTTATAATCCTACCGCAGCAGGCATGATAGAGAGGTACAATGGTTTGATAAAAATCTGGCCTGAAATCAGACATCAATGGCATTTGAATGAGAAGCCCTGGAAGGGAGCACTTAGACCTGCAGACATGCTAACACATATTGCTGCCTCCCCTATACATCTGCAAGTACAGACCAAAGGAGGAATCACTGAAGCCAAGGTTTGGCCACCAGAATATCTTGTGGCCAGCACCAACTGCACTGAACCCCTGGACACTCCACTGAGTGGACATGGCCTTGAATATTTTGACACATGGACTACCAATGGCTGGCCCTCCTGGCACCTTGGGGAAAGGCCTGGAAGCTTGTCCTGTGTATTCCTGGAGTAAAAGCAGAGTGGCCCCCAAAGACCACAGTAGTACATCCTAAACAGCCAGAAGGTAGGAGCATCTAACAGGGGAGTTTTTGTTTTTATCATTATAGCCAGTGCATGTGCCTCCAAAAGCACTATATATAGACCCCTCAGTAACCCCCACAGGGAGAGGGATAAAGGTATGGTATACTAGACCTGGATGGGACCCCCTTTCTGCCACGGTCCTATCACTACTCTCTTGCATGCATCCTACCTGATGGACAAGATTTGCTTTTGTTGGTGTCATTAAAACGTGTCTTATTGCCCTTAAGGTTAATCTCCTCTAATATCTTTGTGGATATTGGGCACACACCCTAGAAAAATCCTGCTACTCACTGGGGTGCATGGAGCTCTCTATCAGTACCACTACTGGCCTCCCCTGGAAAGTGCAAGTCATGAACTCATCTGAGTAGGACTGGTTTTGAATACAGCTGGAATAACCTCCTAAAGCTTGAGGATTATTGTAGTTTTTGTTACCTGTATCAAAATTCTGTTGTATCATAATTTTTGTTATTATCTCTATGTTCTTGTTATCCTCTGTTGTTGTTATGGAATATGTCTACAATGCTCTATCTTTCTTGCACAGGGACCATTGTGGAAGATTGAGGGTGTGTAGACTGTGAGGCAAGAATCCTGAAGGGGTGGAGTGTGAGGAAAACAGAAGCTCCTATGGCCTGGATCCTCACCTGACCCTACACTACTTGATGATGTAATTGGCCTATTGCTAAGCTACTGCTTCCACACCCATAGGCAATAAGCTATTACTGACTGAGTCACTATATAAAAAGTTCTGCCCAGTGCTCTGGGCAGAGACAGAGGCAGAGGAAGATTAAGGACCTGCACACTGTTGGATGCAGACATGATTCTAGTGCTCAACCTATCGCCAGGAGAACAAAGCTGGGTATAAACCCTTTTACCCCAAGAATGTTCTATTGTCATTCCTCAGTCTCACTGAATCCACAGTGAACTTGCCCAGGGCTGAAACCTTCAAGCAAGACAGTAGTCAAAAGACTAAAGAGGAGGCAACTTAAAAATAAATATATATTAAATTTTTCAAAATAATAAATGAAATGTTTCTGGTTAAACATGGTGGACTGACATATTTTACCTTTCCTCTATCTCCTGAAAAAAAAAATCCTTAAAAAATAGTGAAATTATTTGATTTTTATATTTTTAAAGATCTAATTGGCTTTATTCAACAACTCATCAATAGCACAGCTTCCCCCAGACAAACAGAAGAGAGCTTTGTAAAATGAAAGCCTTAAAGGAAGAAGGAGGCAGGGCAAGGAAGTTATTCAGCAAAGAGTGGAATGTTTCAGACAGCCGCCTTCCTTTAGGAGAGGGATTGGGGTGTCTGTCAGGTGGATTTCCTCACTAGTGTTGACTAGGAACACCCAGACGGACAGGTTAAGATTACATTCCTGGGAGAGGCTGAAACTTCAGTTATGTTAGGTAAATCTGGGTTTGGTGATGTGGGCCTTAACATAAGTGACTCCATTTTGGACATGTTGCCTCTTTTTTTAACACCTTCTAGGTCTTGCTGACCATGTTGCCTCTCAGTTTTCTCTGGAAAGTTATGAGGTCACCTCTTAGTGACAGACACTGGACACCTAGTCACCTCTTTCCTCGTTTGTGGCTGTATTAAGAAAAGCAGATGTTCGAACCTTCGTAACAATGTTCCATGGGGATATTCTGGGGACTGTATTAAGAAAAGCAGATGCTCGAACCTTTGGAACAATGTTCCATGGGGATATTCTGGGGACTGTTAGTGTTAAATGACCTCACCTTACATTCTAAATCATTCTTAGTTTATAAAATACATTTCCCGTCAAGATCCCCTCCAATCCTCCTAGCCACCCACTAATTTTTTTATTAAAGTATCATTGATATACAATCTTATAAATAACACAGTGGTTTCACATTCACCCATATTATCAAGTCCCCACCCCCTCTATTGCAGTCACTGTCTATAAGCATAGTAAGATGCTATAGAGTCATTAATTATCTTCTCCATGCTGTACTGCCTTCCCTGTGACCTACCTATATTGTGATTGAGAATTATAGTACCCCTGAATCCCCTTCTCTCTCCCTACCCACCCTCCACAACCCCTCCCCTTTGGTAACCACTAGTCTCTTCTCAGTGTCTGTGAAAAATTATTTCATTTTTAAAATGATATAAATCCACCAGGAAAGGAAAACAGGAGAGAAGATGACAGCAAGTGATCCATATCAAAATTTTTGGAAGCTCTTTAGCAGATAAAGAGTGGAAACTGGCAACATACTAGATTAAGCAGAAAGCTAGCCACCTACATATGGTGGGCTATGAGTGGGAGGTGGGGTAAGAAGAAAACAGATTCACATTGTGTAGTCCCAGAAATAATCAGGAACTGGAAGCACAATGAATCTCTAAACATGGGAAAGTATTGGTAAAGGATTCACTTTTTTTTAAAAAGTGTTCTACCATGCGAGGCAAGAGACTGTCTCTACCCCAACCAAGCAGAAGTCTGAATAATGATTTTTATAAATAGATTGAAATTGAAGGGTTATAGAGACAACAGGCACACTTAAAGGCAGCAGTTCATTTCTGAAAACAGGAAGTTCAGTAAAAAGCTAATTCCAGGTTCTTGCTCATAATGTTGAAAACTAGGTTATACCTTTAGGGCAGGAGATTAGAGGATTCTTCTTTGGGGCAACAAATCACTCCTAAGGAAAGGTCCTAGTAAACTCCTCTTAATATTATGAGTCAAAAAAAAGTACTTGAAAAAATGTCCAGGATCTTGCCTGATCATCCTATAATAAGCATACTTTGAAAAGCTCATTCCACATCCACAGAACTCTTTCAGTAAGATATCAATGAACAGTCAAATATCGTGCAACATGGAAGAAATTTTATCATATGAAACACCAATGAAAAAAACTGGAAAGAAGGGACTATATGGGAAACAATGCAGAAAGCAGAAATTTCAAATATCACAGAAATCAGGATTTTAAAAGGGTTAGAAGATAAAGTTAGGAAGCACTCTCCCAGAAAGTAGAAGAAAAACACAAAGACATAGATAATACAAAAGGTAAAAATAACCTTGGGGATCAGAGCAGGTGGTCCAGAAAAAAAAAAAGCAGAGAAGAGGAAGAATGGAGAAAAAGGTGGTTGTCAAAGAAATAACATAAGAAACTTTCTCAGACAGACATTAGTTTTCCCATAGAATGGGCCCACTTAGTACACAGTACAATGACCAAAAATAGGCCCTTAGAGAGATATACCCTGAGTTTCTGAGTACTGTGGATAAAGAAAAGTCCTAAAAGCTTGCAAAAAGAAAATCAGATAGCATATAAATATTAGAAATCATAATGGTTTCTAACTTCCTATTAGAAGACTAAAGACTTGAAAACATAGGTTAGTGCTCCAAATTATGAGGGAAATTATTTCAAATCTAGAATTCTATACATGAAAGTAAGCTTAGAGTATGTTTCCAGACATACATATTTTCAAAATTTAATTTTCAGGTACTCTCTCAGAAGGTTACTGGAAGATGTAATCCAGCAAGACAAAAGAGTAAAACAAAAAAGAGGAAGACATAGGATCCCGGAAATAAAAGAATCAACACAGTAGGGAAGTCCTGGGAGGACAATCATGCAGCAGTACTAGAGAGCAGTCAAGTCCATACAGGAACAGGAGAATCTAGGAGGAATATCTCCAAGAAATACAGATTCTTGATCTATTATCACTGAATTACTAGTAGTTTAGGGATGAATTTGGATGATGATGAAAACAGGAATGAATGCAAGACAAGGAGGTAAAAAAACAGCAACAAAAAGGCATTTATTAACTCTAGGAAAAACAAAAAGCTGTAAACCAAAGGAAAGGGACACATTACACGACTCTTTACATACATATATTAACACCAAATTTTGTATTAATGGAAGGAATAAGAAAGCAGAACACTCACCTTCTTCATATTCCATAGAATAAAGGCTGCATAGAATACATAAAATTAAAGTAACAGGCTGCTCTTTGCTCAGAGGCAGCCATTCTCTCTTTCAGCCATTAAAATCTCTTGCGTGGGGAAAAAAAATTAAAGTAACAATATAAATATGTTATTTAGAAACAGAGAAGTAAACAACAGAAACATCTAAGAGTGGAAAATAGTTGTCACTGAGAAGAAAGACCCAGAGGTGGTTAAGGGGTGTAACAGAGGACTACTGATTTTAATTGTAATAAGCCTTTTAGAATTATTTCACCTTTAAAATGATTCATTTGATCCATAATTTCATAATATGTTTGATAAAAAATAACTTAGATAATGTACAAATGAAGGCAGGATTAACAGCCATGAAACATCACAGAGAATTAGACACAAATAGATTATAAAAAGTCAATACATGGGCTAATTAGTAGACTAAGTATAACTGAAAAGAGATTTAGGGTATTGCAAAATAAAATAAATTTCCTAGAGTGCAGCACAGAGATTGGAAGGAAAAGGTGCAAGTAAACAGACATGAAGGGAAAAAGGGAAAACTCCAATATACATCCAAAAGAAGATCCAGAAATATACAAAATAGAGTTTGAAGGAGAGGACATCAAAAGCAGAGTTTAAAAACCAAAAGATTTACACCAAATCTATTGCATCAGAATATCCATTGTTGGAACCAAGGCATCTACATGGTTTTACAGTTTTATGGTGATTTTAGTGAACAGCAAGGATTAAGAAACACTGCTTAAAACGGTGACAAGCAATCCACCTAATTAATTTCCCCTGGCCTTCCTATAATGAAAGAGCACTGTACTAGATGTTAATAATCTCAGACTGAAATCCCACTCTGAACCACACATTAGCCATATGACTTGAACAAGTCCCTATTAATCCTCTGGTAAGTTTCCTTATCTGTAAAATGCAGGCGACAACACACCGCCTGTCTCACAAGCCTAAGAGGATGAAACACTCAGCTACTCATAATGCCACAGGCAGTGGGTTACATGCTTAGTGTATAGACTCCTTGAACTTCACAAGAGCTCCAAGAGATAGCACTATCATCAGCTTCATTTTATAAATGAAGAAGTAGAGGCCTAATGCTTTAAATAACTGGCATGTGAAAGTTACTAATGCTACCTGAATATATTTCTCAAGTAATTCATTCTTGCATATGAGAGTATTCATACAGAGTAAGGAATTTAAATATCTTAATATATTCTCTCATTCTGAAAATTAGGGTAGTACAGATGTGAAAATTAGCACAGTAACCAAAAATTTTCTAAGGAAAACTAACATTGGGCTAAAGAAATCCATCTGCAAAAAACCTGAATCTCTCCTAAAAAAACTGAAAACATATCCCCGTCATCCCTTTAACACCAATTAGTCAAGGGAGTGCTGGTGAAGGCTTGAGTGAGTGGACAGGCCATGTGCAAAATGCCCTTTGAGGACTGTTTTGAAGAGAAAAAAAACCCTGAACATTTATGGAAATGTTTGCTCAGTTTAGTAATAAATGTCTGTAACCCTGGAGCGTTTGCCAGGATCTCTCCTCACACAATGGCTGCGTGAGCAGTTTTTTAACTGACTTACAGTCAAACTGGCACTAGGGAACAGCAATAACCATGAACTGAATTCTCAATACTATGTTTTCAAGCAAAGGACTACATGACTATTTCCAGATTTGATTGCTGTGATTCATAAATTCCAAAGGCCCCAAGCTTTTCTGCATCACAATAAAGTTAGGCTTCACTAGTCCCTGTGGAGAAGTAGAAATGAATTGCTTACAAACCTTAGGAAGAAAGCCATCATCAGCTTGGACTCAATGAGAAATAAAGACATGTTGGCACCTAAGCAGAATAGGTGAGAAAGAGTTGGATGGAAGCCTGCCATTATATACAGAAATATACCTTTGTAAAGTGATTTCTGAAGCAAATATTGTAGAACAGAATATGCACACAATATCTATTCACATTTTAACCTAATACAGGACTTTTAAAACCAATGCTTATAATAGACTCCATGGTATAATAATTCTTCTGGTCAATGCCAAGGGTAAATGAGCCAATAAAAAGCACAAATTTCACTGCTAGCAAATGTCACTGCTTTTCTAAGGCTTGTTTTCCCAAAGGCTTAGGTAAGATTTCTTCAAATTTTCTGTGGCTGAATGGAAAGATCAAGTTGATAGGATTATCTAGACTCACTCAAGGCAACTGCCAAAGAAAAACTAAAAAGCTTTCAAACATGAGGAAAAGCTTAAGAAGGGACATATACACATGACTAGATCTGTGGCCACCAAATCTGAAGTGTGCATGGGGCAAGAGGAACAGTTGTTCAAAGCCCAGTTAGACAGTTGGATGCTGCAGTATGATGCTTTTACCAGAAATGACAGCCACAGACGTCATTAGAAAACCTGACTCTAGAACATTTGAGTGTGAGGAAAGTGAATAAATGCAGGAGTATTAATCAATGATATTCCTGGCTTGACTCTGAAACCTTAAGTAACTTGATACAGTGAAAAGAAGCTGGGACTAAGAATCTTAAGGTGTCATACTAGCCTTAGTAAAACAAAAGCCAAAGAAAGGATTAAAAATAATGATAGCCTCCATGTTCTGGGTGCATACTCTGTGTCAAGCACCTTGAGAAGCTCTTTATGTACATTAGCTCATTTAATATAATCCTTTCAGCAACATTACTAATCCCATTTAACAGAGGCACATATTTAGGCTCAAAGAGATTTAGGTAACTAAATTTCAAAGGTCACAAAGCTTGTAAGGGAGGGGCTGGGATACAAACACAAGTCAGTCTGACTTCAACATATGTCACTTAATGATCCCTGAGAGTTAAAAAAATTCATTATCTTATTTATGAAAAAAGTTTTTCAAAGACCAGTTCTCAATCTAAAAATTTCCAAATAATATTTAAATGGCCTCCTAACTGCATGAAACAGAAATGTTGCCAACTATACAAAAATAAAATTCAGTTAGAGATGACATAGAACCGTATTTGGTAACAAAGCACTCTGAAAAAGAATCTCTCAGGCAGACAGGAACCACACCCTATAGTCCGTGTTATTTTTGGACAGTTTAAAGTACTACTAAATTCTCAATATGAGTCGAAATACTCCTTTTAACTTCCATTCATGGGTCCCATTCTACTCTTTTTAGACAAAGAAATAGGCTGAAGCCCTTTTCCACATTCTTGGAGGCAGGTAGGATATGTTGCCTGTCTTCTCTTACCTAGGTAAAATAGCTTCAGTTTCTTCAACCATTCCTCATATTATAGTTTTCCTGACCCTTGTCCCTGCTGTTTTCATCTAGACTCATTTCTCTTTATGAATATCTTCCCAGGTATGATACCAAACCTGGATAGATACTTCTGGAATGACCTAACCAATAGCGGGTATAGTAGAACCACTAGGGAGCAATTTTGCTATGAATGTTATTACTCCAATCTGAAATCATCTTAGCTTTTTTGACTGTCACATACACTATTGGTTCAATCATATTAAGCCCTGAGTACTTTTTGCACGCACTGTCAATCTAGGTCCTAAATATAAGATCCTGTATTTATGTCAATGGAGTTTATTTCCTTATAAAACTTGATTAAATCCTAAACTATCAAGATTGACTTAGGTTACTTCCAGGCCAAAGACTGATACATACGCTAGACCTACAGAGTTTTTTCTGCCTCTGACATTTTGAACAGCAATGTTCCAGATGGTGGCTGTTCTGTCAAGTTAGGTCCCAGAATGAGGAAAATACTGTTGCATAATAATGCCCTCCCATGGTGGACATGCAGTGGGAGCAAGAAATATTCCTTTGTTGTTTTAAGCCATTCAGATTTTAATGTGGCTTCAATTCAGTGTTACTACAATCTGGTCTAGCCTGGTGAATAAAGGACCTTCAGTTTTGCAACATAGCAGCTGACTCCTAGATACTAGATGCTAGTTTCAGCAGTCCACTTCTCTTACTTAATTCATTCTCTTTCTCATAACTCCAAAAGCTAAAAGACAACCTTCCTTCCTTATTCAGTGTCATTGGGAAAGAGCTCTTCAGAACTGTGAAATTCACTACCATTACCCCCACTGCATGTACACACACACACATACATACACACACACATGCCATTCTCAGGTTCTTTTTTCTCTTCAAAAACAGAATTCTGCCAAGCAGACTGGTTTTAAAATTCAAAGATTTCTTAACTCTTGGACTGGTATCTCAACTCCCAAGATGGATGCATACAGTTCTTGTCCAAAGGACCACAATTACAGCATCATGCAGACATCCAGATATTCAGCTTAATTGCACATGTCATGTTCTTTTGTTCTCAAATTGCCATGTGTTGTTTTCTCTACTAAGTGGTTAGGGTGGGATTATATTATTGGAAAAGGGAGGGAAATGTTCAAATAAAAATTACAGATGGAATTTCTAACATGTGGCTGGAGGAAACTGACCTTTAACCAAATAGCTAGTCTGAGAATACCCTAGAATAGTAATTTAATGACTATTACAGGAACCACAGATGGACAACTTCAGCTCACATTAATCAATTCTGTACCCAAGTAGCAACTGCATGACACATTATGTCACTTAATCACTACTCACTGTCTCCTCAAAATTGCATATGTATTTTTCTTGTTTTCTCAATTAGATTATAAGTAAACAAAGAGTAAAAATATCTTAGATTTCATTTAAACGAACAGTATCTCCTGGCTACACTGAGTCTATACAGAGACTTCACAATAAATGTCTTTTTGGTACATTTCTATGATATTTTTCACACTAATAATTAATTTAGCTCTCATGATCAACTAAAAGTATAACCAAACCTCAAATAAAACAAAAAACTTGGATTGAGGCATCAAAAATACTTTTAACAGGAAATCCCTAAAGATGGTTTTATTGTTTTCCTTGTAATCTTTTCAAAATAGCTATAAATGTCCCCTTGTATTTTTTCATGTTAGTTATTATTCAGATCAGAATCCCTTCATAAAGAAATCAATGACTGTCATATACTTAATTACATACTTAAATTTCTAATTTTAGGAAAAACTGAAGTTTTAATGTATTTAAATTGTTAATATAAATCCAGAGAATATCCAAAAATATTTCCACTGAACCTTTGGATGTCACTAAAATTAGGTTATGTGGCATCTCTTGCACATAAATACTTGACTGAATGTAAAAGAAATGCTATTTCTTTTGTAGCCCAAGTAACATCAATGCCACTGTGTAAAATTTTCCCAAATAGTTGCAATTCATTCTAAGAAAGGTCAAAAATAAAATCAATCTAAAAATGTGTATGGAACCACAAAAGCCAAAACAATTGGAAGAAAGAACAAAAGTGGAGGGATCACCCTTCCTGATATGAAACTACATTACAAAGCTATGGTAATCAAAACATTATGGTACTGGTATAAAAACAGACATACTGATCAATGGAACAAAACTGAGAACCCAGAAATAAACCCATGCATACATAGTAAATTAATTTACAACAAAGAAGCCAAGAATATACAATGGGAAAAGGACAGTCTCTTCAATAAATAGTTCTGAGAAAACTGGACAGCCACATGCACAAGAGTGGAACTGGACTCCTATCTTACACCATACATAAATATCAACTCAAAATGGATTAAAGGCTTGAATGTAAGACATAAAATTATAAAACTCCTAGAAGAAAATATAGGAGGTAATCTCCTTGACATCAGTCCTGGCAATGATTTTTGGTGTGACACCAAAAACAAAGGTAACAAAGGCAAAATAAACAAGTGGAACTATATCAAACTAAAAAGTATCTGCACAGCAAAGGAAACCATCAAGAAAATTAAAAGGAAACCTACAGAATGGGAAAAATATTTGCAAATCATATATGTAATAAGGGATTAACATCCAAAAATATATAAAGAACTCACACAACTCAACAGCAAAAAAACAATCCAATTAAAAAAAGGGAAGAGGAACTCAACAGAGATTTTTCCAAAGAAAACATAAAAATGGTCAGCAGGCAAATGAAAAACTGCTACACATCATTAATCATCAGGGAAGTGCAAATTGAAACCACAATGAGATATCACCTCACACCTGTTAGAATCACTATCATCAAAAAGACAAGAGATAACAAGTGTTGGTGAGGATGTGGAGAAAAGGGAATTCTTGTGCACAAGGAGTGTAAATTTTTGAAGCCACTATGGAAAACAGTACGGAGGTTCAAAAAAATTAAAAACAGAACTACCATATGATCCACCAGTGCCATTTCTGGGTATATTTCCAAAGAAAATGAAAACAGGATCTTGAAGAGGCATCTGCATTTCCATGTTCACTGCAACATTATTCATAACAGCAAGATATGGAAGCAACCTGCATGTCCATCAATGGATGAATAGTTAAGAAGATGTACTGTATATACACAATGGAATATCATTCATCTATGAGAAAGAAAGAAATTCTGACATTTACAACATGGAGGGACTTTGAGGACACTATACTAAGTGAAAAGTCACATAGAGAAAGACAACTACTGTATTATCTCGCTTATATGTGGAATCTAAAAACAAAACAAAATAAAAATAAAAACTCATAGGAAAAGAAATCAAACTTGTGGTTTTGGTAGCAGGTGGAGAGTGGGAGAAGGGGAAATAACAGGAAGGTAGTCAAAAGATACAAATTTCCAGTTATAAGAGAAGTACTAGGGATGTAATGTATAACATGATGAGTCTAGCAAACAGTATTGTACTATATATATAGGAAAGTTAAGAGAATAAATCCTATGAGTTCTCATCAAAGGAAAAAATGTTTTTCCTTGCTTCTTTTTTTCTTTATTTTCTTCTTGTTATATCCATATGAGAAAATGGATGTTAGCTGAATTTACTGTGGTAATCATTTATACAAATGAAACCATCATGATGTACATCTTAAACTTATACAGTGATGTACGTCAATTATTTCTCAAACTGGGGAAAA
Source organism: Smutsia gigantea (assembly GCA_032199065.1). Taxonomy (NCBI): domain Eukaryota; kingdom Metazoa; phylum Chordata; class Mammalia; order Pholidota; family Manidae; genus Smutsia; species Smutsia gigantea. The sequence goes on along the minus strand of JAVSCE010000585.1, from coordinate 25,466 downwards.
AAGAAGTGTCACCACCAATTAACTTTAATGAATAAAATAATCAAGTCATTAATAATTTTTCCGACACTTTATCAAATTAAATATAAAATATATTTATATTAATATAGAAATTAAAGTATACAAATATCAATATAAATCACTACTTTTAAAATTGAAACTTGCTTCTCAGTGTATGCAGCAAGTACACATGACTTATATTAAACTATAAGTATGCACTTTTTAAAGGAAAAAAGGACAGAGACTAATGAGCTGAAATATTAGAACTAAAAGAGAAATTGCATTATTTGGTGCCAATTTTTGGTTTAGATCAAACATGTATGACCTCTAACCAAACATTGGAAGCTCCCATCTTAGCGAAGATGTGAGTTTAAGGAGCTATTACAATTTCTCTCATCTACTTAAAACAAGCAAACTAAATAATTAACAGCAGAACACTCCTTATGTTAATAATGCCTTGGTTCCAAGAAAGCCAAGTGGGAAAATTACCATTGCTGTGCAAATCTTTCCAATAAAATTAACATTAGCAATAAAAATGTTTGGTTTTTATATCTTGACTTTTCTATTTTTTACTTCATCTTCACTGAGGTGCAACTGACATATAAAATTATAATATATATAAAGTATATATCATGGTGATTTAATATATACTGTGAAAGGATTCCCCCCATCTAGTTAATGAAAACATCTGTCACCTCACATATTTAACTTTTTGGGTAAGAACACTTAAATTCTATTCTCTTAGTAAATTTCAATTATACAATACAGTGTTTTCAATTATGGTCCCCATTTTTTACATTAGATCATCAGACCTTATTCACCTTACAGCTGGAAGTTAGTACCCTTTAACCAGATTCTTATTTCCTCTACTCTGTGGCCCCAGCAACTACACTGGTTGTCACACCTCAGTTCTTTTTTCCTCCTAGAGAAACTGAAGGCTCAGGGGAGACCTCTCTGTATAGTGCTGTGCTGGTCTGGGCCAAGGGGCAATTTGGTCGATTTGTGGCCACTCTTACCTTCTAAGAAATGCAGCCTGTCTTGGTCTCTGTGGTGCAGCGGGTTCTTCAACTTTACTCTCATGTTCTAGAATTCCCTTAGCGGTGTCTTGTACGTGCATAATTGTTAGACGTTCCTCTTGTGAGGGGGACCAAAGTCAGAAACAACCTATGTCATCATCTTGGCAATATCACTCTAAAACCCAAACTTTCAGAATAAGTAATTAGAATGGTATTATTTACTTGCAAAAATAAGAGAAAGAGAATTTCTTTGCATATTCAGTTTCTCTAAGGAATTTTAAATAATCTGATATTATTAAGAAAGAATAGATCACTAAAGTAATTAGTGATAACAAGTAACAACTTGGCAAAGTTCACAGCTAGGAATCAAACTGCCCATGTTCCTTCTTAGTCGTCACTAATGATTCTTAGTGTTCTATGGGACGAAGATTCGCCAAGGGATCTGAGGGACACTATGAACGTCCTCTAGCCCTCAGGAAAATAGACACACACATAAAAACTTCTACAAGGATTTTTCAGAAAACAATAACACTGAGTTGTGAGCAGTTAAATACACCAACTGAGATCTGGAATTCCATTATTAGAAAGTTTGCAGCTTAAAATGGGATGCCCCATGAGAACAATTTAATAAAATGGCACTGAAAATCTCAAGATAAGCCACAAAAAGCAATGACTCATATGGGTGAAACACTGCATACATAAAATTTTTTAAATAATAGAAAACAGTCCCTTCAGACTAGAATCAATTGACAACTACTTATGATATTCTAATGGGTGTCTACTGTATATGCAACTGGTATGGGCATATCAGGCATACAAAAGAGTGTAAGACTGGGTAATTCTTCTTTAGACAGGAATTGCTGACTATCCCCTCATTATCTATTCTTTTCTTCTACCTTAGTAAGGAACCCTTGATTTCTATCTGATCTTAAGGCACCTAGAATAAAGACTATGTTTCCCAGCCTCCCTTGAAGCCAAGTTCTAAGTTCTGGTCAGGTGGATATAAACACAAGTAAACTGTCCTACTTCTGAGCAGAAGTGTCCTTAAAGGAAGGGAGCTTTCCCTTCCTTGCCCTTCCTCCTTCTTGCTGCTATAAGGTGGACTTCATGGATGGGGCTTCTGCATTCATCTTGGACTTCATAATAACCATGAAATAGAAGACTCACTTGATAAAACAGCAAAATGGAAGGAACCCAGGCGTTCAACATAATGGAGCATCATGCCAGCACTGCATGTCCTATATCCAATTTCTACATGACAGAGAAATAAACTCTTTCTTGTTTAAATGACTATTATTTTGGATACTTGATCACTTACATCCAAACCTAATCTTTCCCAAAGAGCTTATAATACTACTGAGTATTATGAAACTGAGTAAAAGAGCACAGCCAATGTCAACTTAAGAATCAGCTAATAAAAGTTTTCAGCTTGAAATGGGATGCATTTTCCCATAGGACCAATTTAATAAAATGATCCTTACGGTCCCAAAATAGTCCACAAAAAGCAACAGCAGAATGTGGTTAAAAAACTTCATGCTTAGAAATTTTTAAACAGTAAAATAAGTAAATAAATATATTTGAGTTTATAGAATCTATAGAAGAATGTTGAAAGAGGAAAAACAGGACTTCTCAATAAATTATACTATTATAACTGGAGAAAAAAACAATGAAATAGAATTATAAAAATTCATAAATCGTGGTGCATTTAGAGTCACCTGGTTAAGTTTTTTAAAATATTGATTCCTGGATCCCACCCCAGACTCAATCAGGACTGTGGTCCAGCATTAATAGTTTACAAAGCTCCTGGTGATTCTAATGTACAGCCACACTTAAGAACCACTGCTAGAGGAAACTGAAAGGACCAGGGCATATCTAAGTGGAATATCTAGATGGCTTCAAGATAAAACTTCAGCAGTAATGCTAATAGGTTTTTTTAAATTTTGTCTAGTTTGATTATAAAACAAGTTGCTTTCAGGTATTTTTTTAACCCAACTATTATCAAACATCACTTCTTACTCAAAATTAAGGTCATTTGTGAGTTATAAATGGCCTAAACACTCTCTTTACTTTTAGTCTAAATACAACATAATTTCTACAAATGCCAAAGCTGAATATCCCTCTTAATCAACTTTTCTCTTAACCTAGTTCTGCAGGCTCCTGTCTCTGAGTTTCTGTCTCTTTCCTTATTTCTCTCTCCACTGACTTTATGTTCTCCTTTTCTTCCAACCTGAGGAGAGGGAAGATACTCCCCTCATCCTCTCGACTGTCCAGGCTCAGAAGAAGACAAAGTCCAAGAGGTTAGGGGTAGCTAATGATAAAGCTAAAGGCAAAGTCTAAGAACCAGAGAGCAGGGCAGCATCAACTGGCATCAGGGAGAGCAGAGTGGGGGTCTCCAGATATAAAGGGAGTTTGCCTACCAAAAAAGGTTCTATTAAAAGAAATATTTTTTAGGCAATCAGAGAAATTTTAATATTGACTTGTGTTAAATGATAAAAAAAATTATTAATTTTGTTAGATTGATGGCATTATAAGAAAAGATTACTTATCAACTAGACATATATAATGAAATATTTACATATGAAATTATATGATGTCTAGGGATTTACTTTAAAATACACTGACCAAAATAAAAGGGAAGCTGAGATCAGTGAAACAAGATTGTCAAAATGTTGACAATTTGCTAAAGTTGGATAATTGATACGTGGAGCCTATTATACAATTTTCATTACATTAATGTTTGAAATGGTTGAAATTTCCCTAATAAGAAACTTCGTTTTAAAATATGATTTCAACCATAGCATTCATGAGGAAAATAACAAAAAGAGACTGTCAAAAATGTTAAAAACTGCTCCCTGGATCAGGCATGGAAAATGTCTAAGTCAGGAGATTAAAGGAGACAGAGATAAGTGGTGTGGAATGATGAAAGATTTCACTGAGCAGGTGAAACTGAAACCAGAACTTAAGAAAATCATAATTTAAAACAATTAAAAGCAAGATAACTAGGATTTTGATTAGTAGATATTTTTTTAATGAAAATACGAATAACACCAACCCTTAAATCATGATATAGGAGACCAAAATTAGTTAATTTTTACAGAAAAATAATAATAATGATAATGATAGTAATAAAACTAACATCATCTGAGCGCTTACCACTTGCCAAGCATTATGCAAAGCACTTCATATACATTTCTCATTTAAGTCTCACAACAATCCTATGAAGTAAGGGCTATTATTAGCATCCAATCCCTACCACTTTCATATTTGAAGAAACTGAGCTCAGATAGGTAGCAATAAACAGCCCAAAGTCACATGCTAGTAAAAGTCAGAGCTGGGACTTTAATCCAGGTCTGTTTGAATTCAAATCCCAGGTCTTTTAACATCTTGTTATTCTATTCACTTTTGATGCTGCCAATTTCTCTACATATAAGGGATATTTGGGGCTGTGATTACTGGCATTGGTGACTCCCTGTTATTGCCTGGAGTGCTTGAAGAACAATCTAATAAAGAAACCTAGAGAATCCCTCAGAGAAAGGGTTACAAGCAAGGCAAATACAACATACAAGAACAGAAGTACTGTACTTCAGCCAAGTGCTTGTGTAAGGGGGAGGAAAGAGAAAAGGAAATTAGGTACCTTTCACACATCCAGGGGTAATGGAATACCAAAAGGACCAGCTACAGAAAAATTGAGAAGTATATACCCCAGAGTCACACCCTACTGTTGAAATCCATTTCTACTCTAAAGGAGACCCATTTATCCTTCCACTTGTAGGTTCCCAGATTGTTCTGTGCTCTCCATGAAACATTTTCCTCAGACAACAAACACCTATCTAGATTTACCTATTAGAATGGAATAAGATAGCTGCCTAGCCTTCCCCAACTATGTATGTTTTAAACCTCCACCACCCCCAGCAACAGTCAAAACAATCTCCAATCCTCCTTGAGCAGGGGTGGAAGGCATGGGAACTGGAGAACCAAGGAGCTCTTTTCTGGCCCCTGAAATGTGTATAGTATGAATGATAGATTCCTGATGCTGTGGTATTAGGGACTTGGTACACTGGAATAAAAAGGATCAGCTGGGAGCTGGAGGACAGGCTTTTATTTCCCACTTTTGCTACTCTATTATCTTTGGCAAGGCACTTTACTTCTCTGGGGTTCAGATTCTTTATTTGTAAGATTATGATAAAGAATTTTATAACTTAGTTTTAGCTGCAGAATCCTTTCATCAAATGGTATCTTCCAGGGAAACTAACACTGTATAATAGACAGTATGTACAACTGCTCTGAGCAGGGTCAAAGGGACCCCTTCCTATGCCCCATTATAATAGATCATGTTAAGGTGCTTCTCAGCTTAGATGTTCCATGGTTACAAGTAAACTCCCTGCAGCCTAAGCAGGAGGCAGGGTCCCACTGGCAGCTGCACCAGAGTATCCTCCAGACCCCAGATGGCTGCCCTCCTTTATCAGTCAGCCTCTTCCTAAAGCAAATAAGCAAAGAAAAAAATCCCACAGAAACAGAGTTCAACGTGAGGATTCAGGGAGCCAACAGAATACTCAACTTCATCCAGGCAAACTAAAACACATTCCAAGGAAGAGATAAGGTTTATGAAAAGGAAACTAACACAATCACTTAAAAGAATTTCAACATTAAACCTCTCAGGCCAAGCTGCTAGGCCACCGGGAGGCTGCAAAATTTCCAAGGCCAACCCTGAAAGAAAAGACTTCACAGAGACCCATGCCTTGACTTCCTCTCTTGTTTCTCATTGCCCTGAAGTCAACCTCTTTCAGGTCCACATGTGTGGGAAGTGGCAGGACACTGTACACAGCACACGCTTCTCCTGGCACTGAGTGCTACAGGTCCTCAGCATTTTGGAAAACAGGGTTATAGGAGGAGTAACTACAAATTACTAAATCTTCAGTTTTACATATATTAGAATAAAGCAGCCAACTCACTAGGGTCCTCAAATGAAAAACACAACACCCTGTTTTTTAATGTGAAACAACAAATTTTAGATAAATTTAAATTTCAGGTAAACAACAAATAATTTTTTAATGTAAGTATGCCTCCAAATATTGCATACTAAAAAGTGTTTCCTATTTATCTGAAATTCAAATTTAACTGAGCATGCCGCATTTTTATTTGCGAAGTATGGAAAACCTAACCTTCAAGATGAAAACATATTCCAGCCATACTTCCAATATCCAAATTATTTTTTAAAACTCCTCCTTGGGAATGGCCTTTACAAGATGAGAAACCTTCCATCCCTGAGCCTCAATGGAGTTAAAGCTTTAGGCTGGTGACTTGATTACATTTCTGAAAACTGCCAAATGTTATTCACTGAGTCTGATGAATAAGAATGATCAAACACAGTGACTCCATTTGAGGCCAAAACATAATATGTGGTTCTATGTTAATGAAATGAAGTCATCTTGTGACACTCATTATGCTTACTAACTCCCTACTGCCCACAGAATAAATCCTTAGTTTTGTAATATGGCATTCAAGGTATTCAGCCAAATCTGCCTCTCCAGCCTGTGTTTTCACCCTGGTCTGGGGCCATGCAAAGCTACTTGTTGATGGATCCTTTCATACTACTTCTCATGTTGTTGGCTTTACAGAGGAAACCATTTCTGGCCCTATCTATCTGACTGACAAATACATGTCTTTCAAGACTCAGCTCAAATATTATTTTTCCAAAAGCTACCTTAAATCCTTTCTGAAATATGTGGAAGGAAGGATGAAGGGATGGATGGATATATGAACTAATAAAACTTCTCTTTAAAATACTCTTGCCTCTATTCTGAACCCCCAGCAGTGGTTAAAAATACGGGCTTTGGAGTTAGGCAGACCAGAAATCAAATCCCAACTGTTGTTGAGTAGACAAGATACGTGATTTTGGACAAGAAGTTTAACATCAATGAACAGCAATCCTCTTATTTGTAAAACTGAGATACTATAGGGTATTGGGATGATTAAATAAGATAGGGCATAAAAGCACTTAGCATAGTGCCTAACTCAGGCACTAAAATTTGACAAACTGTAGCTATGGTCTTATTAGTATTACTCTTTCCTTGTGTCCTCTCCGTACCCTCATATCATAGAACTCAAACCACTTTACTGAACTTAACTATTTATATAGTGCCTAGACAAAGATTACTTCTTACTTTTTTTTTCTTTTTTATCATCAGCCCCTACCATACAGTTCCTAGGGGCACAGAAGAAGAGTACTGAAAGGGAAAGATCTAATATTTATTGACACTATGTAACTGTGGTAGGCACTGTGCAAGACATTTTAATATACTACTTAACCTCAGTACAAGACTTACAAAGTAGGTAAAATTATATGTATTTAAGAGATGAGGAACTAAATCCTAAAAGGTCCAAGAGTTACTCTGGGTTTAAAGTTGGCCAATGACAAGTGAGCTGATCTGCATCCAGCTGGGCAAACCACCCACACCACAGAGATTTGTCTCTTTACCTTGTCATTTCCAGCTCTCTCCAGGGTCAGGATGAATAACTAAGTTTGTGAAAAGGAATGGAAAGTTTTTTCTTAGTGGTAGGTAAGCTAGGGAGTAAGATAAGGAGCAGGGGGAAGAACAGAGGTAAAGATTAGTCAGGTAATTATAGCATGACATGACATGGCTCCACCAAAAAGATGGATTTACAAAAAGTATTTTTACCAAGCTACACAAGAAGCAAGTACCTTTTCAAAAATTTATTTTGACATTGTTAGAAAAAGCATAAAACATAAATGTGATTTATTCCCACCAGGGGGTTTAAACATTTAAACAATGAAGTATTGACAGAAAGCCCACATGGTGAAGTACATGCCAGGAAGTCACTCAGGCTGGGAGGGGGAAGGAAACTGAGAAGGAATGGGCTGTGCATATTCAGGGAAAAAGAAGTTTTGAACCAGCCAATAAAATTAAGACAAATGTAAAGAAAGCCTAATATGGATATAACTTGCTTAGGCAACGTCTGCGAAAGAATGTGAACCCTGTAGTACTCAGCCAGTGAGGAACCAGGGGAGGAACTTGCGTACTAAGGAATCAATTGCTTGCTGTAACCACCCTGACTGTGCCTGCTCACCAGACACCCGATCTTGCAAGACCACCATTAAAGCCTCGCTCCACTGTTCTTTTTGTCTCCATGTCCACTTATTAAGTTAGGACCAGTGAGAGTATTTCTCACAACATCACATATGTGTACTTCCTCCAATGCAGTTCAGGAATCATTATTTCAGAGATTTCTGACAAAGAGATGAAACTAATTTATTATTTAATATTGGTAAGGTCTTCTGAAAACTGAATTCTAAGAGAGAGATTATAGAAGAAAGCCAAAATAAGAACTAGTATCTGAATCAAGAACTAAACACATTTTTTAAAAAAATGAAATTTAAAACCAAACATTTGCAGAATCCTTAAAATGCTTCCATGGATAGAGCCCCCACATAACAGTTTGAAAACACTTGACTGGCTATTTTCTAGGCTTTTCCTAGCACTGTATTTCTATGATTAATAAAGTGTCTGTATATCAAATCTGGACTCTGAAAAGGAAGGACTTGGTTCTTTGGTTCTCAGAAATCATAGGTCCATGAGCCTCAGCCAGGTTGGAGCCAGTTCTGACCTCAAAGAGTCCTCTCCTGCAATGCAAACAACCTGATGTTGTTTTCTCTTCCTGGACGAAAAAGAGTATGCATAGATTTATCTTTGATTGTCAATTTCCTCGTTGAGATCATGTCCCTATTATTATGGAAGTGTTTTGCTGAGAGCTATTCATAGTAATTTCCTTCAGGAGTGATATACTCTGTTTCTGCTAAGAGCAAGGAAACCCACCAGCTTCTTCCTGGCAAACCTTTACTACTTACATAAGAAACTGACTTACAGAAATAGCATGGTCATATATAAGGTAAGAGGGTGGGTGATGGGTCCAGGAAATGGGAAGAAGGTGAGATGACTTTACTTTATTCTCCTGCAACCCCATCACTGCATTTCTGTGTATAAGAAACAAAGGAGAAAGGTGCCCCTGTGGTTTCCCCCTCCTTCACAACTGTCTAAAGCTCTCCTCTTCAAGGCAGAGAGGATTTTAGATTAAGAGAGACTTAAGAAACATACAACCAAATAAAATGAATAGCCCTTTCTTGGGCTTTAATTGGAAAAACAATAAAAAAGAAATGTTAAGGCAATCAGAGAAATTTGGATATGAACTTGCTATTAAATAAACATTCAAGAATTATTGTTAATTTTGTTAGGTGTGACATAGCATAGTTATATCAAAATATGTCCCTTTTTTTTTTAGTTGCATCCTGGAGCACTTAATGAAATGTCATTCTGTCTGCATGTAAGGGTATGTTTGAAATTTTTCACGATAGTTTTTAAAGAAGAGGTAAATTATATGACAGATGTTGATGGCTGTTCAAACTAGAGGATAAGTTCATGGAGGTTCACTGAACTCCTTACTTTTGTGTGTTTGGAAATTTCCATAATAAAAGGCTTATTTGGAAACCTTTGAAATGCAACCCAGTCCTTGACCTAACCACACATCCATGCTTTTTATTTCCACAATTTCATTATATTGATTTATCACCCTAATGATTGGCAGCAGAGTGCAGTGGTTAAGTTGCAGGCTCTACAGCTACACTGTCTGGGTCCAAATCCTAGCAGTGCCCATTTATGAGAGTTCTTTAACCTCTAAATCTCCTCATCTGTAAAATGGGGGGAATAAGATTTACCTTTTTGGACTATTATGAAGATAAATGGGTTAAAAATGTATTTAGAATAATACCTGATATTGAGCAGTGCTTACTATTATGCACTCAATATTAGTCATTATCATTGTTAGTTAAGGAACTTCTGAAAGCAGGAGTTACTATACAACATCGTCTAGTCCAATTCCTTTGTTTAATAGAAGAAAAACTTAAGGTCAAAGTTTTTAAATAAAAGAGAAAAACAATAACTGCCTAAGTGTTAGGCAGAAAGACAGAAATGAGAGGGATGAAAAGGAGAAAGGGCCCCCCAAAGATGACTCAGGGAGTCAATCAAATTGAGCCAGAAAGCCAGAAATGACTCAGAGAGTTAATGAGATGAAGCCACAGAGTCTAAGAGTGACTCAGGAAATGTCCAGGGTCTCCCCAGATAAGAAACATCAGAAGCACAGGCACAGCACAGCCCCTGTCCTCATTTCACCAATCAGAACAAGCCTAGAGAGCTGACAGCTGTCAATCAAGGACCTCTCTGCTCTGCCAAAACCACATAAAAGAAGCCTCAGAATGAGCACCCAGGCCTGTCTTATCTTAGGCAGGCCCACTCTGTGACTCCATGCAGAGTGTATTAAAACTTACTTTGCTTTCTTGACTTTGGTCTCTCGTCTCACTGTATCTGACTTTCCTGTGACACCAAGCCTAGTCCTTTCCTTCCTACATAAGTACACAAAGCTGGATAAAGGCTTTTTACAGCAGATTAGAATTCAGCTTTCCTAGAATCCAGGCTAAATCCCTTCCTCTATATTTTATTCACTTTAATATATACTCAACATTGAACTGAATCAGTATCTACCATGTTCTCTGTTTAGTACTAAGTAAAAAATTAGAGTTTTTCTCTTAATACACCAACTAGTTGGAAAATAGTAGTAATACCAGATTTTGTACAATAACTTAGCTTTTCAAAGTTCTAATAAGTTCAAGGACAGAAAAACTAATCTCTGAAGATAGAAATCAACAGTGACTGCCACTGGGTGGGAGGAATTTATAGGAAAGACATATAAAAGGGACATGAGAGAACTTTCTGGGGTGACAGAAATATACTATATCTTGTTGGGGTGTTGGTTACATGGATGTATATATTTTTGCTGTAAGTAAATTATACCTCAAATTTAAAAAAATCTTTCTACATACATATATTTCCCTAGCTTCCTAACACTGTTAGTTACAGCAAATAGACATTTCTTGAGAGTTGAAATTAGAAGTTCTAAAAGGGCATGTTCAAAGATATATATAGCAAAGTTAAAGCTAGAAATAGGTCTCCTGAGTCTTGGTCCAATATGACTTCAAGAATAAACTGAAACAACAAACGGTATTAGTGTAAGTGGGAAAAGGGGGAAATAGAAGACAAGAGGAAAATATGAAGAAGATAGAGATCAACACTGGAGAGATGCACCTAAGAAGGCTATATGGGTGAAGCAGGATTATTTGAACCTGTTGCTAATGCTCTGTTTCTGACTCATCTACTCTGGTGGCATCTTCCCCTTTGGGTCAATATGTCTCAGGCTGTTTGAGGGCAAGAATCACATTGCATGCAGTGAACTCCAGGCATAAATACTGTCACTTTGACTTGTCCTCTGAGCCCTCTAATTCTGCTTTTTCATTCCTCCTCTCAACTCCTTTCCAATGAGCTCTCAGGAAACTTCAATCCTCTAGGGATAAATTCTGAGCCAAGTGTCTTTACTTTTCCTAATGCCTTAAGACTAAGCCCCAGGCATTCTGTGGGATACAGTAAGTGCTCAGTGGCTAAAATAAAAGTCCATTGTGTCTTATTCTTCCCTCCAGATCTTATCAATGTGGAAAATAATGCCCATGCTTCACGCAATGGCAAAGAACAGTACAATGTGGTCTTTAATCTGTCCTTCAGTGTTTATATGTGAGCCATTTGGCACCAAGTAACCAAACAGGGGTTTAGTTAAGTGGGGAAAAAGTTGTCACTTTCACACAATGCATCTGAGCTGGGCAGTGTGATACCACTACTGTCTTAAGGTAGAACTACCCACTAAGGAGTTCTAAATTGTTCTTGCTTTTATTGGTTTCGATAGCCTGTGGTTCAGCTGCACGTAGCTGAATGACGCAGTAGCTCACTGATGTATACAATCCTCATGATCTACAATGTACTAGCTTTTAGGAAGTTTCCTTTGAGATCCATGGGTGTGGGTAAGAGGTGGGGACAGGGAAGGGGCAAGGGTGAGGAGTGGCCCAGTTACACAGCAGATCTGCCAGAGCTTGTGACCTCAATCTGTCTTGGGGAAGTTAATATGCAATTAATATTTGATTATTCCCTGGCCTACTTGGTCTGTAATCGCTCCATCTCTGGTGGCTTTGCTTGCCCAACAGCAACAAAAGCTCCTATGGAGAGATTGTAGCACAGTGCTAAGTCCTAATGGCTATGTAACTACACACCTTTCTCACAGTTACCATTTCATGAGCACCTACAAGCGCCAGACATGGGATCCTCGCAATGATCCTATGAGACGGGCATTAGAATCCTCATTTTACCAACAAGAAAACCAAGGCAGAGATTAAGTAGGTAGTGAGCAGTGGCAGAGCTATGATTTGATTTTATGACTAAAAAAATGTTAATATTTTTCATTAATCCACACTTCTCATGGCATTTCCATAATAAGAGAATTTGCAGCTTCAATTACCTATATAACTCTCAAACATTGGTGATTCCTTTCTATCATATTAAATGAACTTTTCAAGCTACCCTTTGGCGTTATTTGTCTTAGAGCTTCTTTTAGAAAAGCAAGAAATGGAACTGTCCCAATTACCAAAGGCTGAATATTTCCTTTTTTTGTCCTGCCAGATCCACTTTCTCTGTTTTCCACTCAGCTTTATGCCCTGGAAAACAGCCTTTATGGGCTACACCACTTAGTTAATCCCAGCCCTCTGGCTTGCAGTTGAGCTTAAACAAAGGGAGGCACTGGATGGTGGTCAAGGGAAGCAAGAGAGTGTTCATGATAATGTTTTTCCTGTTCTTAAATTCTGACATTGTTGGACACAAGAGAGGTCCTTCAGATTGGCTTCATTTGGCACCTGCTCCTATCCTGTGGTCTAGAACCATAACGATTCCCTTTGAGGTAAAACTTCTCCCTTCATTTGCCCATTCAATTTTAGAGTTCCAACTTCTCCCCACTTTCCTAGCCCCAAGGTGCTTTAACATACCTTGTTATTTTCCCTTAAACCTATTTGATCTCTGTAAATAAGTCCTAAATTAAACCTTCCTCAATTGTACCATTTGAGGTTCTCAAGTAGTTCCTGCAGGGATTCAGAATGATACAACCTGAGCCCTAAAATCTCCTTAGTGCTTTGGATCATTGAACAAATACAATATGCTTTTTCACACGTACATTTATATATTCATTCCACAACTACTTGTTGAGCACCTATTGTGTAGCAGGCACTAGGTTTACAATGGTGAGAGATATGGCCACTGCTCTTCTACAGCACTGAATAAAGTAGGGTAGCCAGATTAAACAGATAATCATACAAACCAGGGGAATGCTATAATTGTGCCATATGCCATGGCTCCATGAGGGCTAATGATAGGAGTTGATACAGTCAGAGAGATCAGAAAAAGCGTACCTGAAAAGGGAAAACTTCAGCAGATCTCTAAAAGACAAATATGTGTTTATCGGGCATAGAAGGAAAGAAAGCTCATTCCAGGCAGAAGCTGATGGTTGACAAAGGTTTGTGTGGCTGGAACACAGAAAGCAGGAGCGTGCTTGAGGAAAAATGAAGCTGAACAGGCTTTGTAGGACATATTTTTATAATTGGTTTTATTCTCTAATTACAGTGTGGAGACTGAACTGGATGGCCAGAGAAGACTGAGCATAGACCTGGTAGGAGTCTATTACTGAAGTAGACAAGATGAGAATTAATCTAAGTGGTGGCAGGAAAAACAGAGAGCAATTTGGATAGATTTGCCCTTGCTGGGGAGATTTCAGTGCCTGGTTCCTTATATACATTAATACAACTATCTTAGATCAGTGAAAATCTTAGCAAATGGAAAAATGCTGCCTTCTCTTTGTGGGATGGGGTTCAAGAAATATTATTCTAGATCTAAGAAGGAGGTTAAGATTCAGTAATGCAGTTATATACACAGGCTCAGGACATAAAAACTGCCCCCATAATGACTTCCTGCCTTGCCTCTAATAATCTTCAGTGCTTAGAAATTACATAAGAGGGAGAGACTGAGCTCTAGAGAGAACTGAGACACTCAGAGAGACCTGAGTTCCCTTCCTCCCTTACTGCCTACTGTGTTGACCATGCAATTAATCATCTGATCTTTACATTTCTCTTCTGTAAAATGAGAATAATAAGAATTTAAAGGGCTATTGTAAAGATTAAATTAGGTAATGTATGTGTACACATATGCTGTTAGCTAACTCAAGTAACAAAATACTCGGATTTAAAAGGATTTAAACAAAGAGAACTTACTATCTAATATAGTAGAAAGTCTTAAGTATGACAGATCTCAAAGTTGATTGACTCAGAAGGTTAATTAACTTCTTTCTTATTTTCTCCTCTGTCACCCTTGATCTGTTGTTGACTCTTTCTGGAGCTGGCTCCCCTCATGATCATAAGTTAGAAGTGTCACATTTAAAGGGAGAAACATCTAAAAGAGAAAAGAATTATCTTTTCCACTACTGCCTATATAAATTGAGAGATCTTTGCCAAACAGCAACAGATTTGTATTTCATTAACTATAACTCAAATGTAAGATACAAAAGGGCAGGAATTTTTGTCTGTTTTGCTTACCAATGTATCCAACATTCAAAATAGTGGTTACACTTCAATAACTATTCTTTGTTCCAGTGGACTGTATATCTAACTCTAATCTAACCCTAGTAAGAAAAGTGGGATTACCATATTTTCACTTTTTCTGTAAAAGGCAAAATAATAACAATTTTAGACTTTATAGGCCTATACAATCTCTGTAGCATGTTCTTCTTTAATTAACCCTATAAAAATACAAAAAAAGATTCTTAGCTCATATGTCTTCCAAAGCAGTCCTGAGACTAGATGACCTGCAAGCCATAGTTTGCTGAGCTCTGGCTTAGAGTAATCATGCAGGGTGAAATGGATGGAGAGTTGAGCACCATGACCAGCAGAAGATGAACAACAACTCAGCAGAGTCCTCAATGTGTAAAAAGCACTCAATAAATATTAGTTACTATTGTTTTCTGATGATACTATTATTTTCCTTGTTCTTTTATTCTAGGAGAGCTGGACTCTGGAGACCTCTGCTCTGTGATAAACCTGACACAGGTTGTTGACTGACTCTCTAACCCTGGACTGAAGCAGTATCTGGGGTATAAGTCATGTCAGCATAGAAGACATACCATATAAGAATAAGTAAACAAACAGAAAACAATAAGCTCAGGGTCAAAAACCAAGATTCACAAAATTAGTAGAGGGCATGATAGTTGTATTATGGTGGAAGAAATGAGTTCTGTTCTCAAATATTAGAAAATTCGAAGTTAAAATGTAAAATAAGTTCCTTTACTGGCTCAGAGTCTTGAATAGTCTAATAAGAAACCACTCTCCTCATGGTAAAACCCTCTATGTTGGGGGATTGGCTTAAAGATGGTGGCATGAGAGGCGAGACATAAACCTCCTCCCAAAACCACATATAATATGAAAATATAGAAAATACAAATAATCCTGAAAGAGCAACAGGAAAAGAAGGCTGTGTCAGACTGTCTACATCTGGGGGAAAGAGCAGACCTCACAGAAAGGGTAAAGTACCAAAGCCCCAATCCAGCAGGACCCAAGCCCTTCCCCCAAGCCAGCTCACTGGTGAGAGGAAGAGAAACGGAGTGGGGAGAGGGGAGAGGCCTAGGACTGATGCACACCCAGCCCTGGAGATCTGCTCTGAGAGCACGAACCTACATCACATAGTGCTCTGGAGATTAGTGGGGTTGGAAAGCTAAGACCAGTGGAATACTCGGAGAGACTGAGATTCCAGCCATTTGTGGAGAACAGGTACCCACAACCAGCTGCTCTGGGACAAAGGAAAGGTGGGCACTCTGAGAGACATGCCAACTGTGAGAGGGCTGATAAAGGGGCAAGAATTGCACAGAGCTTATGGCTCAGAAGAAAGGACAGGTGGAAAAAATTATTCCAGCACACTCAGCCCAGCAGGTTGGGAACTTTCAGGAGTTTCAGGTGCTCCATCCCTCTAGCTGGTAATACAACTCCAAAACCCCCACCATGATAAACAGCCTGCAGCTCCTTCCTCCTGGGCAGCACTGGCTTGCAAACCTGATGCACCCGGCATTGCACCAGACCATCCAGAGGGCAGCGCCGTCTATGGCATCTACAAGGGCATAGCATAAAGGCTTCTCCTTGCGTGTTTACCCACTACCCTGGCAGTAGAGGCAGGCACTGCAGCCGGGAAGCAGAAAAGAGCTCTCTCCTCCTGGCAGGCAATTGCTCTTTCCTCCCAACAGGCACCACTGTAGTTTTGCTGTGACCACTGCCATCGATCCAGTACAGCCAGAGGGCAGGCCCGCTTAAAGCAACTACAGGGGCATATCAAAGAGGCTACTCCCCACACATACAGCTCACTGGCCCTGACAGTGAAGGAAGGCACTATGACCAGGAAGCAGGAAAGAGCTCTCTCCTCCTGACAGGCACCAACACCATTCACCTGTGACCCCCACCATTGCTCCAGGGGCTGAACAGCTCCAGAGAATAGTGGGCACTAGAGGGCACCACCTATACCAAGTTATTACTACATATATGAAACATCAAAAGAACCTGGTACAAACCAAAATCCCACAAACACCAGAAAGAAGGCCAAGTGAAAATGAACTCAACAATCTTCCTGAAAAAGATTTCAAAATAAAAATAATAAACATGCCCATGGAAGTACAGAAAAATAGTCAAGACTTCAGGGAGGGATACAAGAAAAAGGCAGAAATTTTGAAAAATACAGTATATGAAATGAAACATACATTGGAGGGATTTAAAACCAGATTCGATGAAGTAGAGGAGACAGTAAATGAAATAGAAAATAGAGAACAGGAATATAAAGAAGCTGAGGCACATAGAGAAAAAAGAATCTCTAGGAATGAAAGAATATTGAGAGAACTGTGTGACCAATATAAATGGAACAATATCTGCATTATAGGAGTAAGTACCAGAAGAAGAAGAAGAGAGAAAAAGGGATAGAAAGTGTCTTTGAGGAGGTAATTGCTGAAAACTTCCCCAATCTGGGGAAGGAGATAGTTTCTCAGGCCATGGAGATGCACAGATCTCCCAAAACAAGGGACCCAAAGAAGACAACAACAGAGTATTGAAAGCAGCCAGAGGGAGAAAAAAATATCACATAAAAAAGAAAAACCTATCAGGCTATCATCAGACTTCTCACCAGTAATCTTACAGGCCAGAAGGGAGTGGTATGATATATTTAATGCAATGAACAAGAAGAGCCTCAAACCGAGAATACTTTACCCAGCAGTATTTTCATTTAAATTTGAGGGAGGCATTAAACAATTTCCAGATAAGCAAAAGTTGAGAGAATTTACCTCCCACAAACTGCCTCTGAAGTGCATTTTAGAGGGACTGCTATTGATGGAAGTGTTCCTGAGGCTAAGTAGCTATTATCAGAGAAAATAAATCCAAAGTAAAGGAATTATACCAATTAATGATTAGGCAATGGCAAAATTATATCAACTACCCCAAAAGTCAGTCAAGCGATACACAAAGAGTATAGAATATGACACCTAATGTATAAAGAATGGAGGAGGAATAAAAAGAAGGCAGAAAAAAAATAACCTTTAGGTTGTGTTTGAAATAGCTTAATAAGTGAGTTAAGTAAGACTGTTATATAGTAAAGAAGCTACCCCTGAACCTCTGGTAACCATGAATCCAAAGCATGCAATGGCAATAAGTACATATCTATCGATAATCACCCTAAGTGTAAATGGACTGAATGCACCAATCAAAAGACATAGAGTCACTGAATGCATAAAAAAACAAGACCCATCTATATGCTGCCTACAAGAGACTTATTTCAAACCCAAAGACATACACAGACTGAAAGTGAAGGGATGGAAAAAGATATTTCATGCAACTAACAGGAAGAAAAAATCAGAAGTTGCAGTACTTGTATCAGACAAAACAGACTTCAAAACAAAGAAAGTCACAAGAGACAAAGAAGGACATTACATAATGATAAAGGGGTCAGTCCAACAAGAGGATAGAACCATTATAAATATCTAAGCACCTAACACAGGAGCACCTATATATGCAAAACAAATACTAACAGAATTAAAGGGGGAAATAGAAGGCAGTGCATCATTTTAGGAGACTTCAACACACCACCCACTCCAACAGATCAACCAAACAAAATAAGTAAGGAGACAGAGGCACTGAGCAACACATTAGAACAGAAAGACCTAACAGATATCTACAAAACAATCCACCCAAAAGCATCAGTATACACGTTCTTCTCAAGTGTACATGGAACACTTTCAAGAATAGGTCATATACTAGGCCACAAAAAGAGCCTCAGTAAATTCAGAAGGATTAAAAATGTACCAGTCACCTTCTCAGACCACAAAGGTATGAAACTAGAAATAAATAATGCAAAGAAAACAAAGAAGCCCACAAACACATGGAGGCTTAATAACATGCTCCTAAATAACCAATGGATTAATGACCAAATAAAAACAGAGATCAAGCAATATATGGAGACAATACTTACCTCAGGAAAGAAGAACAATCCCACATGAAGTCTAAACTCAGAATTAACAAAACTATAAAAAGAAGAACACATGTGGCCCAAAGTTAGTAGACGGAAGGACATAACAAAGATCAGAGCAGAAATAAATAAAATTGAAAGGAATAAAACAATAGAAAGAATCAATAAAAGCAGGAGCTGGTTCTTTGAGAAAATAAACAAACTAGATAAAACCTAGCCAGACTTACCAAGAAAAAAACAGAATCTACAGATATAAACAGAATCATAAATGAGAAAGGAAGAATCACTATGGACACCACAGAAATACAAAGAATTATTAGAGAATACTATGAAAATTTATATGCTAACAAGCTGGATAACCTAGAAGAAATGGACAACTTTCCAGAAAAATACAACCTTCCAAGGCTGACCCAGGAAGAAACAGAAAATCTGAACAGAACAATTACCAGCAATGAAATTGAATTGGTAATCCAAAAACTACCTAAGAACAAAAACCCTGGACCAGATGGCTTCACTGCTGAATTTTACCAAGCACTTAGTGAAGACCTAATACCCACTCTCCTTAAAATTTTGCAAAAGTAGAAGAGGAGGGAATACTTCCAAACTCATTCCATGAGGCCAGCATCACTCTAATACCAAAACTAAAGACCCCACAAAAAAAGAAAATTACAGCCCAATATCCCTGATGAACACAGATGCAATAATAACAAAATATTAGCAAACCAAATTAAGAAATACATCAAAAAGATCATCCATCATGATCAAGTAGGATTTATTCCAGGGATAGTTCAATAATAGAAAATAAATCAACACATATGCCACATCAACAAAAAGGAGAAAAACCACACGATCATCTCCAAAGATGCCAAAAACACATTCGACAAAATTCAACATCCATTCATGATAAAAACTCTCAACAAAATTGGTATAAACGGCAAGTTCCTCAACATAATAAAGGCCATATACTACAAACCCACAGTCAACAACATACTTAACAGCAAAAAGCTTTCAGCTTTTCCTTTAAGATCGGGAACAAGACAAGGATGCCCACTCTCCCCACTTTTATTCAACATAGTACTGGAGGTCGTAGGCATGGCAATCAGAGAACACAAAGAAATAAAAGGCATCCAGATTGGTAAATAAGAAGTTAAACTGTCACTATTTGCAGATGACATGATATTGTACTTAAAAAACCCTAAAGAATCCACTCCAAAACTACTAGATCTAATATCTGAATTCAGCAAAGTTGCAGGATACAAAATTAGTACACAGAAATCTGTTGCTTTCCTATACACCAATGATGAACTAGCAGAAAGAGAAATCAGGAAAACAATTCCATTCACAAGGGCATCAAAAAGAATAAATATCTGGGAATAAACCTAACAAAGGAAGTAAAAGACCTTTACCCTGAGAACTATAAGACACTCTTAAGAGAAATTAAAGAAGACACCAATAAATAGAAATACATCCCATGCTGTTGGCTAGGAAGAATTAATATTGTCAAAATGGCCATCCTGCTTAAAGCAATCTACAGATTCAATGCAATCCCTATCAAAATACCAACAGCATTCTTCAATGAACTAGAGAAAATAGTTCTAAAATTCATATGGAACCACAAAAGACCCCGAATAGCCAAAGCAATCCTAAGAAGGAAGAACAAAGTTAGGGGAATTATGCTCCCCGACTTCAAGCTCTACTACAAAGCCACAGTATAATCAAGACAATTTGGTACTGGCATAAGAGCAGACCCATAGACCAATGGAACAGACTAGAGAGCCCAGATATAAACCCAAGTGTATATGGTCAATTAATATATGATAAAGGAGCCATGGACATACAATGGGGAAATGACAGCCTCTTCAACAGCTGGTGTTAGCAAAACTGGACAGCTACATGCAAGAGAATGAAACCGGATTATTGTCTAACCCCATACACAAAAGTAAACTTGAAATGGATCAAAGACCTGAATGTACATCATGAACCCATAAAACTCTTAGAAGACAACATAGGCAAAAATTTCCTGAATATACACATGAGCAACTTTTTCCTGAACACATCTCATCAGGCAAGGGAAACAAAAGCAAAAATGAACAGATGGGACTACATCAAACTAAAAAGCTTCTGTACAGCAAAGGACACCATCAGCAGAACAAAAAGGCATGCTACTGTATGGGAGAATATATTTGTAAAGGACATATCTGACAAGGGGTTAACATCCAAAATATATAAAGAACTCACCAGCCTCAACAACCAAAAAGAAAATAACCCGATTATAAGAATGGGTGGAGGATATGAACAGACAATTTTTTGGAGAAATTCAGATGTCCAACAGGCACATGAAAAGATGCCTCACATTGCTAATTATCAGGGAAGTGGAAATTAAAGCCACTACCTCACACCAGTTAGGATGGCCAGCATCAAAGCATTTAAGAACAACAAATGCTGGTGAGGATGTGGAGAAGAGGAGCCCTCCTACACTGCTGGTGGTAATGTAAATTAACTCAACCATTATGGAAAGCAATATGGAGGTTTCTCAAAATACTAAAAATAGAAATACCATTTGACCTGGGAATTCCACTGCTACTAATTTACCCAAAGAATGTAAGTTATCAGATTAAAAAATACATATGCACCCCTATGTTTATTGCAGCACTATTTACAATAGCCAAGATATGGAAGCAACCTAAGTGTCCATCAGTAGATGAATGGATAAAGAAGATGTGGTACATATAGACAATGGAATACTATTCAGTCATAAAAGGAAACAAATCCTACCATTTGATTTGAATGGAGCTGGAGGGTATTATGCTAAGTGAAATAAGCCAGGCGGAAAAAGACAAGTGCCAAATGATTTCCCTCATTTGTGGAGTATAACAACGAAGCAAAATTGAAGGAACAAAATAGCAGCAGACTCACAAACTCCAAGAAGGGATGAGCGGTTACCAATGAGGAGGTGAGGGAGAAGGTGGGTGGAAAGGGAGGGAGAATGGGATTGAAGGGCATTACGATTGGCACACATGGTGTAGGGGGCAGTCGCAGGGAAGACAGTGTAGCACACAGAAGACAAGCAGTGACTGTGGCATCTGACTATGCTGATTAACAGTCACGGCAATGGGGTTTTGAGGGGATTTGATGATATGGGTGACTGTAGTAACCACAATGTTTTTCATGTGAAACCTTTATAAGAGTGTATATCAATGATATCTTAATAAAAAAAAATCCTATGTCATTGTATGTACAATAGAATTCTTTTTCCAGAAGTCCTCGCTATGACATTTTAAAAATCATTGCTTTTAAGGTTTGTAGATGACACGCCATCTTCATTGTTTATATAATCTCATCTTTAACAGCAGTCCATTGAAGCTAGGAGAATGGTATTATTATCTTCACTCACTGATGATATTAAAAACATTTAACAACCAATATGGCTTGGGACCAACCATAGCCCTGGAATGGGGTGGGTCCTCAATGACCCCTGCTGAGCTCCATACACTTTTGTTGCTAAATTACAGAGAGGTGGGAAAGGATCAGTTAGAGTGGTTATTCATCAAACAGTTGAAGGATTTCGATATTTAATAAGCAGTATGGCTGTACTAGTGTGTACCAGATGACTATTAGCCCCACGTACTTTTGCCAAGAAAGAAAAAAAATTGACATGGCTTTTCTAGGACTATGTACCATAAATGGCAGAGCTTGGATTCAAAGTTAGTCTTCAAAGATCCCAAACCTCTACTATTACTGACTTTCTTTACTTGTGTGTTCTTTCTCACATCCGTGGACCACCCTAATCAGTGACTCACACCAGGGAGAAGAATACAGTAGTTAGAGACAAAAGACTTACATTCAAGTCCTACTTCTGTTATTTATTAATTGTGAGACCTTCGGCAATTCACTTGATCCTACAACACTGAGTTTCTTCAATGGGGAAATTATAGTAACCATGTCAGCATACGAGGGCTAAAGAAAAGCTTTATAAAATATTAAATGCTATTCAGATGTCAGCCATTCACGTTATACACAGATTGGCAGTTTTCACCTTTAAAATCTGAATGCTGGGACTGGAATTCTTTTTCCAAATGAGAAAACTCAGACTTCTGAGAAAACTGAATTACTTGCTGAATGTCACATAGCTATAATAATAGAGCCAGGACTGATTTCAAAGCTCTTGGCTTCCATTCAGGGCTCTTTGCTCGGCAGCCTCCAAATTCACCTTGTAGGCTGACTACAAAGATGGAAATGTGAATGATCTTAACTTACAGTCATAGCACCGTCGGTAGGCCCTTGTTAGCAGCTCATTCCAAGACTGCAGGAAGGCCTGCTTCTGGCCCAGCCCACATCTGTAGTTCAAGACACCCCCAGCCAGTTTGTTAGGCAGCAGCAGGCCTGCAAGTCACTCCAGAGGTTCTGGATGTGGAATAGCAGAATGTGGTGTTAACAATATTTCTGCTAGACACAGCAGTTAGAAGACAGCATAGATGGGGACAGTGCCTGCAACACAAGGGTGACTTCCAAGGCCTCATCTGCCACAGGCCAAAGGGGTCATCCATCCTAGTGCGACAACTGCGAAGGGTTATTCTCAGCCTAGTAAGATTCAGCCTATGTTGCCTCAAAAAGATAACCCTCACTGAAAAGCAACAGAGAGTCAAATGATACAGATGTTGCCCACTCCTAGGACTTCAGGCAAATTGAGTAAAGTAAGGTGGTTTTGTGAAATAAGCCTGGCTTTGGAGTTAGACAATTTTTGAATTCAGAAACCAAGACTTCCATTTAGTAGCTCTGGTAGTTAGTTGCACTGTCCCCAAAATTTCTCACCCAGTCCTCCGGGTACATGATAGAGCCATGCTTCCTAGCCTGCCTGTGGTTAGGTAGAGAGTCATGTGACTGATCCTGGCCAAAGCATGATGAAAAGAAGAAATGTATGTCACCTCTAGACCAAGCTTTTATTGCTGATGACACTCCGTAGAGGTGTCTTTTCCTCTGGTACAGCACCACTTGTGATGGCTGCTGCTCTGCAGCCTGTATCCCCAAGTACAACGAGCAGAGCCCTCCTGCTGACTCGCTGTGAATGTGAGACACAAGCAAAAAATAAACCTTTGTGGTTTAAGTCCTGAGAAGTGAAGGTTGTTTACTATCACAGCATAATCTAGTCTATCCATATTGATATGTTAGCTATAAGATTTTTCATGAATTAATTTTTCTGAGCATGAGCTTCTGATGTGTAAGGATGCATACCTTTTAAGGTTGTGAGGGTTACAGCTCCTAGCACATATTTGGTTATTGTTGGCTATTACTATTGTCAAGCTATAACTATTGTTAGCTATTGTTATTGTCAAAACAGGGGAAATGAAGGTGGAAGCAAGAAATCCTTAAGCAAACACACAGTTTACAGACTCTACTCGGTCAGTCACCTAGACATAGAGCTTTGGCAGCCAGGACAGCCAGAAGAAGGCCCCAAATACCTTCCATCACTCATTCATTCCTTCATTTTATAAATACATATTACCTACTCTGTGACAGACACTGTTTATGCAATGGAAATACAAGAAACAAGTTCAAGCTCTTATGGACTTTACCTATAACACCTCATGTATTTCAATGGCTGCTTTTCAGATTCCCTAATTGTATCCTCAGAGAAAACAAGGAGCTTAGAAGTTGATCCTTTGCATTTTGCATTTTAGGGATTGGCATTTTAGGAATTTTTTATTCCTTGGAAATATTTTCACATATTTTAACATATTCAATCCTCACTGCACTCTTACAAATACGTGAGGAAGTTATTACTATGTAAATTCATAGACTGGGAAATTAAGGCTGGGTAAAGTTACCTTGTTTTTGTTAGCATCCAGCTACTCAGTGGCACTGCTACACTCTCAGTTCCTCATTCAGAGTTTGATTTTTTAAATCCCAGGTTGACAATAAAAACTTGTACTACTCCTGGATAACACTTAAAGTGCTTTAGATGAAATATAAGAATGGAGTTACTCTATGGTTATAGTAATAATAAACTACCACAAATAGGATGCTCAACAAAACTGTCCTATACCAAATTCTGCCTACTAATAGATAAAATTTCAGGAAGTTTCTACTTCACAACTCCATGTATGGAAAGAAATCCAAGCACACCACTAATGTAGGCCTTTTTACCACATTGGTACAGTATGTAAGAAGAAAAGACCAACACAGATATTATCTGTCTTCTGTTGTCTTTTATTGGAGAAAATGTCCTAAAAAGCTAAGCCACACCTAGGGCCCCACCAAAGCTCAGTATCTTACTCTAAGCCCATTCCCTGAAAATCCAGCGTGTCAAGGAGCATTTCAAACATCTCTCTTTTATGAAACCTTCTTTAATTGCCCTGTCGTAAGTGACTTCCTATCATTTTTTGTTTGTTTGTATCGTAATCTGGCACCTACTGTATCCTCAAGTCATGTTCAGATGGCGGTGAAAACAGCCTGATTGAGCTGCTATTCCACATTAGGAAATGATGGAAATAAATAAGGAATTTAGATTGAGGCAAATTATGGAGATCCTCAAATGCAGACTAAAAAAAAAATTAGATTTTCCTGTATAGGCAAGAGAAGCTGCTGGGGAAACTTGGAGTATTTACAAAATATAAATGAAATCACATGATCACTTGTGCTGCTAAAGGAAAGGGGCAAGGTGGAGTATAAACCAGGGTTTGAATAATGTGAAATGATAGTTAATCCGAACAGTTATTTTTGTCTTGGAGATGTTTTTAGATTTACACTTGACTAGTTAGATTTATTGCAAATCAGATAAACAAGCTGGATCTTAACTCTTGAATCATAAGACTTGGAAAATAGTCTCTCCAATGCCATCACCTATGAAATTTTATAGGAATTCTCCTAGATCAGTCCTTTCAGGGATAATAGACCCTATTTTCCCAAGAGGTCAGAAAACTGGAATATAAGCACTCTTTCCACCAAGTTAAGAAGTTGAATTAACCAAACACTGGCT
>JAVSCE010000584.1:0-171478 GCA_032199065.1 Smutsia gigantea | reverse complement strand
TACCCACTGATATGGAGATGAACTTGTCTCCACCCCTGAGGAATTATGCACATTCCCTAAGGCCATACTTCTCTCCACCCTTGAGCGCCTGTTGATATGCAGATGTACTAAAGCCAGATAAGGTATTCTGGAAATGTTACAATGTTACCCACTGAAGAATATAAAAATACAGATCTACCCTGAAAACTAAGTCTTCATCATGGAATTCATACTGGAGAGAATCCTTACAAATATAAATAATGAGGCAGAGCATTTAAGCTGTGCTCAAGCTTTACTGCACACAAGAAAACTCATACTACTGAGAAACTTGATCTTTCCACAGATGTGGGATGGAGTTTTGTGTAAACTATGCATGTAGGAAGCATGAAAGCTTTCAGATGGGAGAAGATAATCTAAAAACTGGCCATGGAAAAGCTATCAACTGTTCCTTACATACTGCACAAATGCAAATCTGAACACAAGCACTCTCCACCAAACATCTATAGCTCCCCCGTAAGCCAGGGATAAAGACTAAACCCCACACGTTAGCCTACAAGACCCTGCAGGGACTGGCTCCCACCCACTCTCCAGCCTCATTTTATATCACCAGCCCCTCCCTGCAGTCCCCTAGTCTTCTTGCCAATTTCAGATTTCCACCCACAATGAGCCTGGGATCCTTTACATTTCTGCTCCTTCTAGGAGAACCTTCTCTCCCTCCTTTGTCCAGGTACCTCCTGCCCATTCATTAGATGGCTCCCAAACCCCCTTCTTGGAACTATCCCAGGAGGGAATGGGCTGTGCCCTGGGGAGCAAGCTTCCATGCAGGGAGGAGTGCAAGATTCTGAGTTTCCACTTGGAAGGAGGCCTTGGAGGGTGTGTATGTTTTAGGTCTGAGCCTAGATCCTTCTCCCAACCCACAAGAGCCTGTGGTGCTTTAGGACAAAGGTGCCCTGGGGTGTGGGGAGGGAGGGGCAATGGAGACCTGGCCCTGGTCCCCGGAATCCTAGGCGGCAGCAGGAGCCCCAGAGCTCTGGCCAGGAGCTGGGAATTCTCATTGGATTTTCCACTTGGACCCTGGGTCCTGGGCAGCAGTGAGAGGGAGCAGGCTGCCCCGACTCTTGGCTGGCAGTGCAGAGCATGCAGACCAGCTGCTTCTCCTGACTCCCTACGATTCTAAGACCCCTTCTCTGTCCAGCATCATCCTTTCTCCACCTTCTTCCTCTTTTCCTCTTCATCATCTCCCTGCCCTTTCTCCCTCCTCGTCCTCCAAATTTTCTCCGCCCTCGCCTCCCATGCCTTTGCTGTGGGCATCTGTCTCTTCCCAACTCCTGCTGCCTCCCCTCTCCTTCCCATAATTTTACACCCCTCACTGTCCGACTACCTTGTCCCTGTGTATCTCCCTCGCTGCAGCCCTCCAACTGCCATCCATTAACCAGACCAGGATCTCTGTGCACCCTGGGTGTCAGGGAGGGTTGTGAGCATCTGTCCAGCAGCGTTGTTTCTGCAGATGGCCTGAGAAAATGACCTCCCTGCAGTCAGGCCAGGCAGGAACATCAACCTGCTGCCCTCTGCTCTTATTCAGACTTCAAAGCCCCCTACACCACTGTTATGGGATGGGCTCCCATGTCACATTCCAAAGGAGATGAGGAAGACCTTCTCTGATGTCGTTGCACAGAGCATGGCTGGGGAGCAGGAAGGGAGCCCCACCGGTGGGAGGAGGAACAGAACAAAGAGGATCTAGGGGAGACCTTGTCAAGGTTCAAGCCTCTGAAGTCACAGAAGCCTGGGTTCAGATCCTGGATCTGCTACTTCCTGGCTGTGTAACTCTGGGCTAGTGACCTTGTAAGGCCCAGAAAACAGGCCCTGCTCAGCCCCGGGATGGACGGCGACCCAAATACTCACAAGAGACCGGTCTTGATGCAAACAGCAAGAGGTTTATTGATTTCACCAGCGCGCTGGGGTCAAGACTCATGACTCACGCAGGAGCAGAGTCCGACCCCGAGCAGAAATCACAGGAGGTTTTAAAGGAAAAGGGACCACAACCAGGGGGAGGCAAGGGGGAGTTCTGCTGATGATTCAATAGCAAAAATATTTCAATTAGGGTCTCACAGGGCTTTATCTTCACAGTAGGGTCTCACAGGGCTTTATCTTTACAATCTATCAGTTTTGGGGAGGATTACCTAGGCACGGGTTTGCAGGCCATTGTGTCATTGTGTTCAGGCCGGTTTTTATGACTCAGGCCAAGGGTCAGGGCTTACTTAAAATTTTCCTATTCCTTCAGGTGGTTTCGGGGAAACTGAAACTTAGGCCTTCTGTTTTCTGAGGCTTTCTGAGGCCTGTCATGGCGTTAGTTTGGTCCTTTCATTCCCCACTTCTTCTTATGCATAGTTCTAATCATAGAACTAGAATTCTGTATTAACATAAAATTCTTTCTCAGAATTAGGTACAGACTGGTAATGCTGTCTTAACATTAAGATTTGTACTGCACTAATCCGTTCTCTAATAAAAGTTACTAATCTGTTCAGAATGCAAGGGCCAACAGTGAGTAACAGAAGCAGAATCAGAATAGGTCCTAAAAGGGAAGATATTAAAGTAGTAAACCATGGAGATTTACTGAACCATCCTTCAAACCATCCTCGTTGAGATTCCCGTTCCTGTAGGCGTTTATCTAACCTTTCCCTCAGTTTAGACATGGAGTCTTTTATAATTCCAGAATGATCTACATAGAAGCAGCATTCTTCCCTTAATGCAGCACACAGCCCACCATCCTTTAGAAACAGCAGGTCTAGCCCTCTCCTATTTTGTAATACTACTTCTGATAAGGAGGTTAGGGATTCTTCTAGTTTGGAGATAGACTGTTCTAAGGCTCGTAAATCTTCATCCATTGCGGCTCTCAACATCTGGAAGTGCTGAGGCCCTTGTATCAAAACTGCAGTTCCAGTACTTACTCCAGCTGCTACTCCGAGATGGTGTAAGCAAAGCTTAAGAGGATTACCAGTCTTTTCCACGTGCCAGGACTCATTTTCTTCTGCCTTTGGTGCAGCTTTTAGGTGGGAGGCGTGGATCCAGGCGGCTATTCCTTTGACCTTCACTGCAGTGGGAGTTGTCAGCAGGACTAGGTAGGGTCCTTTCCACCAGGGTTCGAGATTCCCAACACGGTGTCTGCGTACATAGACAGCGTCTCCTACTTGGAACTGGTGAGGGACGGTGGTGGTCTCAGTGGAGTAGGCCTCTTTCAGTTGTTCCCATGCCTGCTGGCGAACTACTTCTAGGGCTTTTAGGCAGACGAATAAGGGTTGAGAAAGAACAGCATCAGGGTTATGTACGTTTCCTGTTCCCACAAGGGGGAGTGGTCCTCCACATAAAAGCTCATAGGGGGTTAGTCCAAGATGCCCTGGGGTGTTTCTTACCCGGAACAGGGCAAAGGGAAGGAGAGCTGTCCAGTCATTCCCGCCGGTCTCTAAGGCTAATTTAGTCAAGGTCTCTTTTAGAGTTCTATTTATCCTCTCTACCTGTCCTGAGCTTTGGGGTCTATATGCACAATGTAATTTCCAACTAAACCCCATTTGTTTGGCCAATCCCTGACTTACCTGAGCAACGAAGGCGGGCCCGTTGTCAGATCCAATTACCTTAGGGATTCCAAACCTGGGAAAAATTTCTTCTAATATCTTCTTGGCCACTATGTTGGCAGTCTCTGTCTTAGTTGGGTATGCTTCTACCCATCCTGTGAAGGTATCTATAAAAACTAATAGATATTTATTTCCATATTTGGCAGGTTTTATTTCAGTAAAGTCTATTTCCCAGTAAGCCCCAGGTCGATCACCCCGCAATCTCCGTCCAGGGGGGCATCGGTTGGAACCTGCATTCGTCATGGCACAAGGAATACAACTTTTAACTACAGCATTAACAACTTCAGGAAGTCCAATTACATAGTAAGGGGATGATTTTACTGTCTTTTTCAGGTGTTTAGTTCCCAGATGGGTGAGACGGTGGAGCTGTTCCACATATTCTTTAGCCTCCCTCTGGGGGAATATGATTTTCCCATCTTCTGTCTTTCTTAATCCTTGAGGCGTCTCTATAGTATACCCTAGGCGATTCATGACTTGGCAATCTTCTCTAGTATACTGGAATCCCTTAGGGCTGGGTTCTGTCTCATAGTCACTCATTGCTGGCAATATTGGGGTTCCGTGAGCAGCTTTCTTTGCTGCCTGATCAGCCAACTGATTTCCTTTAGTTATCTTATCGGTGGCTTTTTGGTGCCCAGGGCAGTGTATGATGGCCACCTTTTTAGGCAAATGCATTGCCTTTAATAGACTCAGAATTTCCTCTTTATTTTTAATCTCTTTACCTGCCGATGTCAGTAATCCTCTCTGCCGATAGATGGCACCATGTACAAGTGCTGTGGCAAAGGCATATCTACTATCCATGTAGATATTGATGGCTTTCCCCTCAGCTAGCCTCAAAGCCTGTATCAAGGTTATGAGTTCTGCCTTCTGAGCTGAGGTCCCTTCAGGTAGACTGCTTGCCCACACTGTCTGCTCTCCACCTACTACCGCAGCCCCAGCCATCCTCTTACCTTCAACTACAAAGCTGCTGCCATCCGTGAACCAGGCGGTACCGTTAGGCCAGGGGGTGTCTGTGAGGTCACTTCTGACTCCAGTTTCCTCAGCCAGTATGTCTGCACAAGTGTGAACAACTGGCTCCTCAGTGTCCTCAGGCAGTTAGGTAGCGGGGCTAAGGAGGGCAGGCTGGCCAAAAATGATTCTCTCCGTCAGCAGTAAGCTTTGGAGGTGGGTCATGCGAGCATTCGTCATCCACCGATTAGGAGGCTGGTGGATAACACTCTCTAGGGCATGGGCAGCAATTACAGTCACCTGTTGTCCCATAGTTAGTTTGTCAGCGTCCTTGATCAGGATCGTGACTGCTGCAATGGCCTTTAAGCAGGATGGCCATCCGCTGGCCACCGGGTCCAGTTTCTTTGACAGATATGCCACCGGCCTCTTCCAGGGTCCCAAGGCCTGGGTAAGAACTCCCATGGCTACTCCCCCTCTCTCCTTGCAGTAGGCACATTGATCTTTGTCAAGGGGTGGTCTGCCCATGCTGCTCGTTGTCTTCTGGCCCCTGTTGCTCAGGTTTCCTACCTGCCTAGGCCCTTGAAATCCTCTTTCTTTCTCTCCTACCACTGTGGCCAAAATTCTAGATAAGTTTTCCTCCTGTTTTCTGTCTCTTCTATCCTCCCTTTCCTCTCTCTCTCTTCTCCCTTTCTTCTTTCTCTTCCTGTGTCTCTCTTTTGTGATACACTTTCTCAGCCTCCTTCACTAGGTCCTGTAAAGTAAAATCCTGCAATCCTTCGAGGCGCTGCAGCTTCTTTTTGATATCAGAAGCTGATTGCCCTATAAATGCCATAGCTACGGCTGCCCGCTGTCCCTCAGAGGTAGGATCAAAAGGAGTATAGTGCCTATAAGCCTCCATGAGGCGCTCAAGAAAAACTGAAGGCGGTTCAGCGGGCCCCTGAAGAATTTCTCTTACCTTAGCCAAATTAGTGGGCCGTCACGCAGCCCCCTTGAGACCTGCCACCAGAGCCCGGCGGTAGACAGTCAACCTCTCCCTACCTTCCGGAGTGTTGAAGTCCCAGTTAGGTCGAGTCAGCGGGAATCCAGCATCTATCACATGAGGAAGTTGGGAGGGTTGCCCATTGTCTCCTAAAACATTTTTCCGGGCTTCCAACAGGATTCTCTCTCTCTCTTCCGTGGTGAAAAGAGACTGCAACAGTTGCTGGCAATCATCCCAAGTGGGTTGGTGGGAGAACATGAGAGACTCCATCAATCCTGTAAGACCTGCAGGGTTTTCTGAGAAGGAAGCATGATTAGCTTTCCAATTATATATATCTGCAGAAGAAAATGGCCAATACTGCATGGGTTGGACTCCGGGGGCGGCACGGGTGGGCCATAGACTCTTAGTGGGAGAGTAACAGTAGAATCTGGCTCATCCCCAGGAGGGGCCCCTCTACGACTCCTGGTACCCGCCGCTGGACCCCCCACTGCTGCTGGTAAAGGGGGAGCATTGGGCCCTTCCTCTTCCCTTTCTTGTATTACCGGCTGCGCAGGTTGTGGCTCAGGGACTGGAGCAGGTTCTGCCGCCTGCCCAAGATAATATGGGGGAGGATTAGATTCCAGCCATTCGGGAGGGGATTCTACTTCAGGATATATTTTAAGTTTCGGAGTTTTTGCAGCTCTGCCTTTATTTAGTACCAACACTTGAAACTTTGGTTTAGACATAAAAATCAAGACTATTTCTCAAAGCTAATCTCATAAAATATTAAAGCAATACAGAAATAAAGTTACTAAAAGGTTAAGAGGTGCCACAATTTTAAAGATCAACAATTACAACAATGAACTATTGCAGCTCAAAACTGGAATGGTACAAGCAAAACAACTTCACACTTTAATAAGTATATGAAAAATATATTACCCATAGTATGATACACAGTTTCAGTAGGGTCCCATCTATCCACATTTTAAAAAGACTTATGGGAGGAAGGGGTAATATATAACAATTTACCGACTTACAGGAGAGTGCAAGTGAGGGAGCCTTGCTGACAGTGTACTGCTGGCCTTACATACCTGCTCCACGTTGACTCCCCAACCCTGCAGAAACAGTGCAGTCTCTCAAATCAATTACATTTCCAAAGAGAGAAACAGAGAGAGGGAGGGAAGGAGAGAGGCTTGATAACTTGGGTGTGGGGGGAATCAGTGGCCTATTAACTGCAGTGGAAAAATACAGTGCAAAGTCAATCTTTGGCCCCTTTAAAAAACACTGGATACGAACTGAAAAAAAAAGCAAATGCTTCCAGTTCTTACAAGAGAAGCTTTGCCTGTTAAGAAAGCTTATTGCCAAAGTATACAAGAAGCTGCCTAGTTTATTAAATCAACTGTCCAGCCCAAGCTGAAGGTGCAGACATTTTGTAATCCAATTTCAAAAAGTTAACAATAAATTAACAACAGACCTCTCCCCATACTCTGAAATGAGATTCTTACATTTAGAAAAATCTCCCTGTAAATGAATACAGGCAGGCCTGAATTTCTGAGGCCAGGATCACTTGGATTCCTCCCTCCCACCCCCATCTTCTGTAGCTGTAACACCTCTGCCATCTTCTGCTGCAGGGGCTGCCCAGGGATGGCAGGGATACAAGTCCAAACCCTCTACTGCTCAGTTGTTCACTTTAATACTCAGAGAAGAGAGGAAGACAGCTTTTGTTATGAGAAATTACTTTTACACAATATGGACAAAGAAGTACATGATGAAAGGAAACAATCAAAACAGCAGTTTTCCTTATTGGTTACATGATGTAGGATTGGTGGTCAGGGTGAGAATCGGGTCTTGGCTGAAAAACAAGATTTTTAACTGCAAAAATTAACTCTCTATTAAAAGTACCCTCAGGAGGCCAACCGGCATTGAAGGCCGGCCATTCAGTTGAGCAGAGGGTCTGCCATTGTTCTTTCTTAACTTCTACAGACAAGTCATGAGCCCTTTTCTTAACGTCCGTCCAGTGGTCTAATGTCAGAGTCAGGGGAGTCGTCACAGTCTGTCCCATTTCAATCGTCTCCAAATACACAAAAACAGCAAGACACAAAAGGACAAAAGACACCAACAAACACTTTCCTCCTCTCGTTTTCCACAGACACGAGAGGTATTCAGATGACGGAGTGTCCCTCCGTTGAATCCGCTCAAACCGGACTCTTTCCCTTTCCAACAGACGGGCGGAAAATTCCCCCGTTTCACACCCTGGGGCGTCCCCCAGGGTTGCAGCTTGTGGCCTCTGACACGTCTGCCTTACCACAGCCCTCCGTTCCCTTACGGGAGCGGCGAGCGGCTGCAAAGATGGGCCCGGTGGGGACTCGAACCACCACCGGGACCCTTACAGGCGGGGGACTCAAACCCCCCCTTCAAACGGGCCCTTTTCACAACACACACACCCAGATATCTAACAGAACAAATAGGCGCCGGCGCACACAGACACTTAAGGATCCTTTGCTTACCTCCAAGTGGGTCTCTGGAGAATAGGGTGGCCGCAGATCCCGGACGAGCCCCCAAATGTAAGGCCCAGAAAACAGGCCCTGCTCAGCCCCGGGGTGGACGGCGACCCAAATACTCACAAGAGACCGGTCTTGATGCAAACAGCAAGAGGTTTATTGATTTCACCAGCGCGCTGGGGTCAAGACTCATGACTCACGCAGGAGCAGAGTCCGACCCCGAGCAGAAATCACAGGAGGTTTTAAAGGAAAAGGGACCACAACCAGGGGGAGGCAAGGGGGAGTTCTGCTGATGATTCAATAGCAAAAATATTTCAATTAGGGTCTCACAGGGCTTTATCTTCACAGTAGGGTCTCACAGGGCTTTATCTTTACAATCTATCAGTTTTGGGGAGGATTACCTAGGCACGGGTTTGCAGGCCATTGTGTCATTGTGTTCAGGCCGGTTTTTATGACTCAGGCCAAGGGTCAGGGCTTACTTAAAATTTTCCTATTCCTTCAGGTGGTTTCAGGGAAACTGAAACTTAGGCCTTCTGTTTTCTGAGGCTTTCTGAGGCCTGTCATGGCGTTAGTTTGGTCCTTTCACTTCCTCTAGGAAAACATCAATTTTTCATGAATTTCTTGTCTTTAAATGACTACCTTCCCTCTTGTTTTTTGTCCCCAAATGTCTGATCAACTGATCATGTCTCCTAGGTGTTGTGATGATTAAACAACATACCAACATTTCAAAAACAGACATAATAACTAGGGAATTAGCTATCTGATCCAGAATCAACCTCTCTGAGAAGTTACCAGACTGCTATAAAATATAAAGAAAACAAGTTATAAAATTTCATAACGGAATCTGGCCAAGTATTTGCTGCCAGCAGCACTAGAATTGATGACATGCCTCAAAAAGGATGCTTTGACAACAGTGAACTGCCACACAGTTGTGTGCTCAAAATAAAAGGAGACTAGGGTTTGAGAGATAAAACTAAGCAGATAATCACAGTTTTGACATGTTGGAGTGTACTTGTGATGGGGTATTATGTGGCCAGTTTCTGGAAATACATGACTGTACAGATGCTATATTCTGGGCACTGCCACTGGTATCATTACAGGCAGCAATAATAGAGGAAAAGACTATTCAGATGACAAACTGAATTTTATGTAGGGGAAAAGCTTCCTTTGGAAAAGGAAAATTAAAACATGTTTTATAAATATTTAGTATGTCAGGTTTACTTGTCTAGATCTATTTTACTACATTATGTATAAAACTGAAATTTATCCAGACATTATGACCTTGAGAGAAAACACATACAATGGATATAATCATTATACATTGCCATATGATTAGTTGTAAAACAGAAAGTGGGGCAATAAGTGTTTTTAAAAACTTGGCATTTAAAAATTTCCCTTATTTTAAAAGTGCTATTCATTAATATTAGCTATAGCTTTTTCTGATACGTTAATTTTCTTGTATACACCTTAAGGCCTAGCCAAATGATTGGTTTGCAATCACTAATAAGAATAAATACTGAATAATTCAGCAAGATTAGGTATTGTTCAGCATAGTGAGGTGAGTTCAGTGCCACCTTCTATATGCCAGAATATTTCGACCTCTTACATAGGCCTCTTCAGATTAACTGTAGTGAAAAATCAGTACATGCAAAGCCTTTAAGATGGAAATGCAAATTTCCATGTGTCTTGGTCTCTTCCTATTAATCCAGCTAAAAACATTTTTATGGCTAAATTGTTTCCTTAAAATGAACTGTTATGTCTTGCCTCGGGGATATTTCCAAATGTTAGCAGTTAATTCCAACTACAGAAATAGTACAAAGAGTTTAAGAAGAGGACAACATCTTAATCAGAACTCATGTTTTGTGTGTAAATAATTGCTACTCCTGGTTCCAAATAATTCTTAAATTTAATTTTATCCCTTTCATATGTCGGGCCAGAAGAGATCCAATATAAGCCTTAGCTACTGGGAGAAATAATTGAAGTAGATGAATAACATCATAAGAACATTAATTTATAGACTTAGGCTAGATGCACTTTTGTACGTAACCTCAAATTTGGTTCAGAATTCAACCTTTTTCCTTGGTTCACAAAAATGATATATAATATATATGTGAGTGTATGTTTTTCCCTCATATTTATTATCTTTATTCCATTAAATTTATCTATGGCCAATTTCATTTTTTTTTGGTATCATTAATCTACAATTACATGTGCAACAGCATGGTTACTAGACTCCCCACATCATCAAATCCCCATCACATACCCCATTACAGTCACTGTCCATCAGCATAGTGAGATGCTGTAGAATCACTACTTGTCTTCTCTGAGTTGTACAGCCCTCCCTGTGCCCCCCCCCCACCTACATTATGTCTGTTAATCATAATGCTCCTTTTTCCCCCTTGTCCATCCTTCCCACCCATTCTCCCCAGTCCCTTTCCCTTGGTAACTTTTAGTCCATTCTTGGGTTCTGTGAGTCTGATGCTGTTTTGTTCCTTCAGTTTTTTCTTTGTTCTTATACTCCACATATGAGTGAAATCATTTGATACTTGTTTTTTTCTGCCTGGTTTATTTCACTGAGCATAATACCCTCTAGCTCCATCCATGTTGTTGCAAATGGTAGGATTTGTTTTCTTCTTATGGCTGAATAATAATATTCCATTGTGTATATGTACCACATCTTCTTTATCCATTCATCTACTGATGGACACTTAGGTTGCTTCCATTTCTTGGCTATTGTAAATAGTGCTGCGATAAACATAGGGGTGCATATGTCTTTTTCAAACTGGAACTGGATATTGCATCCTACAGTATGGGATAATATATTCATAAATGACATATCTGATAAGGGGTTGACATCCAAAATATATCAAGAGCGCATGCACCTCAACAAACAAAAAGCAAATAAGCCAATTAAAAAATGGGCAGAGGATCTAACAGACACTTCTCCAAAGAAGAAATTCAGATGGCCAACAGGCACATGAAAAGATGCTCCTCATCGCTAATCATCAGAGAAATGCAAATTAAAACCACAATGAGATATCACCTCATGCCAATTTCAATTTTAATGTGGAAAATTTAGGCATCTTAAAAACTGACAATTTTTAGCAAGGATTATGGATGAAAATAGCACTTAGTTTCTGTGAAGATGGAGGCTTGTAAAAGCACTTCAGTAAAAAGCTACAGTAGAAATCTGAAGTTACTGTTACTAGTGTGAAAACAGAATTTGCTATAATTTCCACTTCTCTACACAATGAAACTTAAGCTAAGCTGCAAAGAAATCTCAGAAAAAGAACAAAATTTTTTAGTTTATATTGATGTATTGATGTTCTATGAATGTGAGTTTGTAGTGACAAAAAATACCATTACCTCAGTTACCTCAGTTTAGACAATACTGAATTTAGGATATTGTTTTACTTCCACAAACCTAACTGAAGTTGTGACTGAGATCCACAATATACACAACAGCAATTATAGACAATTTAGTATATGTATTATATATAAATATACCTATGAAAGATTTATTAGATTAAAGAAACAAAGTCCTTTTACTTCCTCTTTCAACTATTTTAAAAGTATAAACAGCAAAATGTAATTTTAGATATGTCATACACTTGGTAAATATTTGTCATTATATCATATAGATAATTTATTGTTATTTGAGATTCCACTTGGCAATGGATTTTGATTAGAACAAAATGAAACCAGCAGATGCAAACCTATTGATTTTTGGCAGCTGGAAGTTAACAGCTGAACGATATGACATTTTGAAGCAGGGATGGAAGAGCAAGAATATTGGCACAAGCTGAACAGTTTACAACAGCAGTATTGCCTTCTGAGTGACTAACGTACCATACAGACACAATATTAGGGTTGATAGTAGGAAAATAACTATATATTTCAGGATTGACCTCTGAATTCAAATTCGACATCTGCAAAAATTAGACTATTTGAAGTATCTCTTCTAAATGAATTTTAAAGCACAGAGGAGTATAGTTTTAAAAAGCCCTTAGGTTTTGAATTCAACTCAAATATACACCTAAGTAGTGTCTCAAGGTTAGATGTTCAGCAATAAAACTTCAATGTTTAGTAACAGTCATAAACCTAGTAGCCAATAGCAGAATGCCTTAGAATATATAATATTTGTCATGAAATTCTTTCAAGGAATACATCCAATTT
This sequence comes from Smutsia gigantea, assembly GCA_032199065.1. NCBI lineage: Eukaryota > Metazoa > Chordata > Mammalia > Pholidota > Manidae > Smutsia > Smutsia gigantea. The sequence continues at coordinate 159,290 of JAVSCE010000584.1, read as the reverse complement.
ATTTAGTATTTGTTACTCAGATCTTCATTTATTCTCATTTAACTCTTAAAGTTAGTTACTTGATATCAGCCTACAGCAGACTGGAATAGATTATTAGAGTGAGACTATTAAGGAAAGGTAAAAGGTGACCTGACAGTCCTGAGACTGAAAGAGGAAAAAGATAAGCTGTTCCGAAACAATATCACCATACAGTAAAAAGCTACAGATTGTTAATGAGAGTGCTGAGTCATCAAGTGAAGACTGAATTATAGTCAGGTCAGCTTGTGAAGCAAGAGAGGATATAATGATATTTAGGGAAAAAAATAACCAGAAAAATGTGTAAATTTAAAAAGACATTGGTGCTTACACAGGCAGGACTCAGATGAAACATGAAGTCACATAGATCAAATTTTTCCCTTCAATGACATCAGTAAAATTGGATAGTGTTATATATATATATTTTTTTAATTTTTTATTAAGGTATTATTGATATACACTCCTATGAAGGTTTCACATGAGAAAACAATGTGGTGACTACTTTTACACATATTATCAAGTCCACACCCATACCCCAATGCAGTCACTGTCCTTCAGTGTAGTGATGAGACAGATTCACTGTTTGCTTTCTCTGTGCTATACTGTTTTCCCCGTGATCCCCCACACCATGTGTGCTAAATATAATACCCCTCAAACCCTTTCTCCCTCCATCCCCACCTGCCTTCCCACACCCCTCCGCTTTGGTAACCACTAGTCCCTTCTTGGAGTCTGTGAGTCTGCTGCTATTTTGTTCCTTCACTTTTGCTGCATTGTTATACTCCACAAATGAGGGAAATCATTTGGCACTTGTCTTTCTCCACCTGGCTTATTTCACTGAGCATAATATCCTCCAGCTCCATCCATGTGGTTGCAAATGTTAGGATTTGTTTCTTTCTTATGGCTGAATAATATTCCATTGTGTATATGTACCACCTCTTCTTTATGCATTCATCTACTGATGGACACTTAGGTTGCTTCAATATTTTGGCTATTGTAAATAGTGCTGCGATAAACATAGGGGTGCATATGTCTTTTTTAATCTGAGATCTTGTGTTCTTTGGATAAATTCCTATGAGTGGAATTCCCAGGTCAAATGGTATTTTTATATTCAGTTTTTTGCGGAACCTCCATACTGCTTTCCACAATGGTTGAACTACTTTATATTCCCACCAGCAGTGTAGGAGGGTTTCCCTTTCTCCACATCTTTGCCAGAATTTGTTGTTACTTTTCTATTCAGTGTTGGCCATCCTAACTGGTCATACCTAATTGTGGTTTTAATTTGCATTTCCCTGATAATTAGTGATGTGGAGCGTCTTTTCATGTGCCTGTTGGCCATATGAATTTCATCTTTGGAGAAGTGTCTGTTCATATCCTCAATCCATTTTTTAATTGGGTTATTTGCACTTTGTTTGTTGAGGTGTGTGAGTTCTTTATATATTTTGGATGTTAACTCCTTTTCAGATCTGTCATTTACAAATCTATTCTCCCATACTGTAGGATGCCTTTTTGTTCTGTTGATGGTGGCCTTTGCCATACAGAAGCTTTTTAGTTTGATGTAGTCCCATGTGTTCATTTTTGCTTTTGTTTCTCTTGCTTGAGGAGATGCAGTCAGGAAGAAGTTGCTCATGCTTATATTCAGGAGATTTTTGCCTATGTTGTCTTCTACGAATTTTATGGTTTCATGACTTACATTCAGGTCTTTGATCCATTTCGAGTTTACTCTTGTGTATGGGGTTAAACAATAATCCAGTTTCATTCTCTTGCATGTAGCTGTCCAGTTTTGCCAACACCAGCTGTTGAAGTGGCTGTCATTTCCCCATTGTATGTCCATGGCTCCTTTATCATATATTCATTGACCATATATGATTGGATTAATATCAGGGCTCTCTAGTCTGTTCCATTGGTCTATGGGTCTGTTCTTGTGCCAGTACCAAACTCTCTTGATTACTGTGGCTTTGTAGTAGAGTGTGAAGTTGAGGAGCATAATCCTCCCAGCTTTATTCTTCCTTCTCAGGATAGCTTTGGCTATTCGGGGTCTTTTGTGGTTCCATATGAATTTTAGAACGATTTGCTCTAGTGCATTGAAGAATGCTGTTGGTATTTTGATAGGAATTGCATTAAATCTGTAGATTAGTTGGGTAGGATGGCCATTTTGACAATATTAATTCTTCCTATCCTAGAGCACGGGATGTGTTTCCATTTATTGGTATCTTCTTTAATTTCTCTCATGAGTGTCTTGTAGTTTTCCGGATATAGGTCTTTCACTTCCTTGGTTAGGTTTATTCCTAGGTATTTTATTCTTTTTTATGCAATTGTGAATAGAATTGTTTTCCTGATTTCTCTTTCTGCTAGTTAATTGTTATATAGGAATGCCACAGATTCCTGCATATTAATTTTGTATCCTGCAACTTTGCTGAATTCAGATATTAGATCTAGTAGTTTTGGAGTGGATTCTTTATGGTTTTTATGTACAATTTCATCTGCAAACAGGGACAGTTTAACTTCTTCCTTGCCAATTTGGATGCCTTTTATTTCTTTGTGTTGTCTGACTGCCGTGGCTAGGACCTCCAGTACTATGTTGAATAGAAGTGGGAAGACTGGGCATCCTTGTCCTGTTCCCGATCTTAAAGGAAAAGCTTTCAACTTCTCGCTGTTAAGTATAACGTTGGCTGTGGGTTTGTCATGTATGGCCTTTATTATGTTGAGGTACTTGCCCTCTATACCCATTTTGTTGAGAGTTTTTATCATGAATGTATGTTGAATTTTGTCAAATGCTTTTTCAGCATCTATGGAGATGATCATGTGGTTTTTGTCCTTCTTTTTGTTGATGTGGTGGATGATGTTGATGGATTTTCAAATGTTGTACCATCCTTGCATCCCTGGAATAAATCCTACTTGATCATGATGGATCATGTTTTGGATGTATTTTTGAATTTGGTTTGCTAATATTTTGTTGAGTATTTTTTCATCTTTGTTCATCAGGAATATTGGTCTTTAATTTTCTTTTTCTGTGATGTGTTTGCCTGGTTTTGGTATTAGAGTGATGCTAGCCTCATAGAATGAGTTTGGAAGTATTCCTCCTTCTTCTAATCTTTGGAAAACTTTAAGGAGGATGGGTGTTAGGTCTTCACTAAATGTTTGATAAAATTCAGCGGTAAAGCCATCTGATCCAGGGGTTTTGTTCTTAGGTAGTTTTTTTTATTACCAATTCAATTTCTTTACTGGTAATTGGTCTATTCAGATTCTCCGTTTCTTTCTGGGTCAGCCTTGGAAGGTTGTATTTTTCTAGAAAGCTGTCCAGTTCTTCTAGGTTATCCAGTTTGTTAGCATATAATTTTTCATACTGTTCTCTAATAATTCTTTGCATTTCTGTGGTGTCCGTAGTGATTTTTCCTTTCTCATTTCTGATTCTGTTTATGTGTGTAGACTCTTTTTTTCTTAATAAGTCTGGCTAGGGGTTTATCTATTTTGTAGATGGTGTTATATTATTTCATGTATTTAGCATTCATTCATTGCATTCAAGTAGAGAAAAATCTCCGTTTAGACAGTTAACTCTCTCACATATCTCACAATTTGAGGTAAGGTATGCATGTGAAAATATGTGTATATATGTGCATATGTATACATATTTGTGTGTATGCTACCCACACACATTTATATATATGCACCTTACTCTAAACTGTGAGATATGTGAAGGGAAGTTATAAAGGAATAAGAAAAATTATTATCACAAGGAAAGTAGGACATTTTTCTACTAAGGGACAGAGGTAATCAAAAATTCTTCAGAGAGTAAATGATCAGTTGGATCTCAAATAAATAATATTCATCACATGGACTATATAGGAAAGCATATGACCATTATAAGAAATACCTTTTTGAAAACTATAAGGACTCTATTTTTAAAGACTGTTAAAATGTTCCAGAGTCTTTTTTATTGAAGGAGGTTATAGAATGGAGTCAATACCCTGGAGTTTAGACTATTCTCTAGGTCATGGGTCATCACATTGTTTCTATAAAGGGTAAATAATAAATATCTTAAGCTTTGTAGGTCATATAGTCTCTGTCGCACCTATTCTCCTCAACAGTCCTGGCCTCTGATATCCAGGCTGGGCTGCACTCATCCCCAACCACATACACCCGCGACTGCCATCCTCATCCTGGTAGGACTGCAGCACCTCTTCAGGGTCATCCCCGATGCAGATGATCCCAGCTCCCAGTTCTGTTGCCCCATGCCATGTGGATGACCTCTTCTTCCCGTCAGGGCAGTAGGTCTGTTCTGGGTCACCATCATATGTTGATGCTCTTCTCACCCCATTTTAGTTCTAACAATGGAACCAGGATGCCACTGGGCATGAAGGCACTCTTGGCCCTGCTCTGACTAAATCTCCCGTCATTAGGCTGCTGCCTTTCTCGGGCATATTTTTTACCATCCTTGGGCTCCTCTGTCCTGGCCATGCTTCCATGGGACTCGGATTCCCTCCTCAACTACCTTGGGCCTGGAACCCATGGAGATGGAGATTGGTTACATGTAGGGAGACAGAAGAAAACATTTAAAATATGAAGCTTAATAGGGACTAGATTTTTCATGATGGGTGAGGAGAGTTACAAATATATACATAATATGTAATTATTAATAATTAGCAATTAATTATTAATTACAGAGGGAAGACCACATAAAGGCAGAAAATACAGCCATCTACAAGTCAAGGAGTGAGGCCTCAGAAGATAACCAACCCTGCCGGTGCCTTAATCTTAGATTTCTAGCCTCCAGAATTGTGAGACATTAATTTCATTGTTTAAGCCACCAGCCTCTGGTATTTTATGGCAGCCCTAGCAAACTACTACAAGCTATGCCAAAAATACATAACATTAATCAAGAGAAGTATCAGACAAAATTAAACTGAATGATAATCTACAGTTAAGTAGCCTATATTTTCAAAAGTGGCAAAGTCATGAAAACTTCAAGCAATTTCATGTTTCATAAACAAACCTTTGCTTAGCTCTGCTAAGGGGACTCTGTCAGCTGCCTGCAGTCTAAACTTACTGGAAACGAGAATTTAAGCTTTGCAATGTTGGTTGAGGTGGGGGGGACTGATTCTTTTCCAGTAGAAAGAGATAACATAAACTCAGAGCCTCAGTATTATTTGAGTCTTTTCTATTTTAGCTATGTGGATTCCAAGCCAACATTCATGTACATAAGTATGTTTGTGTAAGTATATAAATTAAACTGAATGTATAGTTTAAATACAAAAAATCAATGATTATTCTCTATGTAGAAATGTAAGTGATTTTTAACTTCACTGCTTGATTTTTTCTTAGTTTCTTTAACAATATATATTTTGTGCAATAGAAAAATAGCATGAATACAATAACATGTTAATATTCTTGTCCCTGTATCTTGGGATATATTTATACCTAGGAAAAGCTCATAAAAACGGAATTACTGGTCTTAGAGCTTATCCAATGTTAAGTATTTTTATCCATCTTTATAAATTGTCCCCCAAAACAGTTGTATTAATAATCCCAAATATTTGACATGAAGGGGGCTTTTTTACACCATATTTGTGAACATTTAGTGCTATCTCTGTTTCATAGACTAGCTTTTCTATTTTTTAATTCACATTTCTTTGCTATAAAGTTAGCTTGTCTTTCAAAGTATATTTTTAATTTTAACTTTTTTAGTTGTCTCTGTCCTTTGCCCATATGAATTGTTTTTGTTTTGTTGTTGTTTGCTTATTTTTATTGCTTTAATGAATGAGCTTTATGAAAATATAACAAATCTTAGTATCCTTTTTGGTACATGAATTTTAAAATTGTCTATTTTGAGTATTAAATATACAAAGTGTTTCATATTATAAAATTTCTATTAAGTATCTGAATAAATTTTAAATAAAGATAAAATGTTACAATCACATACATTCTAATATATAAAAGTACTTATTACTAAGGGAAGTAGACCAGATTTTTTGCATTTAATTTTGACATTGAATTATTAAGTAGATTTTTTACTGTATTTGATATCTGTGGAATGAAAACTTAATTACTGGTTATTTTTTGCAACTTCATATCATTCGAATGTGTCTTATTTATATTTGTCTCCCCAGGTCCTAAAACATAAGCATGTACACAGGATAGAATAACCCTAAGTGGCTGGGTATTTTATAAAATATATCAATGTGAAAGTGGTTTATAACTGTAATAAATGACTGAATATTTAGAAAGAATTAGTAAAATCAATGTTTTAGGATGTAGTTAAACATAATCCATACAGACTTAATAATTTGAAGTTTCAGTGCCTGGTTTAATGTGCTTTTCTTTAAAATAATAGAGAACATTATGCTTGTCTTAGTAATAGTTTTATGTTTCTTATTCTGTGAAAGATGGGAATCCCCAGAAGTTGCTACGGAAGAAAAGAGAATTATTCAGGATCATAAACTGAAGAGAGAATGGAGAGAAAGAGCTAGTATTTCATCATATGCATATACTACAATTTAATGATTCACCACTTGAAAAATACTTGTGCTGCGTATAATTTTAAATTACTACAATAAATTGTCTGAAATTTTACATATCTATTTGTTTAGATACAGTCTTTCATTTCTCTTGAGGAAACACTTCATGATATGATACCAGAATAAAACAGTAATCATTATTTTATCTACTACAACTCTCTAAATTCTTACCTTATATTTTACCACAAAGTGGCTGTACTATTTTAGTATACATGTTCTGTATTCTTAACTCCATTTTTTTTTTAATTTTGGTATCATTAATGTACAATCACTTGAACAACATTATGGTTACTAGACACCATACTATCAAGTTCCCCCACACACCCCATTACAGTCACTGTCTATCAGCGTAGTAAAATGCTATAGAATCATTATTTGTCTTCCCTGTAAATACTGCCTTTCCCATGTGTCCCCCCACTACATTATGTGTGCTAGTTGTAATTACCCTTTTCCACCCTTACCCCTCTCTTCTCACCCATACTCCCCAGTCCCTTTCGCTCTGGTAACTGTTAGTCCATTCTTGGGTTCTGTGAGTCTGCTGCTGTTTTGTTCCTTCAGTTTTTTTCTTTGTTCTTATACTCCACAAATGAGTGAAATCATTTGATACCTGTCTTTCTCCACCTGGCTTATTTCACTAAGCATAATAACCTATAGCTCCATCCATGTGGTTGCAAATGGTAGGATTTGTTTTCCTCTTATGGCTGAATAATATTCCATTGTGTATATGTACCACATCTTCTTTATCCATTCATCTACTGATGGACACTTAGGTTGCTTCCATTTCTTGGCTATTATAAATAGTGCTGTGGTAAACAAAAGGGTGCATATGTCTTCTTGAAACGGGGCTCCTGCATTCTTAGGGTAAATTCCTAGGAGTGGAATTCCTGGGTTAAATGGTATTTCTATTTTGAGTTTTTTGAGGGACCTCCATACTGCTTTCCTCAATGGTAGAACTACTTTACATTCCCAACAGCAGTGTAGGAGGGTTCCCCTTTCTCCACATCCTAGCCAACATTTGTTGTTGTTTGTCCTTTGGATGTTGGCCATCCTAACTGGTGTTAAGGTGATATCTCATTGTGGTTTTAATTTGCATTTCTCTGATGATTAGCGTTGTGGAGCATCTTTTCGTGTTCCTGCTGGCCATCTGAATTTAATCTTTGGAGAAGTGTCTGTTCAGCTCCTCTGCCCATTTTTTAATTGGCTTATTTGCTTTTTGTTTGTTGAGGTGCGTGAGCCCTTTATATATTTTGGATCTCAACCCCTTATTGGATATGTCATTTATGAATATATTCTACCATACTGTAGGATGTCTTTTTGTTCTACTGATGGTATCTTTTGTTGTACAGAAGCTGTTTAGTTTGATATAGTCCCACTTGTTCATTTTTGCTTTTGTTTCCCTTGCCTGGGAAGATATGTTTATGAAGAAGTCGCTCATGTTTATGTCCAAGAGATTTTTGCCTATGTTTATTTTTAAGAGGTTTATGGTTTCATGACTTACATTCAGGTCCTTGATCCACTATGTGTTTACTTTTGTGTATGGGGTTAGACAGTAATCCAGTTTCATTCTCTTACATGTAGCTGTCCAGTTTTGCCAACACCAGCTGTTGAAGAGGCTGTCGTTTCCCCATTGTATATCCATGGCTCCTTTATCATATATTCATTGACCATATATGCTTGGGTTTATATTTGGGATCTCTATTCTGTTCCACTGGTCTATGGGTCTGTTCTTGGGCCAGTACCAAATTGTCTTGATTAATGTGGCTTTGAGGTAGAGCTTGAATTCAGGGAGTGTAATTCCCCCTGCTTTATTCTTCCTTCTCAGGATAGCTTTGGCTATTTGGGATCTTTTGTTGTTCCATATGAATTTTAGAACTATTTGCTCCAGTTCACTGAAGAATGCTGTAGGTATTTTGCTAGGGCTTGCACTGAATCTGTAGATTGCTTTAGGCAGGATGGCCATTTTGACAATATTAATTCTTCCTTGCCAAGACCATGGGATGAATTTCCATTTATTACTGTCCTCTTTAATTTCTCTTGAGTGTCTTGTAGTTTTCAGGGTATAGGTCTTTCACTTCCTTGGTTCAGTTTATTCCTAGGTATTTTATTCTTTTTTATGCAATTGTGAATAGAATTGTTTTCCTGATTTCTCTTCCTGCTAGTTAATTGTTATATAGGAATGCCACAGATTCCTGCATATTAATTTTGTATCCTGCAACTTTGCTGAATTCAGATATTAGATCTAGTAGTTTTAGAGTGGATTCTTTATGATTTTTTATGTACAATATCATGTCATCTCCAAACAGGGACAGTTTGAATTCTTTCTTGCCAATCTGGATGCCTTTTATTTCTTTGTGCCGTCTGATTGAAGTGGCTAGGATCTCCAGAACTATGTTGAATAAAAGAGGGGAGAGTGGGCATCCTTGTCTTGTTTTGATCTTAAACGGAAAGCTTTCAGCTTATCTCTCTTAAGTATAACGTTGGCTGTGGGTTTGTCATATATGGACTTTATTATGTTGAGGTACTTGCCCTCTATACCCATTTTGTTGATAGTTTTTATTATGAATGGATGTTGAATTTTGTTGAATGCTTTTTCAGCATTTATGGAGATGATCATGTGCTTTTGTCCTTCTTTTTGTTGATGTAGTGGATAATGTTGATGGATTTTCGAATGTTGTATCATCCTTGCATCCCTGAGATGAATCCCGCTTGATCATGATGGATGATATTTTTGATGTATTTTTGAAATCGGTTTGCTAGTGTTTTGTTGAGTATTTTTTTATCTATGTTCATCATGGATATTGGTCTGCAATTTTCTTTTTTGTGGTGTCTTTGCCTGGTTTTGGTATTACAGTGATTTTGGTCTCATTGAATGAGTTTGGGAGTATTCTGTCCTCTTCTACTTTTTGGAAAACTTCAAGGAGGATGGGTATTAGGTCTTCACTAAATGTTTGATAAAATTCAGCAGTGAAACCATCTGGGCCAGGTCTTTTGTTCTTAGGTAGTTTTTTTTATTACCAATTCAATTTCTTTGCTGGTGAATTGGTCTATTCTGATTTTCCGTTTCTTTCTTGGTCAGCTTTGGAAGGTTGTATTTTTCTAGAAAGTTGTTCATTTCTTCTAGGTTATCCAGTTTGTTAGCATATAATTTTTCATGGTATTCTCTCATAATTCTTTGTATTTCTGTGCTGTCTGTAGTGTTTTTTCCTTTCTCATTTCTGATTCTGTTTATGTGTGTTCACTCCCTTTTTTTCTTGTAAGTCTGGCTAAGCGTTTATCTATTTTGTTTATTTTCTCAAAGAACCAGCTCCTGCTTTCATTGATTCTTTCTACTGTTTTATTATTCTCAATTTTATTTTTTTCTGCTTTAATCTTTATTATGTCCCTTCTTCTACTGACTTTGGGCTTCATTTGTTCTTCCTTTTCTAGTTTTATTAATTGTGAGTTTAGACTGTTCTTTTGGGATTTCATTAATTGTGAGTTTAGACTGTTCTTCTTTCCTGAAGTAGGCCTGTATTCTGATATAATTCCCTCTTAGCATTGCCTTTTCTGCATCCCACAGATTTTGTGGTGTTGAATTATTGTTGTCATTTGTTTCCATATATTGCTTTATCTCTGTTTTTATTTGGTCATTGATCCATTGATTATTTAGGAGCATGTTATTAAGCCTCCATGTGTTTGTGGGCTTTTTCGTTTTCTTTGTGTAATTTATTTCTAGTTTCATACCTTTGTGATCTGAGAAGCTGGTTGGTACAATTTCAATCTTTTTGAATTTACTCAGGTTCTTTTTGTGGCCTAGTATATGATCTATTCTTGAAAATGTTCCATGTGCCCTTGAGAAGAATGAATATCCCGTTGCTTTTGGATGGAGTGTTCTGTAGATGTCCGTTAGGTCCATATGTTCTAATATGTTGTTCAGTGCCTCTGTCTCTTTATTTATTTTCTGTCTGGTTTATCTATCCTTTGGAGTGAGTGGTATGTTGAAGTCTCCTAAAATGAATGCATTGCATTCTATTTCCCCTTTAATTCTGTTAGTATTTGTTTCACATATGTAGGTGATCCTGTGTTGGGTGCCTAGATATTTATAGTAGTTATATCCTCTTATTGGACTGACCCTTTTATCATTATGTAATGTCCTTCTTTGTCTCTTGTAACTTTCTTTGTTTTGAAATCTATTTTGTCTGATATAAGTACTGCAACTCCTGCTTTTTTCTCCCTATTAGTTGCATGAAAAGTCTGTTGCCATTCCTTTATTTTCAATCTGTGTATGTCTTTGGGTTTGAAGTGAGTCTCCTGTAGGCTGCATATAGATGGGTCTTGTTTTTTTATCCATTCAGTAACTCTATGTCTTTTTATTGGTGCATTCAGACCATTTACATTTAGGGTGTTTGTCAATAGGTACGTACTTATTGCCATTGCAGGCTTTAGATTCGTGGTTTCCAAAGGTTCAAGGGCAATTCCCTTACTATCTAACAGTCTAATTTAACTTACTTCATATACTATTACAAACACAACCTAAAGGTTTTTTTTCCTCCTTTTTCTTCCACCTCCTTTCTTTGTATGTTATGAATCATATTCTGTATTCTTTTTCTATCCCTTGGGTGACATCTATTTAGCCTTAAGAATACTTCCATCTATAGGAGTCTCTCCAAAATGCACTGTAGAGGTGGTTTGTGGGAGGTAAATTCTCTCAGCTTTTGCTTATCTGAAAATAGTTTAATCCCTCCTTCAAATTTAAATGATAACCTTGCCGGGTAGAGTATTTTTGGTTCAAGGCCCTTCTACTTCATTGCATTATGTATATCATGCCACTCCCTCCTGGCCTGTAAGTCTTCTGTTGAGAAGTCTGATGATAGCCTGATGGGTTTTCCTTTGTATGTGATCTTTTTTCTCTCTCTAGCTGCTTTTAAAAATCTGTGTTTATCCTTGATCTTTGCCATTTTAATTATTATATGTCTTGATGTTGTCTTCCCTGGGTCCCTTATGTTGGGAGATCTGTGCATCTCCATGCCTTGAGAGACGATCTCCTTCCCCATATTGGGGAAGTTTTCAGAAATTACCTCGTCAATGACACTTTCTATACCTTTTGCTCTCTCTTCTTCTTCTGGTACCCCTATAATGCAAATATTGTTCTGTTTGGATTGGCCTCACAGTTCTTTCAATATTCTTTCAGTCTTAGAGATTCTTTTTTCTCTCTGTGCCTCAGCTTCTTTGTATTCCTCTTCTCTAATTTCTATTCCATTTCCCATCTCTTCTACTACATCTAATCTGTTTTTAAATCCCTCCATTTTATGTTTCATTTCAGACATGGAATTTCTTAATGATTGAGTCTCTGACTTAAATTCGTTCTTGAGTTTTTGAATATTTTTCTGTACCTCCATAAGCATGTTTATAATTTTTATTTTGAACTTTCTTTCAGGAAGATTGGTAAGTTCAGTTTCATTTGGCCCTTTTCCTTGGGTTTGTGAGATTTTGGTCTGAACCATGCTCTTTTGACATTTCATATTTCTGTGTGGTGCCCACTAGTGTGCAGAAACTCCAGTCTCTGGAGCTTCTCATCCCCTAGAGTGAGGTTGGATGTCATAGGGGAGCTGAGGTGGTGCCTGGGGGAAGGATAGATCTGTTTCCTGGTTCCCGTCAGCGGTGCCTCTCTTCAGTGTCAGAGCCAGTTGTCCAAGCACACACGTGTAAGCCTCTGTGCTTTGTGTCTCTAGCTGTTGTAGGCGGGGCCTCCCTCTGGCTGGCCTGACAGCAGCACAGTCACTTCCAATTTGCGAACTGGTGCTGGCAGGCTAGGAGGAAGTTGCAGCTGGCTGCGTGTCACAGTGGGGGTCCTCGGAGCTGAGTAGGTATCCAGAGTGATGGAGCACCTGAAGCTCCTCAAAGTTCCCAACCAGCTGGGCAGAGCGCACCCAGATAACCTTGTCCAGCTCTCCCTTCTCCGGTACAGCAAGCTCCATGCAAAACCTGCCCTTTCAGCAGCACTCTCGCCGCTAGGAAGCCTCCCTGTCAGTCCGCCTCTCCTCTAATACAGAGAGGCTGGCTGTTGATCCCCCCCTCCACAAACAGCCGGAATGTCAGTCTCCCAAGCACTCTACTCGTCCAAGTTCCCCAACGTCCACAGCACCACACTATATAGGTTTCTGCTCACAAAGCAGATCTCCAAGGTTAGGTTTTCAGCAATCCGAGGCTTCCACCCCTTCCCCGCTCCATTTCTCTTCCTCCCTCCCATGAGCTGGGGTTGGGGAAAGGCTTGGGTCCTGCTGGATTAAGGCTTTCATACGTCAGCCTGTTTCCTGAGGTCTGCTCTGTTTGGGAGGTCTGTATGCTGTCTGGTGCAGCCTTCTTTCTTGTTGCTGTTTTAGGGTTAGTTGTATTAATTAACTATATTTTTGTACTATTTGTGGTTTGGGGAGGAGTTCTCCATGTCACCTGTCATGCTGCCATCTTGATCCTGCCTTCCATTTCGTTTTTTATTGTTTTTGTTAATTAGAATTCAAACCATTTCAGTAGGTATATAAAGGTACCTCACAGTGGTTTAATTGACATTCCCTAATAACTAATGATTTTGAACAGATATTTCTATGCTCATTTGACATCCATATATCTTCTTTGGTAAAGTATCTGAATAAAAGCTTCTGCCCATTTAAAAAAATATGGTTTTTATGGCTGAATCTTGAGAATTCTCAATGTATTTTGAATATAACAATTTTTATCAGATTCATTATTTGCAAATATTCTCTCCCACTCTGTAGTTTTCTTTCATCTTAACAGTATCTTTTGAAGAGAAAAATTCTTAATATCTGTGAAGAACAATATATCTTTTTCCTCTTTTACTGACTGACAAGTATCAATTGACCATATATGTATGGGTCTCATTCTGAACTCCACACTCTGAATTGTGGGTGTAGTTATGAACTCTATATTGATCGTTTTTTCTGTCTATGCTAGTTTCACATTCCATTGACTAGTCTAACTTTATTAAACATCTTTGGGGTTAATGAAAGCTCTTTTGGCTACTGTAGTAAGGGTTCTTCAGGGAAACAAAACAGATAGGACGTGTGTGCATATGTTTCAGGATATATGTATTGTGACAAGTCCTGAGATTTGCATGTTGAGTCAACAGCTGGAGATCCAAAGGCTGGCAGGCTTTGATATCCAAGAAGAGCTACTTCAGTTTGAGTCCTAAAGTAGGAATAATGAAAGTGCCCTAGTTTTAAGGCAGTCAAGCAAAATAATTCTCCCTTACCTGAGGGAAGGCCAGTCATTGTTTTCTATTCAGGCCTTCAGCTGATTGGATGAGGCCCACCCACATGAGAGAACTATCTGTTTTTCCCAGTCTAACAATTTAAATGTCATTTTCATCTAAAAACATCCTCACAGAAACATCCTGAATAATTCTTGACAAAATATCTAAGTACTGTGTGGCCCAGTCAAGGTGACACATAAACTTAACCATCACAGCTATCCTATGTCCTTTGCATTTCAATATGAATTTCAGTTATTTGATTTATACAGAAAAGCTTGCTGAGATTTTGACTGGGATTGTATTGAATCTATAGATCAGTTTAGGAAAAACTGAAACAATAAATATGTTGCATTTCTTGATCCATAAACATTGTATATTGCACCATTTATTTAAACTCCTAAAATTTCTTTAACCAGTGTTTTGTAGTTTTCTGTGCATAATTCTTGGGATTTTTTAATCTGAGTTATCTCTAAACTGTATTTCTGATGATACTGTAAGTGGCACCACTCAATATGGGTATTTGTAATTAGTCTTCTCTCTCTCCCTCTCTTTCTCTTCCTTTTCCACATAAGTTTGGGCAGAGGTAATTCAGTTTTATTAATTTTCTGGAAGAACCAACTTTTGTTTTCATAGAATTTTTGCTGTTGCTTTCTGTTCATTGATTTCTACTCTAATCTTTATTATTTCCTCTCATTTGTTTACTTTGTGGCTCATTTCTTCTTATTTCTCTAATTTCTCAAGGTAATATCTGCATACATTGATTGGAAACCTGTATTCTATTCTAATTTAGATCTGTGCTGCTATAAATTTCCCTTTAAGTTTAGTTGCATCCAAAAAATTAGGTATGTTATATGTTCTCATTTTCACTAAGTTCAAAAAATTTCTAAGTTCCCTTTTGATTTGACCCACATGTTACTTTTTTGTTATTTATTTCTTTGACCCATGTGTTATTTGTAAGTATACTATTGATAAATATTTGGGGATTTTCCAGATATCTTTCAGTTACTGAGTTTTAATTCTTTCATGGTCACAGAATTACTTTGTATTATTTGAATCCTTTTGAATTTATTGAGCCTCTTTTTCTGTGTTCTTGAAAAATGTTCTATACACACTGGAGAAGAGTATGCATTCTGTTGATGTTGGGTGAAGTGTTCTAAAAACATCAATTTGATTAATCGTTTAATAGTGTTGTTCAATTTTTTTGATCCTTACTATTTTTTCTATTTGTTCTATTATTGAGAGAGGGGTGCTGAAATCTGCAAGTACTATTGTGGATTTGCCTGTTTGTTCTCTTAATATATCATTTTGTGCTTAGGGATTTTGAATCTTTGTAATTAGGTGCAACATCTAGGACTGTGGGATTTTTGTAAATTTTTTGATGAATAGCTGCTCTTGTCATTTGTAATTTCATTATTCTTTTCTCTGAAATATATTTTGATATTAAGAGGACCATCCCTATTTTCTTTTGAAAGATATAGCATGGTACATATTTTCTGTTATTTTCTTTTTACCTTCTCCTAGTTGTATATTTCATGTGATTTTCTTGTAGGTAGCATGTAGTCATTCCTGGCTTTTTATTATACACAATATGATAAGTTCTGTCTTTTAAGCTGAGTATTATCTCATTTACTTCAATTTCATTATTGATATTGCTGGGTTTAATTCTATCATTTTGTTCTTTTTTAATGTGTGTATCAACTGTTCTTATTCTATTTTTCTTTTTTTACCTTATTTTAGATAAATTGAGTAGTTTTAATAATCCCTCTTGTCTTCTTCTTGGCTTATTTGTTGTGTTCTTTTGATGGTTGCTTTAGAATTTATATAAATCTTTAACTTGTCATACTTTACCTGCAAGTGGTATAATATTACCTTATGTTTAGTATAAGAAGCTCCTAACTGTATACTTCCCTTTCTCTCTTCCCAGACTTTCTGATATTTTTGTTGAAAAAGAAAGATGCCCTTGATATCCAGGAACTAATCTGATGCTCATAACTAAACTTTGATGTTATTACAATCTGATTTAAGGCTGACAGCTAAATCACTTTGTTTTACTATTGAACATAACAATGTGACAGAATATCTATATCAGCTGAGATTACCTGAAACCATAATAAGATAAGAAAAAAACAAAGTGACTAGGCAATGCACAAAATACCAATCATCCTTGTTTCTCACTAAGTGGCTTTACCAATTACAGCTTTATTCTCTTTCTGGACTGCCTGCCTACAGAAAAGATGTATTGAGATGCACATTTACAATTGTAAAACTGATACTTTCTGACAGCAACCAATCCAGCATAAGCCTATTTCCTTATTACCTTCCCTAAATTACCAAACCAAAGCCTAAATACTTAAATAGGTTTTTTTCTAACATTCTCTGAGACACTCTGCAATTCCCAATACTATGTGTTCTCCTTCATTGCGAGAAGTAATTAACTGAAGTTATTTAATTGCAGATGCTTTCCTGGTGGTTGTTGGTTGAAGAGCAGTGACATATTCATATATTTTCTTCTACATATGCTATAAAAGATTGCCATGTGAGGAAGTAGAATAAATTAAAACAATGCTTTCATGCTCTTGAGAATGAAAAAAGGAAGTACATTTTGATCATCATTTTGGTATTATCTTATAAAATTGAGGGTAAACAACCTATGACCTGAGGTCCTTGATATATACTCAATACATACACAGTAATATCTTCAACATGCCCAAATAATTGTTTATAATAGGAAAAAGCTGTAAACAATTTATTTACATCAACAGGGAAATGGATAAATCATATGTTTGTATAATAAACATTAATGAAATACAGTCACATGCATCAAAATGGACAAACTTATTATTCAGAGAAGAAACTAACCAATATTTATTACCACTAAATATAAAGAACAAATCATGCAAAACTAAACAGTATGTGGTTGGCACGTATAGATTTGTAGAAAAGCTCTAAATACAAAATTATAAAAACATTTTAGCAAGGGGTTTCCTCTGGGCGAGAAGAGAAAGAGCTGCAATCAGTTATTACATAAGCAGGATTTAAAAAATATGGTTATTTTGCCATTTCCTGATACCTAACTTGGGTTGTGAATTAATAGGTTCTTATTATATTGTATCATGCACGCACAAATTATGTTTGTGAGTGTATATATATATATATATATACACATACATGTATACATTCATATATCTGTGAATACATACATATATATATATATATATATGTATATATATATATATATATGAATATTTTGTTATACTAAAAGGATCCACTTGTATATGTTAATAAAAATTATCCAGGCAACAAAAGCAAAAATAAACAAGTGGACTGTTGGGTGAAGTGGGACTACTTTAAACTAGAAAGCTTCTGCACAGCAAAGGAAACTCTCAACAAAATGAAAATTACCCTACAAAGCAGGAGAAAATATTTGTAAATCATATATCTGATAAAGGATTAACACCCTAAATAAATAAATAAATAACTCATCCAACTCCATAGCAAAGAAACTAACAATTTGATTAAAAAATTGGCAGAACTCAACAAACATTTTTCCAAAGAAGATATGCAATGGCCAACAGATTCTCCACATCACTATCACTAGGGAAATGCAAATTAAAATCACAAAGAGGTATCACCTCACACCACATTGAATGGCTATCATGAAAAAGGCAGGAAATGACATGTTGGCAAGGATGCAGAGAAAAAGGAACCCTGTGCTTTCTGAAGGTGAATTGGAGGGAATGTAAATTGAAGCAGCCACTGTGGAAAACAGTATGTAAACTGGGGATGTATACTGGAGCAGCCTCTGTGGAAAACAGTATAGACATTTTTCAAAAAGTTAAAAATAGAAATACCGTATGATTTAGCAATTCTTCTTCTGGGTATTTATCTGAAGCAAATGAAAACACTAACTTGGAAAGATACACGCATCCCCATGTTCACTGCCACATTACTTACAACAGCCAAGATATGAAAACCACCTAAGTGTCCACTGATGGGTGAATGGATAAAGAAAATGGTGGAGTATATACAGTGGAATTATTATTTGGCTATAAAAAATATATAAGTAATCTCTGAAAGCTGGTTGAAGGATGGTTAATGCCTAATTATCCTCTTAATAATCTTTCAGATAGCATTCTGACATATCTAGTATGTCCTGGCCTCCAGCTCATGGGGGTGGTCTTTCCTCCATCTGTCCTCTGGAGTCAGAGCCTTGGACCTGTGGTTCTGGCTGGACACATGCTATTTCAGTTCTGAAACTGGTCCACTGTTTTGGGACACTGCTGCTTCAATGTGAAAACCTATGAAAGCTTCAAACAGTGAAATCAAATAGTGAGCTTTCTGTCAGTGTTTCTTTGGTTTAAGGAATTTCACAATTTGTAGGCAATTTATAGCACCAGTGAGAAAAAAAATGTACATTCCACAGGAGTGTGTGTGTCTTATAACTGAAGAGTGAAATAAGTAATTTTTTTATTAGAGTAAGAAATTACCCTTTCTCAAGGATTGCTTATTTGAAAGGGTTTTCTTTTTTTGGTTCATTTAACCCCACAGGAGTTATTTTCATAACTTTTTGTGCCTGTATTTTATTTCATCTATGAATAAAGATGTAAAACGGAAGTTGCAAGCACTTTGTGAACTTGGACATTTTATCTGTAAAAGAAAAAAGCCTTTATTTCTTTCTCATTGTGTTAATATTAGTGTGAAATCTTTTCCTAAGATATAACACATTAGATTATAAAGTTTTTTACTTTAAAAAAACTTCTAACTTGACTGGCTAATAAATAAATGCTTATATAAATCTAATAGAAATGCTCACATAAATCTAATAGAATCTAATTTGGGCATACAGAAAGAAGAAAGAAGCTAACTAATACCTTAAATATACTAGATTTTCAGAAAAACACCTTCTCACAGAAGCTTCTAGCAATCACCAATTTTGAAGTTTGTGTGGAATATCATAAAAATGTATCTTTAAAATTTGAAAGGATATTAGGTTTGTTTCAAGGAAAGCCTAGTTAATAAAAATTTCCTAAATTTCCAATGTCACAAGGTGACAGAATAGGAAGTCTCACAGAAAACCCAAAGAGCAGCAGAGTGGAAATTTTCCTACTAGCTTTGAAGAAGTAAAATGCCACGTTATGTGGCTAACAGCTGAGGTCTGTTTCTGGGAGCTGTGATGCCCAGCAACATCCAGAAAGAAAATGAGACTTCAGTCTTACAGTCACAAGGAACTTAATTATACTAACACTGGTATGATCTTAGGAAAGGCCTCAAATCCCGTTTTAAGATTATAGTGCTGGAACTTCCAGGAAGATGGCGGTGTGACCAGGGCAGCGGAAATATCCTCCCAAAATCAAATATATTTATGAAAATACACCAAATATAATTTTTCCTAAAAGAGAGACCAGAAGATACAGGATGACACCAGCCTGCAGCTACACCTGAGAGGACGCGGCACCCCGCGAGGCGGGTAAGATACGGAGCCGCGACCCAGCAGGACCCAAGCACTCCCCCACCCCAGCACACTGGCAGGAGGAGAGGATTCAGAGCCAGGAGGGAGTGGAAGTACAGGTCCGCCAAATAACCAGTCCTGGTGATCTGCGCCAGAAGCACTGACACACTCGCGCGGTGTATAGGAGATTGGAGAGACAGAGGTGCTGATTCCAAGAGGGCAGGTCCACCCAGCAGGTTCCCAGGGACAAAAGAAAAGCGTGCGCTTCTTCAGGGGTCTTCAAGAGACAGGGACCCAACGGAGGAAGATGATCGTTCCAGCGCACTCAGCCAAGCAGGCTGGGATCCTGGAGAATTTCGGTCCCCTTGGACTGTGGCTGGGAAAAGCAGTCACACAGAGACTTTCCACAGAAATTAGCAGACTACCATTCATTCCCTCCCCGGCGAGAGTAACAAAGGGCCTGGTGGAGTGGCGTGGCTGTGGAACAGTGGAGCAGCAGCGCCACCAACAGGATCCTCACAGAAACTACACCCGGCAGGGTTTTTTTTTTTCCTTTATTTTCCCTTTCTTCTTTTTTTCTTTTTCTGACCACTTCTATTGCCATGAAAAGATAGAGAAATATGGTACACACAAAGCTTACACAGACAACCCCAGACCAGACTATCCCAGAGAGGGAGCCTGATGGGATGGACATGCACAATCTTCCTGAAAAAGAATTCAGAATAAAAGTCATAACCATACTGATGGATCTACAGAGAAATATGCAAGAGCTAAGGGAGGAAGTGAGGGAAATGAGGAAAGACAATACAGAAATGAGAAAAGCGATCAATGGGCTTAGCAGCAGACTGGATGAGATGCAGGAGACTGTTAATGGAATAGAAATCAGAGAACAGGAATACAGAGAAGCTGAGACAGAGAGAGATAAAAGGATCTCTAGGAATGAAAGAATTTTAAGACAACTGTGTGACCAAACCAAATGGAACAATATTCGCATTATAGGAATAAAGAGGAAGAAGAGAGAGAAAAAAGG
Organism: Smutsia gigantea; assembly: GCA_032199065.1. Taxonomy (NCBI): domain Eukaryota; kingdom Metazoa; phylum Chordata; class Mammalia; order Pholidota; family Manidae; genus Smutsia; species Smutsia gigantea. The sequence continues at coordinate 139,038 of JAVSCE010000584.1, read as the reverse complement.
ATAGAAAGTGTCTTTGAAGAAATATTTGCTGAAAACTTCCCCATGCTGGGGAAGGAAATAGTCTTTCAAACTATGGAAGCCTACAGATCTCCCAACACAAGGGACCCAAGGAAGACAACACCAAGACACATAATAATTAAAATGGCAAAGATCAAAGATAAGGACAGAGTATTAAAGGCAGCTAGGGAGAGAAAAAAATCACCTACAAAGGAAAATTCATCAGACTATCATCAGACTTCTCAAGAGAAACCTTACAGGCCAGAAGAGAATGGCATGATATATTTAATGTAATGAAACAGAAGGCCCTCAAACCAAGAATACTGTATCCAGCACGATTATCATTTAAATTGGAGGAAGGGATTAAACAATCTCCAGACAAGCAAAAGCTGAGGGAATTTGCCTCCCATAAACCACCTCTTCAGGATATCTTAAAGGGACTGCTCTAGATGGAGGCACTCCTGAGGCCAAAAAGAGGTCACCAGAGAAAATAAAATCATAGCAAAAAAAGCAGACCATCCAAATACTAACTAAAGGCAAAGAGTAAAACACCTAGTTTATAAAGAATGGAGGAGGAAGAATAAGAAGGGAGAGAAATAAAGAATCATCAGACTGTGTTTACAATAACATAACAAGAAAGTTAAGTTAGACTGTTACACAGTAGAGAAGCTACCCTTGAACCTTTGGTAACCATGAATCTAAAGCCAGCAATGGCAATAAGTACATATCTATCGATAATCACCCTAAATGTCAATGGACTGAATGCACCAATCAAAAGACACAGAGTTACTGAATGGATAAAAAAAGCAAGACCCATCTATATGCTGCTTAAAGGAGACTTACCTCAAACCCAAAGATATACACAGACTAAAGGTGAAGGGATGGAAAAAGATATTTCATGCAAACAACAAGGAGAAAAAAGCAGGTGTTGCAGTACTTGTATCAGACAAAATAGACTTCAAAACGAAGGAAGTAGCAAGAGATAAAGAAGGACATTACATAATGAAGAAGGGGTCAGTCCAACAAGAGGATATAACCATTTTAAATATATATGCACCCAACACAAGAGTGCTGGCATATGTGAAACAAATACTAACAGAATTGAAGGAGGAAATAGAAAGCAATGCATTCATTTTAGGAGACTTCAACATACCAGTCACTCCAAAGGACAGATCAACCAGACAGAAAATAAGTAAAGACACAGAGGCACTGAACAACACACTAGAACAGATGGACCTAACAGACATCTACAGAACTCTACACCCAAAAGCAACAAGATACACATTCTTCTGCAGTGCACATGGAACATTTTCCAGAATAGACCACATATTAAGCCACAAAAAGAACCTCAGTAAATTCAAAAATATTGAAATTCTACCAACCAGCTTCTCAGATCACAAAGTTAAAAAACTAGAAATAAATTTTAGAAAGAAACCAAAAGGCTCAGAAATACATGGAGACTTAAGAATATTCTCCTAATTAATCAATGGGTTAACGACCAAATCAAAACAGAAATCAAAGAATATATGGAGACTAATGACAAGAACCCCACAAAGCCAGAACTTCTGTGGACGCAGCAAAGGCAGTTCTAAGAGAAAAGTATATTGCAATCCAGGCCTATTTAAAGAAGGAACAACATTCCCAAATGAATAGTCTAAAGACACAATTACTGAAATTGGAAAAAGAAGAACAAATGAGGCTCAAAGTCACCAGAAAGAGGCTCATAATAAAGATCAGAGAAGAAATAAATAAAATTGAGAAGAATAAAATAATAGAAAAAAATCAATGAAACTAAGAGCTGGTTCTTTGAAAAAATAAACAAAATAGATAAACGCCTAGCCAGACTTATTAAGAGTAAAAGAGAATCTACACATGTAAACAGAATCAGAAATGAGAAAGGAAAAATAACGATGGACACTACAGAAATACAAAGAATTATAAGAGAATATTATGAGAATCTATATGCTAACAAGCTGGAAAACATAGAAGAAATGGACAACTTCTTAGAAAAATACAACCTCCCAAGACTAACCAAGCAAGAAACAGAAAAACTAAACAGACCAATCACCAGCAATGATTTTGAATCGGTAATCAAAAAATTACCCAAGAACAAAACTCCAGGCCAGATGGATTCACCTCTGAATTCTACCAGACATATAGAGAAGAAATAACACCCATTCTCCTTAAAGTTTTCCAAAAAATAGAAGAGGAGGGAATACTTCCAAACTCATTCTATGAAGCCAGCATCACTCTAATACCAAAACCGGGCAAAGACCTCACAGAAAAAAAAAATTACAGACCAATATCCCTGATGAATGTAGATGCAAATATACTCAACAAAATATTAGCAAACCGAATTCAAAAAATACATCAAGAGGATCATACACCATGATCAAGTGGGTTTCATCCCAGGGATGCAAGGGTGGTACAACATTTGAAAATCCATCAATATCATCCACCCCATCAACAAAAAGAAGAACAAAAACCACATGATCATCTCCATAGATGCTGAAAAACATTGGACAAAATTCAGCATCCATTCATGATTAAAACTCTCAACAAAATGGGTATAGATGGCAAGTATCTCAACATCATAAAGGCTATATATGACAAACCCACAGCTAACATCATAATGAACAGTGAGAAGCTGAAACCTTTTCATCTAAGATCGGGAAAAAGACAGGGATGCCCACTCTCTCCACTGTTATTCAACGTAGTACTGGAGGTCCTTGCCACAGCAATCAGACAAAACAAAGACATACAGGGCATCCAGATTGGTAAAGAAGAAGTCAAATTGTCACTATTTCCAGATGACATGATATTGTACATAAAAAAACCTAAAGACTCCACTCCAAAACTACTAGAACTAATATCTTAATTCAACAAAGTTGCAGGATACAAAATTAACACACAGAAATCTGTTGCTTTCCTATACACTAACGATGAACTAACAGAAAGAGAAATGAGAAAAACAATTCCATTCACAATTGCATCAAAAAGAATGAAATACCTAGGAATAAACCTAATGAAGGAAGTGAAAGACCTATACTCTGAAAACTATAAGACACTCCTAAGAGAAATTAAAGAGGACAGTAACAAATCGAAATTCATCTCATACTCTTGGCTAGGAAGTATAAATATTGACAAAATGGCTACACTCCCTAAAGGAATCTACAGATTCAATGCAATCCCTATCAAACTAACAACAACTTTCTTCAATGAACTGGAACAAATAATTCTAAAATTCATATGGAACCACAAAAGACCCCAAATAGCCAAAGCAATCCTGAGAAGGAGGAATAAAACAGGGGGAGTTAAGCTCCGACTTCAAGCTCTACTACAAAGCCACAGTAATCAAGACAATTTGGTATTGGCACAAAAACAGACCCACAGATCAGTGGAACAGAATAGAAAATCCAAACATTAACCCAAACATATACAGTCAATTAATATATGATAAAGGAGCCTTGGATATACAATGGGGAGATGACATCCTCTTCAGCAGCTGGTGTTGGCAAAACTGGACAGCTGTATGTAAGAGAATGAAACTGGACTACTGTCTAACCCCATATATAAAAGTCAACTCAAAATGGATCAAAGACCTGAATGGAAGTCATGAAACCATAAAACTCTTAGAAAAAAACATAGGCAAAAATCTCTTGGACATAAACATGAGCGACTTCTTCATGAACATATCTCCCCGGGCAAGGGAAACAAAAGCAAAAACGAACAAGTGAGACTATATCAAGCTGAAAAGCTTCTGTACAGCAAAGGACACCATCAGTAGAACAAAAAGACATCCTGCAGTATGGGAGAATATATTCATAAATGACATATCCGATAAGGCGTTCACATCCAAAATATATAAAGAACTCATGCACCTCAACAAACAAAAAGCAATAATCCAATTAAGAAATGGGCAGAGGACATGAATAGACACTTCCCCAAAGAAGAAATTCAGATGGCCAAGAGGCACATGAAAAGATGCTCCACATTGCCAATCATCAGAGAAATGCAAATTAAAATCACAATGAGATATCACCTCACACTAGTGAGGATGGCCAACATCCAAAACACAAACAACAACAAATGTTGGCGAGGATGTGGAGAAAAGGGATCCCTCCTACACTGCTGGTGGGAATGCAAATTAGTTCAACCATTGTAGAAAGCAGTATGGAGGTTCCTCAAAAAACTCAAAATAGAAATACCATTTGACCCAGGAATCCCACTCCTAGGTATTTACCCTAAGACTGCAGCAGCCCAGTTTGAAAAAGACATATGCACCCCTATGTTTATCACAGCACTATTTACAATAGCCAAGAAATGGAAGCAACCTAAGTGTCCATCAGTAGATGAATGGAGAAAGAAGAGGTGTTACATATACACAATGGAATATTATTCAGCCGTAAGAAGAAAACAAATCCTACTATTTGCAACAACATGGATGGAGCTAGAGGGTGTTATGCTTAGTGAAATAAGCCAAGCCGAAAAAGACAAGTATCAAATGATTTCACTCATACGTGTAGTATAAGAACTAAGAAAAAAACTGAAGGAACAAAACAGTAGCAAATTTACCCAACCCAAGAATGGACTAATAGTTATCAAAGGCAAAGGAACTGAGGAGGATGGGTGGGAAGTGAGGGATAAGAGGGAAAAGGGGGCATTACGATTAGCAGATGTAATGTTGGGGGGGCCACGGGGAGGGCTGTACAACTCAGAGAAGACAAGTAGTGACTCTGTAGCATCTCCCTACATAGTGCTGGTCAACCAATTTCAGCCCTATAAGACTGAGCAGAGAAATCAGCTAAGCCAGGCCCAGATGCTTGAGTCATGAAAACTGAGATAATAAATTTGTGTTATTTTAAGCTGGAAAGATGCTGGTAATTCATTATACAGTTATTGAAAAGTCAGTATACATGCTACATCTTTTTTCCTCCTTTAAGACATGTAAACAGATATGTGTGATTGTAGGGGAACATGCAGTATATACTTGTGAGCCGTGTCTGATCTTACATATAAGAGATATAATGCTTTGCCCAATTTTCGCCATCTGCAGGGAGTACAATTATTTCAATTGCAGTTGTAATATGGATGATCTAGATGATAATAGAACTTATGTTATTAAAGAAATACAAATGTATATTTAAGATGTGTATGTGTTTTAATTCAGACTATTGTTCCTGATTATCAAAGACAGACTAATATCTTAAAAATATGTGGTTGTACCAGAAGGGGAATGAATACATTAAAATACTGATCTGTACGAATACAGAAACTGGTAAAAGGTTTGAGGGAAAATGAACTTGAAGTCTTTTGGTTTAAATACCTGCAAATAATGAATCTGAAAAAAAGCAATAAAATATGCTAAAATTTTGACAGTCTTGGCTCTGTTTGGATGGGTTTATTCAAAAGAAAAATAAACCTCATGAACTTTTTACTGCCAATTGTTAAATTATTGCAAGACTAGAATTTTGTTTTCTCTTTGTTAAAATGACAAATTGGTTTTGGAGTATTCAGTTTCCTTTTAAGCGGGGTGGTGTAATCTGTACAGATATGAAAACTGTCTCATAATAAAATAACATATGTGCTTTTGCTGAAATTGTCCTGTCCTTATTTTAAAAATTAGAAATGACAGTTTCCTCACTTCTTGGTTAAAAGAAAAATCCTTACAATCATATTATCTCTGCTATATTTTTAAACAGACTATTGTCATATTGAGTAATAGTTTGCCTGATCTCACAGAATAGGAATTATGTAGGATTAAGTAAACTGATACATGTGTTCTTAAAGAAACATATCATGGTTAGATTTTTTTAACATTTTCTTATATGATAGGTCTAACGAAGACTCTTCTTTTTCTTCTTGAACTATACTTAACTCTCACTTTAGTAGCCTAGGGTTTTGCAAACCATAATAAAACATTTAAAAAATGTTACCTTGTTCTTGCCAAACCTTCAGGATTGAGAAAGAAATACTTTTATCTAGTCTTTTTTACTTTTTAATGGCTATGTAGTTATTTACATATGTTCAATAAGAAATTTTCCCCCTTTGTACTAGGATATAATTGGTCACATTGACTGTACAACCAAGGCCATACCTAAGTTTGGAGTTTTATACTTGAGAATATATTTCACTTAATATAGATCAACAAGTCTGACATTAAAGTTTGCACTTCATGTATGCAAGCCATGCCTACAAAGCCCTTCTAGGAATCTAGCCCCGTTAGGTATTCTTTGACTTGCCAGGTCCCTGCTGGTAGATTAGGAAACTTAGCACATTTGAAGGAACCTTAAGGTGAAAGGAATGCACCCCAGTTTATACATAGGAATGAATTTCTTGGTTTTGCTGCATATACAGTATTAGGCAGGAATATGTTTGCTCCTGCTGAGACGGTTTTGGTCACGTGCACTTTAGCTAAGTAGTAAACTTGTCTAGTTCAAGATAATAGCTAGAAGATACTTAATAGCTCAAAGCTCAACAGGACAAAGGTAAATTTGCACAGAACTTTTGCAAAGAGCTACGTCAGAAGATTTTGCCATAGCTGTCAAACAGTTCTACCTTGTAAGCTATTAAAGTAATATGACATGCAATAGTGGAAAAGTAGGGGAAATGTGAAATACTTAGTAATAGCCACTGTTTCTTTAAGTGCCTTCTCTATGTTAGACTCAGTGCTAGGCACATTAGATGTTATGTTATATAATCCTCAATACAATTTTTTTTAACCGAGTTCTCATTCCCTGTTCATAAATGTTAAAAAAAATGAGACTGAAAAAATTTCAGTAATGTTCGAGAGACCACATAGCTAATTGAGTTGAGAAGCCAGGAATCAAAAACAAGTCTGTGTTGCCAGATCAAGTGTCTTTTCCCCTGAATACTTTGTGTAACTGAATTCTCCATTTCCAGTAAAAACATTTTGGGCATACAAATGATCAGTTAATCAATTTAGTGTCTCTCTCATATTGTGATTTATGTACATTTATATACAGGTAGACTTTCAAGTGGAAGTGGAAACCAATTAGATAAGAAACATTCTCCTTTCTGACACTGCAGTTCAGCAAACATTTGAGAAGGATACTGCCTGTTCTCAATATGTAAGAAATTCAGTAAATAAAAATTTGGGTTTTCATTTTTTTTTTAAATTGCTTCACTGTTTATGTTCACTGGGAACAAAAGTTTATTTGTTTGCTTTTGAGGAAATCATTAGCTACAATTTCTGTCTTCTGAGATTCAGACTGTTTGAACTTAAAAATCAAACCTCATGACAACACTTAGTGAAATCTACCCATTGTGGGGACATGACCTTCATGAGAGAAGATGAGGATGTGAAAATTATTCTTTAGTTTCTTCCTTCAATGTGCATTAATATTTCTACTCAAAAGAATCTTGTGATATTACAATCTACAATGAACGTCATTTAACACTGTTTTCACTTTGTAATAAAACTACTTTTGAAAGTGTTTTATTAGTATGATGAGAATATAATATACACCCCTTTTGGTTTTAATTTTGTTTTGTTTTTTGCATATTGCCTCACTAACCTGTTTAGGGTACTGTAATATTTTATAAGAAGCTAATATTTAGAGTGCCATTGTAAAGATATATCAATTTTAGGCTTAAATATCATCAATGAATTTCTATTCTCTTTAAAGTAAAGTCAACCAATTATCATTTCTGTCCTCTTCCTCAGTACATTTGGCTTGCCATACCGATATCTTTTTCTTTTTCTGATATCCCCACTATTAATGTCTTCCTTTTTTTGGTTAGCCTTTGCAAATGCTATGCCTATCTTCTTTGACTTTTTTTGAATCTCAGCCCAAGTTTCAGTCCATTAGGAATGTATTTTTACAATGTAACTCATACAGTATAAAGGACTTCCCTAATTATTACTACACTTTGTTTTTACTCTTTTAATTATTTGTATTCTTTATTAATCTAGAGCTTGGTGAGGGCACTGCCTAAGTCTATCTCAGGGACATTAGCAGGATTTGCAGTTTGTGTAGAGAACAATGTTGCCCAACCAAAAGAGGGTGTTTTGATAGGGTCTATGTTCCACTCTCCTAAACCACTTGCTCTTTCAATTAGTTACCACCCAGATGGGGTGCAGGTTTGCAATTTGTTATTTATTATCAGGGTATTTTTAAAATTCTTGCAGAGACCCTGTACATACTAATGGACCCCTTAACTAGCTGCTCCTCATCATATCTATAGGATCAACTCAGTGCCTGGCAAAGATAAGTACTAAAAAAAAAAGTTTAATTAATTCAATGGCTAAATATGTTAGCTCGTGATAAATAGTGTTTCTTCCTTCCACTCAGTAACAATACTTTATTTAACCTTAGGTCAAGAAGTAGTTGATGTAGTAAGAACAACAAATTTGGAGCTCCTGAGTTTTTTAATCCAGTTCCATCATTTACCAACCATATGACCCTGGGAAAGTTACTTAACCTCTATGATTTGTAGATCCTTCTCTGCTAAATAGAAATATTAGTTCTAGTTATTCCATAGGATTACATGGGAGTTAAAAAAGTGAAAATATATTAAGTGCTTGAGACAGTACTTGGTACTAAAAGTGCTGTTTAAGTTCTTGTTACTCTTTTTACTGTCAGAAACAACCCTATAAAATTCATCATTTAATTACTTGAAGAATATTGTTTATTGGATATTTCATTAGATGGCTCAAGTTTCATAAAGGAGAAATTTCCCTCTAATATCTGTTCTAGGAATAGTGTTGTTTCTGCTGAGAAATGGGTTATTTACAATTGATCCTGTTCCCATATTTTAATTAATGCTTGAGTATTCAAAGCCAAATCTGCAGTATAGTTGTAGCAAATTAATATAATTTTACATGTAATTCATATACTATATACATAGGTATTGCTTATATATTTTACCTTTAGATTGTATGTTTGTTATCTCAAATTGAGTTAGGAATTGATGTTTTATATCGAATATTCAATTAGTAAAATATGACAAAAGATATTGACTCTAATATTCTATGTAATTTTCACCAAGTCTCTAGATTGTCCAGTAGTTTTCACTTCTATCCAATTAAGATAAAACTTGTCAAATGGGAAAATATGATAATATTTTACATAATATGCTACCTGCATGTAATATCTTTTTATTTGTATTATTTATTCTTAGAGAATATTATATGGCAAACTAGGATTTGGTTATTGTTATATTTAGATGCCATAAAGTGTTTACAGTTATATCATGTTTTTATAAACATATAAGGAACCATATATTTTGTGGAAGGTGGTCTTTTATAAACATTGTGAACCTGAAGTGGATATTAAGGAAGTTAAAAAACTTCCTAAGAAAATAAAAACAAAACAAGCAAACAAACAAAAACTCCTGGATATTCTAAAGTCACAGTGAAACTTTAATATTTGAGTCAAAATTGCTCTAATATCAGAGGCATTAATGGCCACTAGAGATGCTATTAAAACTATCATTATGTGAAGACTAGAATAATTGCTATTTTCTTGTTTGTTAAATAATTGCTTGGACTTTGTTAAACAATTTCTAATTGGCAATGATTTAAAAATATGTTGACAGCATTCTCATAAAATCATGACATAGGAAATGTAAGTGGTGCTTATATATTCCATATTTCATATTTCATTTCATTTTAATTGGGATAGAAAATTGAGCTTCTAAGATATGTATAATTCTGATTTTTTCTATTTAGTAATGTGACTCCAGAGTTAGCTTTCAGTATTATTTTCCTTCTTTACACAATCTTAAGGTCAAATACTTGTGTCGTCATCATATTTTAAAGTAACTTACAGAGAAATGCTTTGCTCTAAAATTAATATTAGTAAGTTTACATTTACCCAGATCTTAGAATCCTTCCAGAATAGCTCTTTTAGCAAGTGAAGATTATGAACTTTTCCTCCATTCTCTGAACAAAAATTCTCACACAAATACCCAGAGAGGATAGTAAAAACAACACCTTTAATGACCCAGGTCATTTAGAATCCAAGAAAAACTGCATAAGGGAATAATAGCCTTGTGAACCTTAATTTTTTTTCCCCCTCAAAACCTTTTAAGAAAAAAAGGAGAAAAGACCCTGAAATTATTGTGTAACTAATCTCCATGGTGCTATGCCCTCCAGTATCTTCAGGAGACATATTTAGCCAAAAGGCAAAAGACTGAAGAAGAAAACATTTGTTCTGTCCCTTTTGCCAAGATGAGCCATGAGAAGGAGAGCAGGAGGTCCCTTCTCTAATTTAACTTTGATTGACTGATTACATTGTGAGGAATTTCAGTCTAAAATGGAATTAAGGATATGAAATGGAGAATCTCATGAATTCACTCTCAAAAGAACCAAGAAACTGATTTCCATTAAATGCCTGACTTACAAAAGATAGAAACTTACCTCCTGACCAATGAACATCGCTCAAGAATCTCTCCTCTACCTCGAGATAATGAATTTACAGTTTCAGCTCTGGCTGGACTTCCCATCTTTGTGCTCTTCACCATACATACAGCCTGCTCCAAACCCTCAATGGACTTGCCTGCAACTTGCTATGGCATGCATTTCCTGAATTGTAATCCTTTTGCTATTCCTGAATAAACTCAATTTCTGGTAATTTGAGTTTGCCTCAGTTTACCTGTTTAGCTTGACAACATGGTAGGTCATGTTACCAGAGATTATATGACTTTCTCAAATCCATGTCGTAAAGCTAATTATCAGCATGGATTTGATTATGAGAATGTGATAGTCTATCATGTCAGTCTCTACCAAGTTGCTTTCCTATTACATAGATGATGGTATTTGTCTTGCAAGGAGTGAGGACATATATTCCAATCTGCCAAGATAATGAAGTTTTTCAAAGCTTGGGTTTTACATTTTTGATGATGACAAATTAGTGACGGACATTAAGTGAATGAAAGAACCAGGCTTAAATTCTAAAATGATTACAGTGATGAGAAGGATGCTAGAGAAAGAGAGATCAAGAGAGAGGACAATTATCATGGTCCAGGCCATAGCATGAGAAAGAGCGTCACCAATGACAGAGAGGCTAGGGAGAAGCTGAAAAGGAAAAAAATAGGTAAACATTTGGGAGAAAAAAACCACAGGCTTTGGGGCTGAACTTGAGGGAGAGGAAGATCTAAGAACGATGCCTATAGTTTGTGAAAATAAGCAAAGGAAACCTCATGAAACAGAGTTGGGAAGCCCTGAAGAGGGAGCTCTCAGGTAAGCACCAATTGTGGCAACCTGCATGGCCAACTGGAAGGAGGAAGAATTATTTCCACAAGGGAGGACACTTTCCACACAGGAATTTTATCTCAAGCTTTTAAGAAAAGGAAGGAAATCCTTCCTGGCCCCAACAACAACGTGCTCACCAACACTTTCACCCAGTGATAACCCACCACAACCTGAAACTCTTGTTTTTCTCCAATAACTTTAGTTTGAAACAGCCCTCCCCTAATTTTCTCCTGAAACTTAATAAAAGCTGACTTTTCCTTTGTCTCTCTGGATTTGTCTATGGTTCAACTATAGCTTTCTTGTCCTGAACTGCAATTCCTCTGCTCTTACTGAATTAACTTTTTTTTTTTACTTGAAGTTATTCTTTGCTCTTTTTAAAGTTAACAAGCTTCTATCAGGTTTGAAAAGAACTAACCATAAGGAGTGACCAGACAGCCTTAATGCTTCCCTCCCCTTAACTAGACTTCACAAAAGCTTCCTTCTGCCTCTAGGGACCTGATTTCCCTCTCCCCCAGGCCTAACCACCTAGGTTAAGGACACCAGTCATTTTGGATGAGGTAATCACTCCATTCCAATATGACTTCATCTTAACTAATTTGATCTGCAATGACTCTGTTTTGAAATAAGATTACTTTCTAAGGTATTGGTGGTTAAACCTTAACATATCTTTCTGGGGACAGAATTTAACCCTTAACAGAGATTAAAGGATGATACCATGCCTTTAAAGTTCTTAATGAAGCTCTTAAAGAACTTATATCTAATCACTTTCTGTTTATCTTGGATACATTAATATTTGATGGAATTTGAATCAACCCAACAAATCAGGAAGCACCAAGTCCTTTTACCATAAATGTATCTCAAATATGAGCATTTTTAGGAAGCATATATTATTAACTACTTCTATTTTCACTTTAATGACAGGTTTGATGATTTCTTAGCCAATATTAAAGATAAAAAAGATACATTTGTGAAAATACAAGACACCTACAATGTAATTCAGAAACTACCACTTGGTGGCAAGATAATGCTGTTGTTAATGTGCCTAGCAGTGACCTAAATACTTGCTCTTTTGAATTCTAAATCCTTGATAAATTTAAAATAGGTTTCTAAAGAGAGTCAGGCTAAATCATTGGGTTTTTTTTTAAGAAAATAATTTATATAATGAAAGTGACTGGTAAAATTAAAATACACATGTAAAATCCAATTCACCAATGAGTTAATTTGACGGACTATTAAAAATTGTAAATGAAACATGAAATAAATGAGAAAATAATTATGGTATGGATTATTTTATGCCTGTATGTTTCTTTAAAAATTCTAGCCCAAGGTGCAGTGTCATAATTTTTTTTTCAGTTCTAATCCATTTGACTGAGCACAACTATTCAATCTAGTATTTATATTTATCTTTTAGTGGAACTTTAGACTGTCTCCCTGTATTATGGAACTATGCCACTCCTTAGGAGACTTAATGAAGCTTCTGGCAGACCAAATGGATTCCTTGCTTACCTCATTTGTAGTGTGATCTCACAGAGGTGGACTAGGTACAAGATTTGCTTAATGACTCCATGTTCATTCTAAATTATAAAAGGAGCATAACTGTTTTCAAGGATTCTCTGAAGGGAAATAGAATCATAATAAGAAAATCCTCTTAATATTTGTGAAGGAAAATGAAAAGGGCTAATTAGAAATACATTTGTGGGAAAGAAATTATGTGGTTAGAGTATCAAAGATGAAATGATATTCTTAAAAGGGACTGCACATAGTTTTGTTGTCAAACAATTTATCTTTTTCAACATGTCTTTAGGTTTTTCATAAATAATCATTCAAGGAATATTTAAAGGCAAGGAGTCTCATTGGCAGATAAAAAGTAAAAGTTTGAACTGAATGTTGACGTTATTTTGAGGCAATGCATTATAATAGATTAAGTAAGAGCTGGCATTAGACCACTTGGTTTGAGTCCCATTCCTTTATGTACTAGCTATGTAATCATAAGCACATTAATGGATTTCATTTCACCTCAGTTTCATCACTTGTAAAAATGAGGGAAATAACAGTACCTGCCTAGTAGTGTTGATGTAAGAATTAAATAAAATTATCCACTTAAGGTGCTCAGCATAGTACGCCTTAAACAGCAAACATAAAATATTCTTTTTCTTATTATCTTTCCCTAAGCATCTACGACCACATATTCTCTAATATGTTTATGATAAACAGTGAGTGTCTTGGAAAGATCTCAGGAAAGATGTTTTTATCAAATTTCCTTTCCCCAAACATTTTCATAGCTTACTAACAATTTTCACGTGGGGGAAGATTATGGGATTGTTTTGGTTGCTGAAAGAACAGTGTTTCTTAATCTCCTTGGCCTCTGATGCTCTGCTTCTGCTGGTGACCAGAATTCAAAGGTTGCCTGGACGTGTCGCATTTTCTGGGCAAGTGCAGAAGCCCCGCAGTGTTAATACTGACTATAGCTCCGCAATGAGCTTCGTAACTTCAGTGCCACGATTTTAATGAATATTGCCAGGGATTGCCAACTTTCAAACTTTTTCTTTTTTTCTCTCTCTTTTTTTTTTCTAAGTCTCTTAACATATTGCCAAAGCTGATATAGATCACAGTGTCACTCAGGGTATGGAAATATTCTACTCCATGGCTATTGTCTTGGCAAAGGGGCAAATGCTGTATCTAAGCAAATCTAACTGTCCTATTCCAATTAGGTCTTAGGGGAATGTTGCTTTTTGTTAGCTTTAAGGATGGCTTTTTGTTTTTGTTTTTGTTTTTCGATGTGATTGTGTCATTATTTTTTATTTTGGTACCATTAATCTACAATTACATGACCAATATTATGGTTACTAGACTCCCCCCATTATCAAGTTCCCCCCACTTACCCCATTACAATCACTGTCCATCAGCATAGTGAGATGCTATAGAATCACTACTTGTCTTCTCTGAGTTGTACAGCCCTCCCCGTGCCACCCCCTACATTGTGTCTGCTAATTGTAATGCCCCTTTTTCCCCTTTGTCCCTCCCTTCCCACCCTTCCTCCCCAGTCCCTTTCCCTTTGGTAACTGTTAGTCCATTCTTGGGTTCTGTGAGTCTGCTGCTGTTTTGTTCCTTCAGTTTTTTTCTTTGTTCTTATACTCCACATATGAGTGAAATCATTTGATACTTGTCTTTCTCCACCTGGCTTATTTCACTGAGAATACCCTCCAGCTCCATGCATGTTCTTGCAAATGGTAGGATTTGTTTTCTTCTTATGGCTGAATAATATTCCATAGTGTATATGTGCCACCATTTCTTTATCCATTCATCTACTCATGGACATGTTAATTTAACAGGATAATTTACCTTAAGCAATATGGGAATATATAAATCACCTTTAGAAATTAAGTTTAAATACTAAGAAATAATATTTTTATAGAAATATGTAGCATCTCAGGACTTCAAAGTTTGTTTTCAAATGTTTATAGGTGTTTTTTGATGTTGATGAAATAAGCTATTTTAAGAATTATTTTGGCAGAGACACCTCCTACCACAAATAATTAGTGTCAGCAAAGCACTGAGGGAGTCAAATAGCACTAGCAGGTCTCTGCGCAGCACAAGAGAGACATGAAAACATACAGCTGCTATTTTGGGGGACAAGAACAGTTTTCTCCTCTTACTGATTCTACTCAAAATACACAGAAATAGGAAAAAAATAACCCATGGTGATGCTAGCTACTTGCTGTTGTAGTAAAAATACAGACAACACATTTGTAGCTGTGTGCAAAAGAACCCCAGCTAGTTCAGAGAGGATTATAGAATAATAAAAGATATTGGTGAGGATAAAAAGGATAAAAAATTCTGGTTAAAAATCTCAAGTTTATTTATTGGTTCACGAGGTGTCCTCTTGTACTGTGGAGAAAAACGCCCACCAACAAGCTGTGGCTTATCCAGTTGCAGGCCTACTTTGGTAAATATTGTAGTACTTTTCCTGCCTATTTCTAAAGTCAGTCACAGAGGGGTAAACATTGCATGATTCCACTTACATGATACCTGAAACAGTCAAACTTGCAGAGTACAGTGATGGTACCAGAGGCTGGGGGGAGGGAGGGAGCGGGCTGTTCAATAAATACAGCTTCAGTTATGCCTAATGGCTATGTCCTAGAGATCTCTGTATGACAGTGTGCCTACAATTAACAATACTGTGCACTTGGAAATTTGTTAAAAGGGTACATACACCTCATGTTAACTGTTCTTATCACAATTAAAAGAAACAAACTATCATCTGTCTTCAATGTTTAAAAGATAAATAAGAATATATAAAGTTGTCATCTTAAGACAAACAAAACCGAGAATCAGCTGAAAATCCTTAAAACATTAGGGCAGTTTAGTATATTTATAAAATAGAGCATATTTTTATTGGCAGCTGCAGTGACATGAGATACCAAGAGATTGTATCTCATAGTTGATGCAAGACTTATCCTTTTCAAATAGAGAGGAATTTGAAATATTTTGGAGGACTAACCTTCACAGAAGAGGATTGTTTCCACAGGACCTCTTAGGATCATAGCATTGACACCGAAAGGAAGGTGCACTATTTATCTGGCACAGCGTCCTCCCATTTGGGAGTGAATCCCTTAGCACAGATCATAATTTGCCATTTAGAAACAGATAAGAATCTGTCTTCTGCCTCCTGATGGAATAAAAACTTGTATCCTGTCACGTCCCAGCCCAACAAATTCCCTACTTTGCCTCCCTAAAACCCAATTTATCCTACCTATCGCTGTTGCTTTTGATCACCACTATAAAATGTGGTCCATTCTACTCTGAATTTGCACCATATACTTCCCATGGCATTAACTGGTATTTGACCATTGGTTACTCTGGGACATCTCTTGTATTATTCTCTTGAATTGTTATTTGATTCATTTTACTTACTTCAAATAGAAGAGTTTCTGAAATTCCCTCCCCAAATATAAATAGACTATTATATCCCACCCTTCTCAGTTACACAGAGTGAATTTAAATAGGTTTATTGACTGACATGAGCTTCCTAACACTGTTCTAATCTTTACTTGCACCCTCCAGAATTCCCAAATATTTCCTTTTTGGCATATAGGGTTGCAGCACATAAAAAGATACTCCCTAGCCCATAACATGTATACGCTGTAATAAAGTGAGAGCAGAACTGGCTGGCTTCTAGTTCAAGGCCTATTAGGGAGAAGTAATTAGTCATGTGTCTGAATTTTATTTTCACTGTGCATGTGTAAAAACTCAGTCAAGCTTCTTAACTCAATTTACTTACTCCCACCAGGGGAATACTGGTTGTATTTAACTAAATTCTTAAAAAATTATAAGAGAATGATGAACAAACTATATGATAAATATACTAATTTTTCACTAGATCATTTCTTTTATAGTTGCTGAAATTCTTCTGCCCTCTGTCCATTTCTGAAATTATAAAATATAAAAAGTGGAGTAAAAAACCAGAAGGTTGTGGTGAACATATTGGAACAAAAGGAGGTGAGATTATCATGAGTACAATGAGCCATTTGGGTCTCCTAACACCTCCCAGGAGAATAGTTCTCACAATACCAGTGGCCGTTAAAGCTGGAGAATAAAATGAATAAATTGTGGCTCTCTATCAGTCTGTACGAGGGATCCCAGTTGCCCATATTTGTTATGGTAGCATATTATATTTTTGATATATTAATACAGTTGATTACATTATAACCTCTTTTACATCTAATGGCTTTTTGACTAGACTTTAAGAACCTGCTTTCCTCTATGACCAGGTAGACTGACTGTCCCAGTTTTCTACTTTTGATAGCAGGGCTTATCTTTTTCCTTTTTGTTAAGTTTTGAGGCATTTTCCTATAGCTTAAATGTTTCATGCACTATTTATAAATGCTTAGGGAAATGATTCATAAATGAAACTACAATAAGCACTTTAAGGCAATTATTAAAAGTATTTATTCAGTTCCTCTGGTGAAGAGTAGAGGGGGATGTAAAAAATATAAAGTGCTTAAAAACTCACCAGAGCTAAAAAAGAAAAGTCAACATTGTAAAATTTATCATGTTTTCTCATCAGGAGTTGATTTGTTTCTCTTCATGTAGTTGATTTGTAGATTACTTCTAAAAAGTTGGGTTAAAGAATATTTTTAACTGTTATTGTAGAATTGCCTGATATCAAAGATCACTAGATGACATTTTGATATTATTTGTGACAAATAGAAATTATCAGTGAAAATATGTATTCTTGCAATAACATTTTGGAAATCAAGTGACATTTTATATATTTCTATATTAAGAATATACTTTCTACATAAATCCATCTGAATTATGGATATCACCACTTAAGTTTTTCCCTTCTTTGGAATTATATATAATGAGTAGAGAGATTTTAGAGATGATTTAGATAGTTGGGAAGGGGTTGAGAATGAAGAACATAGATTTTATTCTTTTCAGACAGAGATGGAAATGTAGTTTTTAAAAAAAGCTAAAAAATATTCATGCTGTTATACTTCCTTGAATATCTTAGCATTTTTCTCAAAAACTCTAGACAAAACTGCTAGACATATTACATATCTTGATTTGGGTAATATGCTCTTTTGAATAGTGTATAAAAACATGAAATTTTGGAGAAGCTATATTATTTCTTTCAAATAAATTTGTCCTGAATAAAGGCCATATATGACAAACCCACAGCCAACATACTTAACAGCGAGAAGCTGAAAGCTTTTCATCTAAGATCGGGAACAAGACAAGGATGTCCACTCTCTCCACTTTTATTCAACATAGTACTGCAGGTCCTAGCCATGGCAATCAGACAACACGAAGAAATAAAAGGCATCCAGATTGGTATGGAAGAAGCCAAACTGTCACTGTTTGCAGACGACATGATATTGTACATAAAAACCCTAAAGAATCCACTCCAAAACTACTAGATCTAATATCTGAATTCAGCAAAGTTGCGGGATACAAAATTAATACACAGAAATCTGTTGCATTCCTATACACTGGTGAACTAGCAGAAAGAGAAATAAGGAAAAAAATTCCATTCACAATTGCATCAAAAAGAATAAAATACCTAGGAATAAACCTAACAAAGGAAGTGAAGGACCTATACCCTGAAAACTACAAGACACTCTTAAACTACAAGAGAAATTAAAGAGGATACTAATAAATGGAAATTCATCCAATGCTCTTAGCTAGGAAGAATTAACATTGTCAAAATGGCCATCCTGCCTAAAGCAATCTACAGATTCAATGCATCCCTATCAAAATACCAACAGCATTCTTCAATGAACTGGAACAAATAGTTCTAAAATTCATATGAAACCACAAAAGACCCTGAATAGCCAAAGCAATCCTGAGAAGGAAGAATAAAGCAGGGGAGAGGGTCTTGCTTCCCAACTTCAAGCTCTACGACAAAGCCACAGCAACCAAGACAATTTGGTACCGGCACAAGAACAGACCCATAGATCAGTGGAACAGAATAGAGAGTCATATATTAACCCAAGCATATGTGGTCAATTAATATATGATAAAGGAGCCATGGATATACAATGGGGAAATGACAGCCTCTTCAACAGCTGGTGTTGGCAAAACTGGACAGCTACATGTAAGAGAATGAAACTGGATTACTGCCTAACTCCATACACAAAAGTAAACTCAAAATGATTAAAGACCTGAATGTAAGTCATGAAACCATAAAATTCTTAGAAGAAAACAGGCAAAACTCTCTTGGACATAAACATGAGCAACTTCTTCATGAACATATCTCCCTGGGCAAGGGAAACAAAAGCAAAAATGAGCAAGTGGGACTATATCAAACTAAAAAGCTTCTGTACAGCAAAGGACACCATCAGTAGAACAAAAATTCATCCTACAGTATTGGAGAATATATTCATAAATGACATATCTGATAAAGGGTTCACATCCAAAATATATAAAGGGCTCATGCACCTCAACAAACAAAAAGCAAATAAACAAATTAAAAATTGGCTGAGGATCTGAACAGACACCTCTCCAAAGAAGAAATTCAGATGGCCAACAGGCACATGAAAAGATGCTCCACATTGCTAATCATCAGAGAAATGCAAATTAAAACCACAATGGGATATGACCTCACACCAGTTAGGATGGCCACCATCCAAAAGACAAACAACAGCAAATGTTGGTGAGCATGTGGAGAAAGGGGAACCCTCCTACACTGCTGGTGGGAATGCAAATTAGTTCAACCATTGTGGAAAGCAATATGGAGGTTCCTCAAAAAACTCAAAATAGAAATACCATTTAACCCAAGAATTCCACTCCTAGAAATTTACCTTAAGAATGCAGGAGCCCAGTTTCAAAAAGACATATTCACCTCTTTGTTTATCACAGCACTATTTACAATAGCTAAGAAATGGAAGCAACCTAAGTGTCCATCAGTAGATGAATGGATAAAGAAGAGGTGGTACATATACACAATGGAGTATTATTCAGCCATAAGAAGAAAACAAATCCTACCATTTGCAACAGTGTGGATGGAACTAGAGGGTATTATGCTCAGTGAAATAAGCCAGGCAGAGAAAGACAAGTATCAAATGATTTCACTCATCTGTGGAGTATAAGAACAAAGAAAAAACTGAAGGAACAAAACAGCATTAGACTCACAGAACCCAAGAATGGACTAACAGTTACTAAAGGGAAAGGGACCAGGGAGGTTTGGTGGGAAGGGAGGGATAAGGGGCAAAAGAGGCATTACCATTAGCACACATAATGTAGTGGGTGTGGGGCACAGGGAAGGCAGTATAACAGAGTAGACAAGTAGTGATTCTATAGCATCTTACTATGCTGATGGACAGTGTAATGGGGTATGTGGTGGGGCTTGATAATGGAGGGAGTCTAGTAACCATGATGTTGCTCATGTAATTGTACATTAATGATACCAAAATAATAAAAAATAACAGCACACTGTGAAAAAAAAATGTGTCCTGCATTTTCACATCTTAATCTATAGAACTCAAAATGTAGTAAGTTTAATGGCAATAAATCAAACAAGATTGGAGTTAATTCTCGCAATTTAGGTCTTTCAATAGAGAGTTCAACAATTGCTGGAAAACACTGGAAACTGAATGTAGCTGAGACAAAAGATAAGGTCTGATATACACAGAAATATATTTGCTTATATAGTTTATTTAATATCAAAAAGAAGGATTTTTGAATAGTGTACGGAATACATTGTAGCTAATTAGAGTTCCTTGAAAGACAGGATGCTGATTCACAAATCCTGTAGAAATTCCGGTGTTAGTGCCTACAGACAGCAGCTTCATCAGCAAAAGTTTTCAAAGACAATTCAATAAATTCACTGTTTGTATAAAAAATAGGTCCTTCTTTTGAGTTTCACATCCCTGAGGTAAGTAGGTATAAAGACAGACACTCTGAGGATGATTCCACTTCAGCAGAGCAGGCCCTTTCTGAGCTACAAACACCTGTTAGCACACATTCTGGACCTTGGCCTGGATGGACAGACAAATTGCTCTGGGCTAGCTGAATCACCTGAGGGAGCACTGGGGGGGGCGGGGGGGCAAAACAGGAGTCATACCACACCTTTACTCTTCTTCCTGTCAGAAGGCCAAGCACATATCACGTTTACCTGTCAAAAATCAGTAACCCTAACTCAGTGCAGCACACTTCATTCTGTGCCTGGTTCAGAAGCAGTGCTCACCTCATAATTGTTGAGTGAAAACTAATCGACTTCCTTCCCCGTGTTTGTTCTCATCCTTGCTCACCTGGACGTACACATACTCATACACACTTATGCACACAATTTTTCCTCAGCTAGCAGGAGTTCTCCTCTAAGGACCATCTTATTAACAAAGGGTAAAAAAAAAATCCCTCTCTTTAAAAGTATCTACTTTCATCACTTTTATTAAATCAAAACTGCACACATTGGAATATAATACTTATATATGGAAGATGTTGTTTACTTAGTCTCCAGAAAAAGTGTTTCTTTAATGAATTACAGATCCCTGTGCGACTCTGTAGCCTCCTGCCTGCCTAGCGCAATGCATACCACATTGTGTAACCTACTAGGTAAGCAGTTGTTTAAATTGAGTGAAAGAACTGAATTAATATGTTAACTGTGAGATATACATTCATGACCCAGCAGGAGGATCAAATTAACAAACAAAAATAACATTAAAACAGGAGGTACAAATTCTTGAATCCCTAGTATGTATGTAGTATTTTACATATACTACTCTAGATATTTAGATATGGTAGTCTGAAAAAGTCAGTATTCTCTCTCCCATTTTACCAATGAAGAAACTGAGATTGAGCCAGTTACATGTCCAAGGTCACTGAACAGACAAGTAGCAAAAATCTTCCTATTATTTTACAATCCTTCCTTAATTTTTGAGACTTTATTGAAATACCTTTGGATTTTCCCTGAAGCTTTTATGAAACTTAGTTTTTAAAAATATATATTATTTATACCTCAATATATCAGTTTAAAAAAAGAGTAATAACTTTCAAGATATAGAATATATGTTCAGATAAGGGGAACATGACAATTCAGTCTTAAATAACAGAGATAGAAGAAAACAAATTAAAATGAGTATATAGAAAACAAAGCAAAGCTAAAAACAGGTCTATTATGTCCCCTAGAGAAACAAATTAGGTTTAAAACTTGAACATTAGCTAAAGGATATATTCCTATTAAATGCAACATAAATTTTTTGAGAGAATTGTATTTATGTTTAAATGATTTAGTATTTGATGTGACGAAGACTTTCATTTTCCATATTATTGCAGACAAACCATCCTGCTAAAATGAAATTAAAATGCTCACAGCAAATACAAGTTGCTTCTCTCTGGAGAAATAAAACCTCATCATAGGACATAGTAGTCCAATACATTTTTTTTCAAGGAAAACCTGAAGCTTAGAATAAAAAGTAACAAAATATCTGAGGAAAAAGGACCATGAGTGAAAAGCAGCTTTTAAAGAAAGACACTAAACATAGACCTACAAAGCCTTAAATATCAGAATTATCAGATACACAAAATAAACAGGTCTGATTACTTTGCTCAATATTCTTTAAAGTCTTCAAAACCTCTACAGAAAGTAGACCCTATTCACAGTAACCTAGCCAATTTCTGGGAAAAAGTCAATAGAAATTGAATGAATTAAATACTGAGTAATCTAAAATAAAAACTGAGTGAATGGGTTTATAAGCTAATTAAATGTAGCTAATAATACAACAAAGAAGCTGAAATACAGGGCAGAAAAATTACCCAGAATACAGAATACAGCAGATAGTGACAAAGATAATAAATATTTAAAAGTCAGACATGGTGAATTGAACAAGTTAACACGTCCCGGCTCACCAAACAGACAAGTAGCAGAAATCTTTCTATTATTTTATGTTCCCTCCTTAATTATGAAGACTCCATTGTAATACTGACTTGGGTTTTCCCTGAAGCTTTGATCAATGGAAACTATTTTTCTGACCTATAACAATAAGGGCTTAAATGATTTTAGTATTCTACCTTCTCCATTCTCTTTTACCTCACTCTCCTTTACCATGGTGAACAGAGTGAAAAAGGCTCATTGAAGTAAAAGGAGAGCAGCATGAATGGGTCACAGGCAATACAGAAGAGATAATGGGTGAGAATTTTCCAGAATTGAAGGACAAAAGATTCAGATTCAAGAAGCCCAGTGAATCTCAAGCCAGCTAAACAGAAGAAATATACATTTCAGCATGACATAGTGAAACTGTACAATAGAAAAAATTAGAAAAATCTTAAAAGAAGTCTAAGGGGGAAAAAATGCTGCAAAGCAATGATAGTAACATAGCTCACTTTTAAACAGCAATAGTGCCAGCCAAGATGCTGAGGGAAAAACAAATTTCACCTGGAAATCTATACCCCCAAACATGTTTTTCACAACTATACCAGAGCTTGCCATTATTAAAGGAAAGTTGAGGACATCATTCAGGACCCTCAGAAAGAATGCTTGTGTTACAGGAAGAAATGGAGCAAAAATGAATTAGTAACTGAAAATAAATCTTAGCAGATGCCAACTTTTTAATGTGTGCAGTT
Source organism: Smutsia gigantea (assembly GCA_032199065.1). Taxonomy (NCBI): domain Eukaryota; kingdom Metazoa; phylum Chordata; class Mammalia; order Pholidota; family Manidae; genus Smutsia; species Smutsia gigantea. The sequence goes on along the minus strand of JAVSCE010000584.1, from coordinate 115,757 downwards.
TTAAAAAAAGAATTAAAATAAATTACACTTTCAAAATCATTTGAGAGTATATAAATGGTGTTAAAGCTTTCTACAAACCTTTGGTTACTCAGGAATAACTTGTTCAGAGTAGTGCTACTCATTAGGCACTGATAAATTAAGTATATGTGTAGTCACCTTCCTACAGTTATTTTTTGTAATAAGACAATGCATTTTCTATTTTTAAAATTATGGTAAATGCCCTCCTGTCTGCTCCATCCCCCACCCTATACACACAGCATTGCAAATAATTGCTGGAGAGCCCAAAATATGTGGCTAAATCCTAGTGACAAATTCTCATAGGTATTTGCTTATTTCTAAATAGTAAACATGTAGAAGAAATGTTTCCTTGTATGTATGTCATACATTTCTTCAAAATTAAATTTTGAGCATAGAGTAAGAACTATATTTAAATAATGTTAGATATTTTTAAATGTGATCTCTTGTTACAGTTTTTAGTCTTCTACTACTGTTAGTGAGAAATTATGAGTAAGCCTAAATGTAACCACTTTTTTAAACTGAAGTATAGTTGGTATACAATATTACATTGGCTTCAAGTATACATCACAGTGATTTAACAGTTATCCACTATTAAATCCTTACCCCAACTAGTGCACCTACTATCTACTAAATGCAATTATAAACAAAATCTTAAAGTATATTAATGCATATAAATTTTTCAGGATTGAAAGTATTTTTCTCCATGTAATATTTTAATAATAGCTTTTGAACATATAGTACTTACTCATCTCTATTCATTTTATCATAATGTTAAAATAATGAATTTGACTGCAATGGACTATAGCATTACAAATTAATGTTAGATTTACTGTATCATGTTAATAAAAACACAAAGGGGAAAGATTTTCTTTTTAAAATTAAAATGGTAATAGCTTCTGCCTTGTAATCTTTGTGCATAATTCATATTCATAGAAAAAGATTTTTCTATTGCTTCCTTCCACTTATATCCATGGAATAGAAAAAATTGGTGAGATTCTGAATAGATGACCATCCTTTAAGGGAAAATGTGCAGAAGTATAAGTTTTGGCTGTTTTTCAGAGAGGCTAAGAATTCTGTGGGATAGAATTCTGTGGAGTCTATCAGATGATGGCAGAGAGAGGGAAAGAAGAGCTGCAGAGAAAAATCCCATGGTTCTCTCTCTCTTCCCCTATCACCCTTTTCCCTCTAAAAGCTGAGAACTTAGATGACAAAAATATTTCTTAGAAACAAAAGTCTGAATTTAAGCTTCACCCCATCTTTCTATATTGCTAATCATCAGTAAAGTATGCAAAATATACAGACACTTACATACTTTATCCCTTTTTATCTGGGGGAAAAATCAAAGATCTACAGCTGTTTCTCATTTTATCTTTGTCTCAGGATGTAACAGTGAAACATCTACCATTTTAATTAATTAAGGTAGGACATCTGCATGGAGGTATAGGAAATACACGTCATCTCTAACCACTGTTTTGGGGATACTTGAAAGAATAGTTAGCTCCCATACACTGTTGTTATATTTAGAATTCAGAAACAGCAGTCATGAGCTATTATCTATGATATATTATTTAAACATAATTATGTTACAAACTCTTAACCTGATGTTATTAGAAATTCCTTATGTATTTACTATTTGTCATTTTGTATTTCTGAACACATATTAAAATAATAAAATCATAGGAAATATGTTCTTCATATAACAATCTGCTCCCTCTCTGTGTTTATTGCATTTACTCTTTTTGAGGGGAGGCATAAATTTTATTTAAGTATTTTGCATAAAGAAAAGTGCACAAATCATAAGTTGATGAATTTTCACAAAGGGAACACAACCATGTAGCAATAGGCCTGGTCAGTCAACAGCACAATTGTTACTCCAGGGCAAAATATCTTTGAAACAGAAATCAGTCAAAGAGAGAAATAAAGCAGGAGAAACCCATTTATTGCTTACAAGCAGTCATCCATTTCTGCTCACCCAAGTCTCTCATGACCCACTACGGAAGAAAGGGGCCCCACCCCCACCCAACCTCTCCGGTCCAGATATGCTCTCGGATGCCCTTGTAATCACCTATTGATATAGAGATGGACCACTTCTCTCCACCCCTTGGAAACACCTACTGATATGGAGATGCACTAACGCCAGGTGAGAGATTCTGGAAATGTGGCAATTTTACCCACAACAGTACTAGCATCTGAACCCATTGTCATGCTGCAGCTCACTCACTACCCTACAGTTTAGGTTAGCCTGTCTGGGAAGTTATAAGAATGGGATCATACGGTACTTTCTATTTTTGAGTGGCTTCTTTTAACATTATTTTGTTTGTCCAATAACATTATTGGATGTGGTTACATGTGCCAATAACTCATTTTTTTTGCATTGCATTATATTCTATTGTATGAATATATGACAATTTACTGATTACATTATTGGACAATTCAGGTTAATATTAAAAATTCTGCTGTTATGAATATATGTATATCCATTTAGTGTGTGTAGAAATTTCTGAGTTGTATATAATCTAGATGTGGAATTGCTGGGCTACAGGACACACATCTATTCAGCTTTAGTATTTAAATTTCCTTTTACACAAAGAAGATAACATGAGTCATTTGAAAAGATACATGCACCCCTATATTTATTGCAGCATTATATACCACAGCCAAGATATGGAAACAACCAAAATGTCCACTGACAGATGAATGGATAAAGATGTGGTACATATATACAATGGAATATTAACCCGACATAAGGAAGAATAAAATCTTGCCATTTGCCACTACAGGGATGGGCCTAAAGGATATTATGCTAAGTGAAATAAGTCAGACAGAGAAAGAAAAACACCATATGATTTTCACTTACATGTAAAATCTACAAAACAAACAAAACAGAAACAGACTAAAAAACTTAGACAATAGACTGTTGATTATCATAGAGGAGGGGAGGATGGGTGAAATAGGTGAAGGGAATAAAAAGGTATAAATGTCAAATTATAAGGTATATTATTTGTAGGGATGAAAGTATAGCATAGGAAATAGAACCAATAAAATTGTAAGATCTTTGTATGGGGACAGATGGTAACGACACTTATCATGGTGAGCATCTACTAATGTATATAACTGTCATATCACTATGTTGTACATCTGAAACCAATGTAATACTGTGTATCAACTATATTTCAATGAAAACATTTTAAAAAAATTACCTTCAACCATCACCACATTAGGGGAATAGAAGTAGTGAGGTGAGGTAGGTTAAATATTTATTTTAAAATCAGGCTAGCATTTACTCCTGTCTGTATTACATTTTAACTAAATAATATTAAGTATATTATTTAATTGACCCTCAGCTTATACATCTGTAAATCGCATGTATACTATACCATATGTTCTTATAGATACATTAAATAATGTACATTAAAAAGTACATAACCAATATAGTGCTGGATAGATATTATTTGTTTACCCCCTTGCCTGAGTGTTAGTGGAGGTAAAACGTAAAGTGCATGTGAATCTGAATGATTGCCTGAGTAAGTCCGAGCTGTGAGATCATCCGGCAGTCTGCCCTGATCCATGTCGTCTCCGGCCACATGTCCCTCTGGATTTCACTGGTGCTCCGAAAGTTTAGTGAGCACAGTTGACACAACAACTAAAACTCGTTAATTAAGAATTTATTAAGTGACAGCTATGTGTTCAGTGTTGCTATGTGTTATATGAAGAATGCAAAATAAGAAGTCACCATTTCCTATCCCTCAAGGTGCTCAAATACAAACTGCAGAGGCTCAGGAAATAATTTCAGTCACAGACGAATCAGTGGAATCTGTTTCCATTATAAAAGCAGTGATATCCTCTGCTTCATCCTTCTTCCACTTGGCTGAAGTTATTAAGCTGCAGAATGTTAACTTGTGAACATATAAAGTTTGAAAGGAACTTAACATTTGTTCATCTTACCAGTAAGCCATATACAACTTCTAAGAATATTTTCTAAGATAATTGTTCAAAAAAGAAGCATACAGGTCTTAGTTTTAATGAATTTTTATACTGATTGACAGGTAAAGATGAATAAATTCTTTACAACAATGGGATGAGAATATCAAGGTTAGTAAAGGCAGCTTCTCATCAGGGCTGAGACCCGAGGATAGGTTTCACTCTCATGTTAATTGTTATTCAGTTTTAGGAGGAAACTATTCAAATAAAACAGGTCAGTTTGTGACTAAGTCTGGCAAATGCAAGGTAACCATAAGCAATGTGTTTTTTTCCTAGCAATAAATATAATTTATTATTTTAATCATAGATTGTTAGATGGGACTTAATATTCTAATAGTTTCTTAGATTGTTTCTAATTTGCAACTACAAATACAATGCAATGCTCTATTTCCCTAAATAAATTAAAAAATATACTTTCACAAAAATAACATTGGCATTTTAGGTCTAGTTAAAATATATTTTTACATATATCATATATGTATACCTTACATATATATTTTACATATATCATATTTTATATGTCAAGTATATGTTTTACATATATCAAACATGGTCCAACCAGCCAGGAACTTGGGGTTTGATAGGAAGACAGACACATACAATAATCGAAGTACTTTCAAGTTGTAGGAATATTGAAGAAGCGAGAGGGTCATTTTTTTATGTGGGGGCTAAAAAGCTTAAGGAAAAATATCAGTGAAGGCAGAACAGTAGGTAATTACTGTACTGGATTTTGAAATATAGCAGGGGTTTACTCAGCCCTTGTAGGGTGGTGGCAGAATGTCCTATGCAGGTGGTACTCTACCTACAAACATAAAGATGGATTAAATAGCAAGGTATATGATTTGGGAATTAAAATGTTTGGTGTCTTTTGAACATTAAATACAAATGTTAGATATAAATGAGTAGAATATGAAATATATGAAGTAAACAGAAACTAAATCATAAATGGCCTTGTATATTTTTATTATAACTAAGGAATTTTGTCTTAATTTGCTAAAGCTGTGATTTTCATATTTCTCAGTGTATAATACCTTGCACTTCTTTTTAAAAATGCAATTTCCTGAGAATTCTGCTACCATCAACTCTTCTCCCTATTTGATTAATTTCTTAAGAGGACCCATAGAATTTGCATTTTTAAGGTTTGCACTCAGAGAAACAGTCTTAGGCATTGAAAATCATTAAAAGTTGCTAAGTAGAGGACTGATTTTGTAATACTTCTAGTTTTTAGAAATAATTTAAGAGTAGTGAGTCCAGTCTTACTGGTTAGGAGGATACTGGAAAAGTACAGATGAACAATGATGAAGTTTTGAAATATAATAGTGATTTGTGACAAAGACAGCAATGCAATATACTGGGAAATGATAGTCTGTCCAATAAATGCTTATTAATAAGCAAAGTAGATCTCTTATTTTCTATCTCTTACATACACAAAATTTCTATCTCACATCAAATTCAAAATTTCCAATGATATTGAAAAACTAAATATGATAGATAAAGCTTTTAGAGAATAATTTAATGATTTTGGTTTAAGCAGAGATTTTTAAAACAGTGTAGAAAAAGCTTTAAAAGAAAAATGATAAAATGGACTATAGTCGTATCTCTTATTCATTCCAGACATCATTAAGAGAGAGTCAAAGTGCAACCCACAGAGTAGGGGAAGCTATATTTAATACATATATCCATAATATCTAAATAATTCTTTCAAATAAAAAATACTCAATTGGAATAAGATTTAAAGGTTACTTCTGAAAAGTGGATATCCAAATGACTAACATATGAAAAGTTGTTCACAACTTAAGACATCAGGGAAATGCAAAGGAAACTGCAGACTCGCACTCTATACCTACTAGCATAGCTACATTTAAAAATGACTATAAAAATAAAGTGTGTACAAGGATTTTGATTAATCAGAACTCATATACTGCTTGTAAGAATTCAAATTGTTACATCTACTTTGGAAAAGGATTTGACTCCATTTTCTAACATGAATGAATACTCCATTAATTCTATCCCTACCTGTACACCCAACACAAATATATATACACAAGTTCAACAATTGACTCTATAATGTTCACAGAAGCACTATTCATAAGAGTCACAAGCTGGAAACAATCCAATTTTCACCCACAGTTGACTTAATATATTGTGATACACACAAAGAATGGATATTACATGGTCCAATTGTCTATTGTCTATTGGACTATATGAAAGTAGTCCAAACTTAGTAGATTAAAATAAACTTTATGATCACAGGCACTGTGACTCAAGGACTGAAACAGGATATGATGGGGATAGATTTTTTCCTATTCTGTGATGTCTAGGGCCTCAGTTGGAAAGACTCCATCTGACAGCTGGGTGTGGGGACAAACACTGCTCGCTCATAATCTTTTGTCCCAGAATAACCTTGTGTCTGCACGGCTCCCTCCTTTGGTCGGTATGCTAGGTACATGGTATGCTGATGGCCTGGGGCTGGCCAAATGCAGGCCTGCCTTATTGATGGAAACACCTTGTTGGGAGGCAGACCCTACTGCCCAAGGTTTTGTTCCTTGGAGTGCTAGTCGCAAAATGATACCTTCTAGTAAAGCACCTAGTCTCTGTCACCTCACCCCAGCACACACATAGTCTTTGTCTCCTTGCCCCGTATAAGCAGTTCCCTCCTTGCCCAAAATAGGGTGTGCAACCTCAGCCAGCTGACTACTCCTGAACTCCTTGCACGTAGGTCCAAATAAACCCTCATCCCTCATATGGCATCTCTGGGTCTTTCCTTTGTTCTTTCAAGAACTTTCTCATCACAACTCACCCACTTGGGCATGTTGTCAGACTTGTGATCACATTCAGTGGCTGGGAGCCAAAGCTTCTGAAGGTTTTTCACTCACATGTTTGATGTCTGATTGGGATTACTAGAAGGCTGTCCTCAACTAAAACATTTGCATCTGGCTTGCCTTTTCTCTGAGCATTTCTGCTTCATTAAAAAAGGAGAGTCAGTCTCTAGGGGAACCTTGAAGAGGTAGTGTTTCAAGAAAGCAAGGTGAAAACTACAAAGTTTCTTCTGCCAGAGCCTCAGAAGTCACTATTCACACCCTGACCCTTAAGCCACACTGTACTGACTACAAGCCAGTCACCATGATTCAAGGGGAGGAAATTTAGACTCCATCCCTTGGAAGTGGCAAGGTCACTTTGAAGAGGTCACATGAGCTGGGATATACTGCTGTGGCACCTTTGGAAACACAATCCACCACAAATACATTGATGAAATTGACAATTCTCTTCATCAATACAGAAGAATCTTTCAAACATTGTTTTGAGTTAATGAAGCCAGACATAAAAGAGTACATGTTGAATAAATACATTTATGTAGAAAATATTAAAACAGGCAACACCAATTTATGCTTTTGTATCTCAGGATGGTGGTTACTCACTGGGATGGTGATTGAAAGAAACAGCACAATGGTTTCTGAGGTATTATATTCTTATGTTCTTTTCTAAGCACTGTCTACAAAGTTGTGTTTAGAATGTGAAAATTCAGCAATTGTTCACTTATGGTAAATACTCTTTTTCCTGTACATATGTTATACTTCAGCAAAAAATTATAAAGTAAAAAGAAAAACCACTTCAATTTATTTAGATTTAGTGTATGTGGTCTTTGCCAATATTTTAAGGTCATTTTAATTTTTTTTCTGTTTTTCATCACTCATTACATTGTAGCTTTTTTTTCCCAGTCATTATACACCTGCATAAAGCTCTTGCAAAGAAGCACGCTACCTTATCAGAAATAATAGTTGTGAAAATAATGCTGGCATAGTTGCTCACTATTTACTTAACCCAAAATAACTTATTTTCACAAAGGGAAAATTAGGCTTACCAGTATAAGCTTCTTTTTGTGAAATATAATAACATTTAAAATTTTGAAAAAGATATAAATTATTATAGTACATGAAGCAATTGTTATCTTATTATGGTATTTTTATGTATACTTGGAAATAGCCATTTGCCCAAGAAATTTGAAAATTGCGATTTTTTCCATTTAAATAACTTTTCCTCAAACTCACACCTAATCCATCAGCAAATCCTTTCAGTTTTTGCTTTAACACATATCCAGAATCCAGCCATCCCCTACCACCTCCACTGCTCTGTCCCAACCACCATTACCTCCCACTTACATTATTTTAAAATCCTAATAAGGCCTAGTTGGCCTTTGCCCTCTTGCATTCCAACTCACAGCAAAGCTGCCTGAGTGATCTTTTAAGTATGTCATTGTCCAGATCATTGTCGCTCCTACGGAACTCACCCTCTAGTGACTTTCATCTCAGAGAAAGTCAAAGTTCTCACCAAGACCTACAATGCCTTACAATGCTTCAGCTCTTTCTGCTGTCTCACTTTGCTTTAGCTACTTGGCCTCCCTGGGTTTTTTTAATCAAACATGTCAGGCAAGCTTTCACCTGTATCTTTGTATTTGTGTTTTCCTCTGCCTAAATTTCTTTAACCCCAGATCTATGAATGGCCTGTTCTTTCTTCTTCCGGTGTTTGTTCAAATTTCATCTTTTCTTGAGGCTCTTTCCTGACCACTCTACTTAACATTTCAACACTTTCCCTGTCCGCACGATTTCCTTCTTATTCAGCTCTTCCCAGCTTATGCTTGTCTAAAGCACTGATCAACTTTATATATTTATGATTTTGCATGTTTCATTATTGTAAGTCTCCTCTACCCCATGCCCACCCTTAACAGAACGAATGCTGATTCCATAAGGACAGGAGATTGTGTGTGTGCACGTATGTATATCCCAGGGCTTATGCTCTTTCTCTTTCTTTTCTCAGAAAGAAACCTTCCCTGCCCCATTGTTCTTTGCCTTTTTCAACTTTCCTGTTTAAGCTTAAATGTCTCCTCAAGGAATCTTTCTCTAGTCATTCTACAAAAAGTGGTCAGGCCTTCCACCCATTATCTCCTATCATATTTCGCTGGTGATTTGTTTCATAGATCTTTAGCATTAATGTAGATATCTTGTTCATTTAATCATTGACTCGTTTATCCTCCTAACTTGAATATAATACCAGTGAGGAGACAATCTCATTAGAGAATGAATGGGTGAATAGACTGAATAGATTTTACTTAGACATGGGCCTTTTTTGTTGTATTTTTGGCAATTCCTCTTATAAACCTTATACTTGCCTTTTGGGTATATTTTTCACTGCTTCAGTAAAGATTGCTGAAAACTAGAATTTAGTAAATATTTTCATTTGATACATACAAAATGTTCTTTTTCATTTCTATTTTGGTGAGTATTCCAATTTTTTTTTTCAGGTTACTGTATTTGTTTCATAAAAAAAGGGAAGCCTCCTTCATCTACAGGTCCAGGGATGAGCCTGATAAATCCAATGGTAATCCCTAAGCCAAATTACTACAAAAATCCCCTTGGCTCAAAGATTGGCATATGGCTGACTTTGAGACAGAGAGATGAAATAGAGGTTTGCTGTGGGCTAAAGATAAAGACGTTTTCCATTTCTTAAAATAAGCCACCAGAAGATATTTCTCACCCTGCTGATTTTGTGCTATGTGACTGTGAAACTTTGACATTCCATAGTTATTTTGCTCTCATGAGGGAGGCCATCTTTGGGATAAAGACAGATGATTTTAGTCAGGGAAATTGCAAAGGTACTAACTAGATCCAATGGATTTAGCTAAATTGAATCAGATGTACCACTGGACTTCCAGTTGTGTGAGCAAATATTCTTGCTTATTTTATCCATTATATTTGGCTCTTCGATACTTGCAGCCAAAAGCAGTCTACCTGAAATCCAGAATTTCGTTCGCATATTAATTTTAATACTACTTACTACTATTGTACTCAGTTGGAAGATTCTGTATATCATCCATTGCTTTGGACATACATTGATTTGCATGTCACTGTAGCTATTTGGAGAGGCATTTCATGGTAGAAAGCTCGTGCCTATTACCTTTACATTGCTTTGAATGCAGACAGTATTTTTTAGTGAACTGCCGAACATGAGACCCTACTTCCTGCCATTATACTGTTATTGATTAGTTTAGTGTCTTCTAACAACTGAAATTAATTACAAGTCAAAGGTAATGCTATTTTATTTTTCATTCCACAGAATATAAGCTGACAGGAGTTTCTTTCAGATATTAAGAGACCAATTTCAGAGATGGTCTCTTTCAAAGTTGTGTCATCTTCATCAGTAAATACTGATTCATTTTCAGTCAGGTTGGAATTGTTTTAGAGAATAACTCTCAGTACAACTGACCAGTCTTAGAAGTCAGGAATATCTAAACTTTCATGACACTTCTACTGTACTTCCAAATGAGTTGAAATTTTTCTCTCATAGTATCCCTTGATACTTCATATCTTTGTAAGCGTATACAAAAAGTAGTAATTTCCTTTTTTGCATTGAAGAAAAGCATATAATAATTTTTCCATGGTTTCATGGTACGCTCAATTTACCTCATGAAAAGCATGTAAAACTTGCAAATACATGGCATAATATTTTCCTCTCTGTTATTTTCCTTCTATTTTAGAGCCTCCAGATAAATCCTATACTACTGGCTCTTAGGTTACATATAGATAAGAATATGTTTGAAAATATTGTGGTTATTATTTTATTTATGGAAAAAAATACTCTTCCTGGTTGCAATTTTCAAATTTGAGCTCAGACAAAATTAAATGACTTAAGAGAATAATTAACATAGCTATTTCCATACTTTAAGATGTTACATAAGAACTAGAATTTTAGATGAATAACATGGATATGTTGTTAAAAGAAATGAAAATGTACTTGATACCTTTTTTAATGGCTTCTAATCAATCATATAACACAATCTCTCAGATAATTTATTACATCATCTTCTATAGAATTATTCTTAATTTAATGAAAAGTTGGTCTTTTCCCTGTTCTACACTACTTTGTTACTCTTTAATAAAATATGAGTTATACTGATATACTTAAAAGTATTTTTAAAAGTAATCTACCATATTACAATAATTCTTATGTGTGAAAACACAGCTCTGCCTCACTGTATTATCACTAAGGCTAATTTTTTTTTTAGTTTATTAGAGTTTCCTTCATTATTGCGCTAATAGGTTTCTATTATAAGAATTTAGTTAACCTTGTTACATAAGAGTAGGAAATTGTGCTCGGTGTTTTAAATAATTATCTGCTTTAAATTTTAAAGTTTTAGTTCTGTGCTTGAACCCAGAACAATTCTCCAAAAAAATTCAGATGGCCAAGAGGCACATGAAAAGATATTACACAGTGCTAATTATTAGGGAAATGCAAATTAAAACCACAATGAGATATAACCTCATACCAGTTAGGATGGCCAACATCAAAAAGACTAGGAACAACAAATGATGGTGAGGATGCGGAGAAAGGGGAACCCTCCTACACTTCTAGCGGGAATGTAAATTAGTTCAACCATTGTGGAAAGCAATATGGAGGTTCCTCAAAAAAACTAAAAATAGGAATGCTATTTGACCCAGGAATTCCACTCCTAGGAATTTACCTATAGAAAATAAGATCTGAGATTCAAAAAGACATATGAACCCCTAAGTTTACTGCAGAACTATTTACAATAGCCAAGATATGGAAGCAACCTAAGTGTCCATCAGTAGATGAATGGATAAAGAAGAGGTGGTACATATACACAATGGAATACTATTCAGCCATGAGAAGAAAACAAATCCTACTATTTGCAACAGTATGGATGGAGCTAGAGGGTATTATGCTCAGTGAAATAGCCAGGCAGCAAAAGATAAGTACCAAATGATTTCCCTCATTTGTGGAGTGTAACAATGAAGCAAAACTGAAGGAATAAAACACCAGCAGACTCACAAGACTCCAAGAAAGGACTAGCAGTTACCAAAGGGGAGGGGTGGGAGAGGGTAGGTGGGGAGGGATGGAGAAGGGGATGGATGGGTATTGATTGGTACACATGGTGTGGGGGCGATTCACGGGGTAGACAGTGTAGCACAGAGAAGACAAGTGGTAACTCTGTGGCATCTTACTACACTTATGGACAGTGACTTCAATGGGATATGTGGGGACTTGATAATGAGTGAGTGCAGTAACCACAATTTTTTTCATGTGAAAACTTCATAAGAGTATATCAATGATACCTTAATTTAAAAAAAAATCTCCAATGCTGGACATTTGTAGAAAATTGAGGAGGTTGTAATCATGAGTGGCATATTTATCTTGCAGTATTTTCTAATATAGAGAAATGACAATGCACAAGATTTGTTGATTACAAAATTTTGAATAGAATTTTACTTTTTTTCCTTTTAAAAAAGTAATCCTTACACATTTTAGAAAATTGGAAATATGCAAAAAAGAACTTGAACTTAAAAATCTACTTATTTCTAATAATGTGTTTAGTGTTTTAGGCAGAGTATAAAAGCAAGTATGTCCTATAACTATTCAAGCTGCAAACAGTCTAAGAAATATACCTGTATAAATGCAAGAAAGGATTATAAATTTAAGCAGTTTTAAGCCAGGAAAGTTTATCATGTATTCTTTCCATCAGATTTAATTCAATATGAAAAATAATAATAAACCACTAATCTGTGGAAGAAAATCCAACAGAGATCTCATTATTCTCACAACCATTCCTGATTTTTACAATATTTTTATATTGAATCTTTTCAACATATGAAGAAGATATATAGAATAATACACATCTGTGTATTTATTTCCCCAAACACATCTCCATGCTCTCTTCAGAATCCACTATCCTCGACTTTGCACTTATCATTCCCTGCATGCCTTTATAATGGCATTAATTAGAATTTTTAAAGTATTCAGTTGTATTTTCTGGTAGTACTTTATTATACTGTATATATACATCTTCAATTTCCTTTTTATAAGTTGTTCATGTGTGATTTAGCCGTACTGATACCTAAAAATTTTAAATTAATTTCTTTTTGTAGTAGAGTATAGAATATTTACTATTTACAGTCAGAGAATTACTGATTACCCTTGAACAACATTGAACTCCATGGGTCCCCTTATTTGTGGATTTTTTCAATTAAACATTTTGGAGATCTGAGACAATTTGACAAAACATCTTTTCTCTCGTGTTGTTTACTGTAATACAGTATATAATACACACAACATATGCAATGTCTGTTACTTAACTGTCCATGTTACTGGTAAGGTTTCCAGTCAATTGCAGGCTATTAGTAGTTAAGTTTGGGGAGTCAATAGTTATCGCAGATTTTTGACAGATTTTCGCATGGGGGTTGGTGCCCCTAACCTCTGTGCTGCTCAAGGGTCAACTGTAATTGGGTCCTGTTGATATCAGAAGTGGTCACAGGATTTGTTTTAGACAATGAAATGTGTAGAGTAGTGATGAATGTCAATGGTACATCTTTTTGATTTCTTCCATGAAAAGTTTGATGAACCATATAGAGACCCATCTGTCCCTATTTATTTCTAGAATGCAAAGGCTGGAGAACAGAAAAGAAGTTAACCTATGATGTGGCATTAAAGCAGTAGACTTATAAGCGGAGAGCATTTGTCACTACAGAGTAATGTAGGTTAAGCTGTCTTATGTAATTTAGTTTCGTTGCTATTGAATATTTTATTGTGTACCTAGACCAAAAATGTTTATTCATTTTTTTTAGTTGATTGTTAATGATTGAATTGTGTCCCCCCAAATTCATATGTTGAAGCCCTCACGCCTAATGTGACTTTATTTGGTGATAGAACCTTTTAAAAAGTAAATAAATTTAAATGAGGTTATGAGGGTCTCGCCCTAATCCCATAGGACTGGTGTCCTTGTAAGAAGAGGAAGAAACACCAGGCAAACAGTGTAAAGGCCATGTGAGCACAGAGGAAGCCATCTGCAAGCCAAGGAGAGAGGCCTCAGGAGAATCTACATCTGCCAACACTTTATCTGGGACGTTCAACCTCCAGAACTGAGAAAATTAATTTCTGCTTTTTAAACCACCCAGTCTGTGGTATTGTTATTTTAAACCTAGAAAAAGAATACACTGATACACAGTAATTTTAAAAACCATTTTCTAGTACAAATATTGGTATAATGAGTACACTTGTTCATATTTGTGTAAATGTGAGAATATTTCACATAAGCTAGGAGTGAAAAAACTGAATCAGTAGAAGCTGTATCTTCAACCTAGATTTTGATGAAATGACTGTTGGTTTATCCTCTTATCATATTACATAATAATTCCATGTCTCACATCATTACCACTATTTGGACTATCTTAGCTCTTCATAAATACGTAGTCACTCCCTGCTTTTAGTTGAGCTCATTGAGGGTAGAAGATGTGCCAAATATTACTGTATTTCTGTTAACCCATATATAATGAACACTTCTGGTAAATACTTTCTATTCTATGAGGAAGATATTAAGATACTATTACTGTCAAAACTAAATAAGAGAAAACATGATTACCAGATGAAGTTTGAACAACTCTCATGCTAACTAACTATAAAATGAATTCAAGCCTGAGTATTTTGTTATTTTACTCCAAAATTAACTGTTGAGGAAATGTAGTTTATCTACCTGATACAAAAAATATTAACCCTTGATCATCAATAAAAATATCTTTTCTCCTGAATACTAGGTATATACTTATCATTCCACTAAAATATAGCAGGCATCTCAAGGTAAAAGATAAATAACCTGATCTTACATGATGTATAACAGGAATAATTTGTTTGCTCTTTTTTACATGAAAGGTTGCTTTAGAAAGTCTGTTGAGAATGCCAATCAAAAACTATGGTAGAAATAGTTTCATTACAGAAGTAATGAAATAGTCTAAAGAAGAGAAATCTTATTTCCAATATTTTTATTCAAAACCTTCAAATGAAATGATACTTCCCTGGAATACGTCAGGTAATTTCTACTTTCCTCCCCGCCATGCTGGTTTGGTATTTAGTGATCTGAAAGTTAATGCTCATGAACAGCTGGTGCATTTACATGTCTGTGCCTTCGCATTGTTTAAAGGGAACAAAAAGACCCAAACTAGTATATCATGCAAATCTACATTACTTAGGGATTGTGAGAGAGAAAAATGAGTTTCAACACATAGCATATTATAAACACAGATGTGTAATTTAATTCATAGAATATTTTTAATAACATAATTTATAGTAAAGTTTCCATCACAGAAATAAAAGAAAACCAGAAAAATATTACAGTTTTCTTCTGAATGTAAGATATATTATATAATCCTGGATAACTAGTATATGCTTTCTAGAATTAGTAAAGCTCTAAATAATATGTACAGAGAATTGGCACCAGCCAACATCTACAAATTGAAAAATAGCAGTAAAATTTAACTAAGCTGAACTAATTCAGCACTTGTAAAAATCTCAAATCAAAATTTACCTTCTAGTTTCACATCTAACAATTATTGATGGTTGGTAATAAACCTATAAAATATGGTATCAGAAATAGAAATACCACAGGTCATTTTACTACTGCCAGCAGGCGTTACTTCATCATCTAATAGAAACAGGAATAGAACTGTTGAGACCTTGGAAAAAGGAATCCATTAAGCAACCTGAGGAAATTCCAGTGGAAATGCAAATCAATTCTAACAAATACCATGCAATAGTGATACAATATAAATGACGTACCCTCTTATGTGACCAAAAGGAACATGAGTTAGTCTCTGGTTTATGGTAACTCCTTAGCAGTACAAATACAGGAAAGAGGAAAAAGTTATAAGAAATACCAAGAGAACAGTAAGGAAAATGTGAAAATGTATCTGGCTTTATGTCTGAATTTGTTATTTTGACTAAAATTGCATGTATGTGTGTGTTCATGCATGTGTGCATGTGCATATGTGTTATCACTGTTTTGCTTTTTATGCAGAAAAAGTTGTAAATATTAACTTTTCCCACCCCTATCTAGGCCAAATAAAAAATATTTTTTCACAATATTGCAGAATTTTGCTAAAACTGTTACTAAAACATCAGTAATCTGATGATTATTGAGCACACAAAGTGCAAGAGTTATTATTAGATTCTGTAGGAAATAAAATTAAGTGTAACTACTGACTATGCCCTCAAAGCCGTGATAGTACGGTTGGCAAGATAGTAAGTCTAAGTATTTACACACATTTTTGACTTAGTTCTATACAAGAAAGTATAGGCTACAAATATATTTCCAAGTCTTCCTCAAAGAAACCTGAGTTAACTATGGTGTTTGTTAGTATGGATTATAGATAAATTTACATATATTGGAGAAAGAGAAGAATGAGAATAGACAAATCATTAAAAAAATTTTCAGATTATATACATGTGAGTGGAAAGGCCATGGAACAGGTTGGTAAATGAGAGTGTCTGAAATAAATAAGATCAGTTTAACTAAAAGAAGAATTCAATTGAATTTTCTAATCATTGAATTCATTAGCAAAATCTTTGAGGGTAAAAACTATAATGAAGGACAACTCTGATTTTTCTAATTTCTGAGAAGATATTAATAATTTACCCTTCAATTCTCAAACAGCTAATTTACCCTTCAATTCTCAAAATTAAAATATCATACCTTAAAATGTCCATAAGCATTTGAAAGTTTGAAAAAGAATATCACAATAAAGTATACTGCTACAGAGTTCAACATGGCAGTTACTTATAAAACAATGAAAGAGGAATGATGTAGGTAAAGTTGTGAGATTTAAAGTTGCCTAAATGAAATGCAAAGGCTTTAGATACATCAAGGGGTTTACCATTAGGTTAGGAGTCATCCATGACATTTCACACAGCAATTTCAGTGACCTGGAGAGTATGTAAAGGAGATTGCAGACAGAGGGATATAAACTGAGGACTTAGCACATAGTGTAAATCAGTATTTTAAAACTTCTTCAAAAGGAGGAGAAAGATGGGAATTGGGGAATGAGTTTTGATGTGGTTTGCTCATTTTCAGTTATGTCTGAGCATGAATATATTATTATGTTTCTTTATAAGTAAATATATTAAATGGGCTTTTTAAAGTCATGGTCACTAGTAGGAAATAGAGCACATATAATGGTAGTATTTCTGCTAGAAATTAGTTTACTAACTAGTTCTCTTACATGTTATATTTGATTTTCCCCATAAACTGTAACTCTAAAAAGCCTGGTCTTATCTTTTCACTTCATAGTTATGTAGGCACAAAATCAGTATGTTTTGAATTATAAATGCTATGATATGTTCATAACACAATGTTTCTAATTACCAATGTTATTCCTGAATACTTTTATAATCAGGCATATTGCAATGAAGAAAAATAATTATCCAATCCCAATTACTATTAAAATTATCTGTGCATTTCATTCAAGGGTTTTATAGTATTCTGTATATAAAATTTAGTCTAATTTCTCTGTGAATCAGTGACATGATACTAGCCTATGATGAGGTATCAGACAACCAAAAAATGTCAGATTAACATAATCATGTTTTATATATTAGTGGTACTCTACAGCCGTGGTGTATGTGCCTGCATATGTGTATGAACGTGTATGTGGCAGGACAGGTCACTGAGGATGATGGAGGCTTTACTTTGGCAGGTGCCTGCAAGACTACCTCAGCAGAAGGGAGAGGATGTTCTGACTCACATGCTGGCTCTTTGGACTCCCACCTGCAACTGCCACAACTCAACACCTGCAATGTCACTTTGGTTTGCATTTCACTTCCCAGAGCAAGGTTGCAGAATGACTACCTTTGAAAAAAAAAAGGTAAGAAGGTGCAAACCTACCATTTGTCTAGAACATCAACACCTGGAATTATTCAGTAAAAGTAATACTGACAGCTGCCATTTTCAGCTCACTGCTTGTGGAATTTACCCTAATCATAGAAAGCAGTAAAGAAAGTTGAGTGTATAGTACACAAATGTTTGAAAAGTGCAAGAATGACAATTCATTCAACAAGCTAGGTTTAAAAGTATAACAGAAAAACATGATATCAAAAAAGTGTAATACTGAACTTTCATATAATATTTTCCATGATAGGGAAGAATGTTGAACAGTAAAATAATGGCTGAGAATCATGATCATATGTGGAAATGATGATGCTGCTGTAGATGTATCCTTTATAATAGTCAGAATACTTAAATATTTTGAAGACTCCATATGTGAAGCAAGAAACCATGCTGAGGCTGGGAGTTGGGATTGCAGTGTTGCATTCAGCAGGTATACTATGATTAGAATGACACAAGATATATATGTGTGAGTACAAGAAACAAATAATTTCAAGTACTTGCTTATTTTAGTTTTCATGGTAACTTTAATGTTCTAGTGTTGTCTGTCATAAAAATATATTGGGATAAAAATGTTTTACGCTGAGTGTTTTAAAAAGAATAGTCTACTCATATGGTTATGAGGAAAAAGCCATTACGAATTTGAATGGGTAAACACAAAAGATCTATTATCATCTTAGATCAAATTGAAAATTAAATGTTGTTATCTTCTCCAGATATCTCCTATTTTGGCCTTTCATGCTAGCTTTACAAAGTTTAAGCAAAGAGTTTCAGTGACTTGCCTGGAAGTCATGATGAATGCCTTCAACAGGAAGATTCTTTTAAAGTGATCAGTCATTCAAATAAGGAATCATGTTGAAATACACCTAGCTGTCTGCAGTTCCATGATTTTAGGTAACAATCAGGGTAACTGTAAAAATATTAGATAATTTCCTAATCTGATTGATTAAAAATAGTATTTCCCTGTATAGAATTGATGTAGCATACCTGTTTCTTCTCTCTTATTATCCTCTCTTAGATTTAGCAGATAAGTGTTTCAAGTTCCAATTTTTCGTGAATATTTTATTATAGATGTCTTTCATCACTAGTAACATGAATTCTATTATAATTATTAAAGAAACTGAAATCTAGGCCAGTTGTCCGACTATCATTTATACATGTTTTTATAATCTGAGGTATCATTATTCTTACTGAAGAAAATTCAAAATCTTCAAATGATTAGAAAATATTTTAGGAAAATGGATACTTTATATAGTATAATGAAAAATGCTATTCTATGGTTAAACTTGTTCATCTTTTTTGCATGACAAATTTCTTAGCTAAGAGGAACAATTATAGAATTTTTAAACTATAGAAATTGTATTATCACTGATTAGTTTAAGCCTATAACATTTTGCAAAGCATCCTAAATAAATTGATAAAAAGAAGCCAGTGATCTTCATTATAATGTAGCTACTGAAAATTCCCAAACAGTGAGAATATTGTGACAGAGGAATACAAAGTGTTCTTCGTCTTAAATAAATTACATTTTATTTTCCATCTATCCAATACAATGAATGATCCATCTCTTTGATTTGGTGTAGAAAATGGAGTGGCATCCAGATTTCATCTCTCAAGAAGAAAAACTCTGGATTGAAGACATTTTGGGTTAGTTTTATTCCTTGACTTATGGTAGTCTGTTATTTATGTCAGCTATCCCTATATGTCTGAGAGATTTGCCTTTAAGATATATTTATCCACTTTACTTAGTTTGTGAACACCAAAACATGAGTAAATCAGGTTTTCATGAACTGCAAAGGAATCAAGTTTGCTGATTTTATACTACTCTGAAAACATATTATAATCCAATTTGATTGCTCCTGAAAAGTTCCCCCTTTTCTCTTCATATTCTGGGTTCCATAAATATGGTGATTTTATACTTATGCATAAATCATACTGATACCAAAAGGCAAAACCTGGAGTCTTAACTATAGATTATATTGAGACAAAATTGGTATATAACACTATATTAGTTTCAGGTGTACAACATACTTGATATTTGCATACAATTCTATTCACAAGAAGTCTAGTTACCATCCATCACCATACAATTGACCCATTCCTCTTTTCACCTACCTCCCAACCCCCTTTCCCTTTGATAACCAACAATCTATTCTCTGTATCTAAAAGCTTATTTTTGTTGTTTGTTCATTTATTTCATTTTTGGATTCCAAATATAAGTGAAATTACATGGTATTTGTCTTTTTTCATCAACTTATTTCACTTAGCCTAATACCTTCCAGGTCCATCCATTTTGCCACAAAGGGTAAGATTTCCTTTTTTTTTTTTTATCACTGAGGAGTATGCCATCATGTTTATAGACCACATCTTTATTCATTTATCCATCAATGAACACTTAGGTTGTTTCCATATCTTGTCTATTATAAGTAACTGCAATAAACATAGGGGTACACATATCATTCTGAATTAGTGTTTTCATTTTCTTCAGATAGTAAACAGAAGTGGAATAGTTGGATCATAAGGCTGTTCTAATGTTAATTTTTTGAGGAACTGCCACATGGTTTTCCATTGTGGTTGTACCAGTTTACATTTCCATCAAGAGTGCACAAATGTTCCCTTTTCTCCACATGATCGCCAACACTTACTTGTCTTTTTGAGACAGGTGTGAGATGATACCTCATTGTGGTTTTTATTTATATTTCTCTGATGATTGGTGACATTGAACATCTTTTCATGTGCCTGTTGGTTATCTGTATGTCTTTAGAAAGACATTTATTCAGATCCTCTACCCATTTTTTAATCATATTGTTTGCCTTTGTTATTGAGTTGTATTAGCTCTTTATATAATTCAAATATTAGCCCCTTATTCAATATGTGATTTGCAAATATCTTCTTCCATTCAGAAGGTTATCTTTTTGTTTTGTTGGTTTCCTTTGCTATGCACAAGTTTCGTAGTTTGATGTATTCCCATTTGTTTATTTTTGTTTTCATTGCCATCGCCTTTAAATGTTTGTTTTCACTTATATATTAGAATATTTTAATAATAAATTCCTAGTGAGGTTAGGGTGATTACATTAGATGGTATACTTTTAAAAGCTATAAAGAGGCACACATTTTAAATCATATGATCATCCACAATGTAATAATTGTCTGAAATTTATGGTTCACAGTAGTAGTTTGTACCATACCTGGGAAACAGTCTGTGCTTATATCATTATCAGGAAATAATCAGTTATAAATTCAGATGGGTAAACACAAAAGATCAATTGTTAGCTATATCAGCAGTAAAAATGAATCATTATCACCATCTTCATATTTCTTCTTTCTTTTAGTGTTTTATACTATCTCTAAATTTTAACACCAATTTGATGGTTTCCAGAGGTGCTTTTCTCTCTTTTATGTATTTTTCCCTGAATTATTTCTTGAGTTATTTCCATAAACACTTAAAGAAAACAAAACCAAGAGATTTGTTAGATTTTGTTGATTCTTCTCCAACACTGTAATTGGCAAATTACCAGAGAAAATATTAGTCTCATCATCTTAAGAGAACATTACCTAGACAACATTCTTACAGCTCTAGTAGCTTTCAAGATATGTTGTAGGATATTTTATCAATAGACTTTTGGTAAGAATGGTGACTGAAAAGTGTTAGATTAGGTTTAGAAAAGTGTTCCTTTCTAAGAACACACATCATGTGACTGGTGGCAACTGACAGTTGTAAAGTTTCAGGGAATATGTGTCTGTGAATCAGAGGCATGCTATCAGAAAAACCATATGAGCAAGTTGCCTTCAGCAAAATTATAAATATGTTAAGAAGATAGTTTATTGCCCCTATTGATTTTTTTTAAAATGTTGATAGATATTCTGTTACAGAAAGAATTTTTAGGAATTTAATAGATATTCCATCACAGAAAAAAACAGAAAATGTTAATAGATGTTCTATAACAGAAAAATCTTTTAGTATGTTTCAAGAAAAAATTTAAGATTGGTGTAAAAGGACAAGAATATTAATCTTATTAAAATTCTCAGAACAGTATTCTTAGTCTTACTGTACATATGACAAACTAAGATTTAAAGAGGTGATAAATGTGCTTAAAATTACACAAAAGTAGAAGGTAGTAAAGTTTGTATTTGAACTTTCTCCATTGTGTCCAAATCTTATGTATTTCCTCTATATTACCTGATTCTGACTTCATTGTATATTAGAATCTTTTCTGGAACAAGTTTTCAGCTATTTAGGATCCAAATTCTATCAATCAATTAGTTGTATCAGTAAAACAGTAATATCAATAAAATAGTTACATTAATAAAATTGCTTTCTATTTGAAGTGATTGGACCAATTATAAAATCTATCTATAATTTTCTTTAAATGTTTCAACTTTTTTCATTATTTACTACTGAAAGAGTTTTTCTGAGAAAACTCTTCATTGAGAAAACTCTTCATTTTTATGCTGAATTTATAGGCTTGTTGGGTTATAGTATAGGATTTTTCAAACCATTTTTGCTTTTATAATCCCCAAAATAATTTTTGAATACTTTCCACTTCTTAATACATTTTCACATTGATAACTAATATTTTTAGTACAATTTAAAATAGTTGCAAAGGCTTTACTTTTTGGCATTCTACACTTATGGATAGTTTAAACAAAAGTGTCATATCAACTTTAAAGATATCTAAGAGTATATAATTACTTTAACATCTAACACTGTTGAAAAAGAAAATAAAATCAACACCTAAAGGAACATGTCAGTTGAAAACATAGAATTAGCTGAGATCTTTTGTCTTTGTTTTTGCTTTTGAGCACCACAAGTACTCTGTATTTTTATTTATGTCGTTAGCAAATGACCACAGAGTTTAGTCAATTTTCTGTTCTATTCATATGGAGTTAAAGCTACAGTTGCTTTACACACACACACACACACACACACACACACACACACACACACACACACACACACCCCTTTTAATAAGTAGTCAGCAGATACTCAATTTACATCAATAGGTACAATGAGTTTATTCTGATATCCTGGTTTCATAATTCATTGCCATTCTATTGCTTCTTGACTCTTTAGCAGTCATTTTCTGGCATATTGTTCTTCATAATTCTTTATTAGAACCTCTTACAATTACCACTGAGCATATCTAAGAAAAGTATGATTATCATAAATGAGTAGCTATACAAATTTCCCATAGTTTAAACCAGCACTCTGATTAAGAATAGATTGTAACATACCGGAAGGTGTATTTCTTTATTAAATTTAGGTCTGCTCTACCGTCTCTCAGGAAGTTTTTTCTAGTTTGCAACATGGAGATCTTACACATGTTTTTTAGATTTGTTCCTAGGTATTTGATGATGTTTGGTGCTATTATAATGGGCACTTTAAGTTTTTCATTTCATACTACTTTTCTACTAGTAGATAGAAGTTAAAATTAGTTTTATAGATTGACCTTGTATCCACACACCTTATTTATCTCTAATATATATTGTTATGTAAGTGATTTTAGATTTTCCCATGCACATCATATAGTCTTCAATGAAGGGAAGATAGGCCTAAAGAAAATACCCAAATGAAGCATGAAGAGACAAAATAGTGACAAATACAACAGAAAGATAAGAGATACTGAGGATAGAGTGAAAAAGTCTAACATAATTGTACTTGAATCTCAAGAAGAGGCAAGAGGAAATGGAGAAGCAACTTAAAAGACAGATTTTAGTAAAAACTGTGCCAAATCAAAGACAATAAAATAATTTAAAAAATAGCCAGAGCACAAAAGGCAAATCACTTTTAAAGAAGTAGCAGTGATGAAATCATATCAGTCAACTGAACAATGGAACACAGGAGACAGTGGAATGGGTTCTCATGCTGAAATATAATGTGATTGCCTATAATTTTATATGCAGAAAATATAACTTGAATGTAAAATAAGTATACGTCCAATAAAAAAAAACAGAATTTAAAAACAGATCCACATAAAAGACCATATTAATTGGTATTCTGCAGGCCTAAGAAAAGTGACAAAATAATTATAAAGATAAAAATTGAAAGATAAATACACAAGCCAATATACATATAATTATTTAGGAAAAATATCAATAGTGGGAATTAAACACATATATAGGATTCAAAATATACACCAAAAATGGCACATAAATTGGTAAAGAATTAAAGTTAAATGTTCTAATGTACTTGTGTTGTTTAGGAAGATATAAAAATAATTTATATTAGATTTTCAATTTTGGGTGCATAGTATAATCCTTAGTGCAAAAATTAAAATAATTAAATAAGTATTAATAATAAATCAATAGAAGGAAAATGTTAGAATTAAACCACCAAAAAGACAAAAACCCTACTTCAGTTCAAAGGAGAATAAATAAAGATAAAAGAATATAATGGCACAAATCGGAAATACAGTGACAGTAAATGTTAGAAATACAAAATGTTTCAATAATTGCATTAACTACACATCTGTGCAGAGACAAAGTATAACTACATGCCACTAAAAGTGGAAGTAGGAGACTCCACAGCTGCAGAGCAACTATCCCACTTTTCTCAGTACCTGTTCACTCTTCTTTTTAACTTAATAAGTGTGGTCATATCAGAGTCCAGAGAAGGGCAAATAATCTCTTAGTATAGCAAAATAAGTATTCATAGGTTTGTTATATGGAATTGGATTCTGATAGTACATGAGTTCACATTTCTCCTGTACACTAGATAAATTTCAAGGGACAAATAAACCACTGAAAAATATTAATAAAGAGATGTGAATAAGTTTTAAATTCACTCTTTTAGAACCATAGACTTGAATGGGAACTCTCACATGATTTGATTATTTCTTAAAGAAGTTATAGATTCCCAGGGAAATGGACAGTTGGTGAATACAAAGAGGGAAGGGTTTTAAAGATGAAATGGAATATGCATCACAGGTGATATAATCACATTCAAAGAAATAAAATTCCTAGAACTTACATCTCACATACCATGAGAAGAAAAATGAAGAAACCTGCCATAGCAATTTAACTGACTTCATTCCCTTCTCCCCTAACCCATGAAGAACTACTGCCTTAAGTAAAGGAAATCATTATTGCATGAAGATATTGAGAGATAAATTTGTTTCCTGTACCTAGTACCATGCTTAGGTTTACCAGTAGACAGACAGTCTAGCCAATTGAATAATCTATATCCTAGATAAGAAACCTTAAAAGTTAAAACTCTGGTTCATTATTCTGGTCTCATCTCACTCCTCATTTATTCATTCATTTATTATTTTCCACTAAGCCAATGTTTGTGAAGTGAGTGCTTTGAACCAGACCCACGTGAGCTCTACAGAGAGCATCTTACTTCCTTCTCTCTCAATTTCTCCCCTGGTATAAACTTTGGTTTCTCAGGTGAAATGATTCTTCCTATTTGGAGTGGATAGTTAAGCTACCCAAATCTTGCCACTCAAGAATAATGAATGAGACTAGAGACTTACATGTGTAAAACAGCAGTGCTTTTATAATCCTATAATTTCTTCTAAATATATTTTTACTCTCCAGATTTAAATATACCATATGCTTCAAAATTAAAAGGAAAGTCTTGCCCAATAATTTTTACTAATATCTTTTGAAAAAGCCAGAGAATATAGATTTAGCAATCATATTCTGGAATTTAAAGTCATATATACAATCCAAAGACTGTCTTTGCCGTGATTTCATTTGGAACTGATACAAATATGGTCACTGTCACTATGAATCCCAAAACTGGCATGTTGATGACACTATACACTTATGAACACTAATATGGGCTGAGGTCTTGGAACTGCCCAGAAGTCTTATTTTGCCCTGTCTTTGTAGTTAATGAAACAACTTCATGTGTTCTCTACCCTTCATTCTAAAGCTGTCCTTCCCCCACCTGCTTCTCATTATATAAAATATAATCTTATTTTATGGTTTATGTAAAAGTAAATACTATCATTGGAGAGCTCTCATTTTCCTGACATCAAATATCTAAACTCATCTGTATCTGTAGCTGTGTTCTCCTTTCTACCTCTGGTTACAATGGGCGAAATGCCTTCCTGTCAAGAACCAATCACTGTGTGTGCAGTAGATCCTCACCACTGCAGATGTCTAAGAGAAATTTTATGAGTTGTTACAGACTGTCCTACATCTTAACCCCTTCCCAGCTACAACAGTCCTTGAAATCTCCAATTGTCTTCCTGATATTATGGCCAATATGCTCATCTATACTTTCTCAAAGCCTAATGTTTTGTAGGAATTGTCTGTATATGCAGTCTCTTATTATTTTCCAGTCACAATTTCATCAAATAAAATCTGGCTTTTACTCTCACACCACCTAATTTACTCTCTTCTTATGATTAATGTAGAAAACACTGAGACAGCTACTAGCTCGTTAAGATTTCTCCAGTAAACATTTATTTTATCATTCTGATATATCCTGGCTAGGGCTGATTAAAATAAGTGTGGAGTCAGCTAAATCAAAGTGAAGTGTTTACACATTTTTAATATGATTTAAATACTTAAATAGTGAGACATAAAAACTAAAAACTGCCATTGATCAGTACTCCTCCAGGAAATGTCCGTAAGATCCTCCTGCTGAAAGATCTTGGGACAGCCCATGTTCCTATCATTCTTAGTTGTTGATCTTTTGCTTTTATTTTACTTTGATGGACTCTTCTATTACCCAAATATAGTTTATATTCCAAATTAGGACTCTTTTGAAAGTTAATAGGGATGCTTTTAGTCATTACATCAAGACAATATGTGCAACCACGTCTGCCCAATAAGCAAGAAGGCATGATACCCTGCTTTCTTGCTCAAGTCATTTTTTGTTGTACGCTATCAAAATGTTAACCTGATCACTTATAATGGCTTTCATGTTGTTAAATATATTGAATACTTCAGTCATTATCTGAACTTAATTTCTTAGCATTTGCCATCACTGACTGCTTTTTCCTTAGGGTACTGCCCTCTTCTTGGCTTCTACATTTGTTTTCCTCCTCCTTCTCCCCAGTGTCCTTGGCAGTCTCCTGAGAAACTACCGAAAGACAATTTTCCCTGGTTCTTTTGCATCTCTACATATCTGTGTAAGGTACTAACTGCCCTTTTTCTCCCTCTAGCTATCCAAGAATGTTTGTATAGCAAACAGCCCTGGAAAATCAGGATGTTGTCTTACTCTGGAAGCATGCTTTATTATCCAGTATAATAAAGATAATGTCTCCCTTCAAAGCAAAAGGCAGGAATGCTTATTGTCTTTTATAAAAGATTCAGGTTTCCAAATCTCAGGGTTTCTGTCCTGTACCATAATCCAGTGCAAACGCAGTCATCACCTTGGCCATTCACACTGACCTACAAGACTTGGGGATAAGGAGAGCTGATGAAAATATGCTTTCATTCATGGTACATGCTGTGACATGGGTAATGAAGTCAACAGTGTGACCCAGGAGACACAGGTTCATGTCTTCTACCAGTGTGAATGAAACTCTTTTAAGATAAATTTTTAGTTTGCAGTAGGACAAAATCTCAGACCCTTTGTAATTCCTTTTCTTTGACATTTAACATTGTATAAGTTTAAGGTTTGCAACCTGATGATTTGATACATTTATATATTGTACTATGATTAGCAGCATAAAGTTAGCTAATAGCTCCATCAAGTCACATAATTATCATTTCATTCTATGGCAAGAACATTTAAGATCTAGTCTCCTAGTATCTTGGAAGTATATAATACAATATTGTTGACTATAATCACAGTGTTTTGTATTAGATCCCCAGAACTTATAAATCTTCAAATTTCAAGTTTGTACCCTTTGATGAACATATTTCCAATTTCCCCATCCCCCAGCCCCTGATAACCACCATTCTACTTTCTATTTATATGAGTTCAAAGAAAAACACCATATGATGTCACTTATACATGGACTTTAAAAATGTCTTCACAGTTCACGACACTCATCCTTCCTGGAATCTCTATACAGTAGAGTTCCTCAGGGATCTATTCTCTTCTCATTCCGTTAGCTCCTGTTTGATCCCATCTACTCATAAATGGCAAAATCTTTTCATATTATTGACTCCTAGCTTTATATTTTTCACCTTCATTCTCTTCCAAGTTCAGAGAATTTATCATGATTTGTCATTGTATACTTATTTGTGTGTGGGATAAATTGTCATGGTTACCATGCTTTACTTTTTAAGCTGAATGAATTTGGGAAGCATATATTTCCTGCCTGATTCTTAATTTATTCTCAGTGCCAAGCATAGTGTTTGATATAGAACAGTTACTGTTGAATCAATATGGGCAATAACTGTTCTTCACTAAAACTCTTCTAAGATCAGTCTATCCTCCCTTATTTATAGGAGGGATTTGTGGCCTAACTTAAAAATATTTTTATTTTCTTGGGTTAAAGCAATTTATTTCTGATCCATTTAAAAACACACAGAAGCAAGAAAGGAAAGCAAACAGTGTTAGCCATTCCTTTTTTCAACATTAAGGATTGCTAGTACCTTGATACATAGCTCTTCAAAATAGTTGTGGATGATGTGTACATATTTATATATAGCCAGTGCATATCTATATCCATGAGATCGAAGTAAAAATTCATTTTAGTGGCTAAAAAGTAAATTACATATATCCATAATTTAATAAATACTTTTTTAAGCATTTAATTTTTTCTGTTTTGTAACTTAAATGGTAAACTGACAACTAGGCTAATAAATATTTCTTTGAATCTTCAATTAAATCCTTAGAATGGTAATCAAAAATATTTTCCTAAAATCAGCTGATATGTATCATTATCTATATCTGTCAGGATAGGGTGGGCCATGCTGCAGTGACACTATATCCCTTGGTTTATATGCCCAGAGGCATTCCATGATAAAGGGTTGTGTTCTTGAAAATTGCATTCAGACTCTTCAAATTTCTATCAGAAAGCACAACATATCCTTTTCACTTACCAGTCACTGGCCTAAGCAGATCATGAGTTCATTCCAAATTCCAAACTTTGAGGACCTAAAGAAGAAACAGAATATTGGTCAAGTCTCCTAATCATTACAACATACATTTTTTAGAAACTGAACTAGGCCCTTCCCTTCTTATTCAGGATCCTACTCTGATGGGGTCCCTATTTACTTTCTGAGCTCCCTCCTCTCTTGTCAGTCACTTTCAAAACTCCTTTGCCTATACTAAAATCTATTTCCCTCACTCTCACCTACCATAAAGCTCCTCCTTCCTTTCTAGTTTCAAATTGAGAGTATTTCACTTGAGAGCTATTCTTAATTTCCCACGGCCTTCTTGCAGTCACAATTAAAGACAGATATACGCCATGCTTTGTCATATTAGTTCGTCCCACTGTGACAATATTCAACATTTGGTTATTTTGACCTACAAAACTCACTTCCAGTAGTTTAACCTAATATTTCTTAGTGAATAACAGCATTAATTATGCAGTAGAGTCCTGATAAATTTGTATGTATTTGTATGAGTCTTCAAAATTGAGAGAATTTGCAAGAGCCAAACAAAATATCTGAAGATCTAAAGAACTGATCATCACTACCCTATTCCAAGAACACAAATTAGATAAAAATGTCTGGTTGGCACAGAAATTAAATTATTGAAGTCCTGTTCTTTAAATTTAACCAGTGTAAAATCTGTACTATGAGAAAGATTTCCTAAGCAAACGTATTGTACCTGTCACTCACTCATTAGGATTGGCTCTTTTGTATTAGAGATTTTCAGTCTCATTTGCTTAGATTAGTTGATAATACCATAGAGAAATTATAATTTTTTATGTCTACAATATTGGGGGTTCTCTCACACAGGCAACAGCATATTAAGAATTAGAAAGTCACTTATTTTTATTCCTTGGTATTATTTTCTCTTACACATTTCACTTTCTCTTTATCTCTTTAAAAGCAAGCAGACCATACCCAATTTATCTGACATAGTCCAATGGTACAAATTATCATAGTTAAAATATTAAATAATTTTAAATACTTTTGCCTGACCAGAGAGAGAGTCTATAAGAATGCAGAAACATTAAATGCAACCCTGTACTATTAGAGTCACAAATTCTTGCTTTGAAAGAGTAAAAAAGTATGATTGCTCTACTCTTACACTTCCTTGAAGACTGAAAAATTAAAAACTGCAAAGCAGTTTATGCCATTTAAAAGCAGATGATGTATAAGAGCCACTTAAGTTGCAGAAGTACTACCTGTCATTATCTCTCCCACACCACTGAGAGAAATTAGGGTTTGAGAAGCTGTATGTGCCTTTTGCTTGGGACGCTCAAGCTTTAATTTCCTCTCTGTGGAGTAACTGATGTGATGGTGCTTGTCTCTGTTTAATCTGAATATGATACTCTTTCTTTAGAAATGTAAAATATAAAACCCTACAAAATCTTTTTTTTTCAATTTGCATTTATACTGTCCATTAAAAATATAGCACTGCAAAACTATTTCCATTATATACAAAAAATATGCTAGTTTCCTACATTTTAAATCTCTATAACAGGACATTAAAAAGGATTCATTCTTCCTAAGTTTCTATTGAATTGTCAGTGAGACAGAATTAGATGCCAAAGTGATTGTGGGACCAATATGCATGTGGAGATTTTCAGAAAAAATGATCTACCACTTTTTAGTTCTAGCACCTCTTCCAAGTAAATAAAAAAGAGATCAGAATTTGAGAAGAGGACATTTTGTTAAATAACTCTATGAGGCTATTACCCTCCTGATCAGGGCTTAGAAAAATTAGAATAGTTAAATATTTCCACAGCAGTCTAGATCAAAGGCTCATGCCTTAGCCACATCTTAGCAAGCTATACTAGAATTGTGGATGGAGGTCTGAATTCCAAACCCCTACCTATTCCCTCAGGAATTCTAGGGTAGAAAAGGAATGTTATAGGGCTTGCTGCTTTAGCAACAGGACCCAGATAACTTCCAGAGTTAACTGAATGTTGGATGCTTCCACAGTATCTTTTGACCACTGTGGGCTTTCCATGGACCATTTTCAATAGGGCTCCCCAATGGGGTAAATACATATTAGCAAAAAGCAGCTGGATATATTCCACCAGGCTCCTAGCAGCTGATGAAGGAGAATTAAGTTATATCTTAGAATAAAGATGCAGGCATTCCTATAAGGAAACTTCTGAAAAAAATAGTCCAGAAAAGAACTGCTAAAGAGCCACAACATGCCCATAAGTGAAATAACACAATTTTCTCCAGGCAGCTTAGGGTCCCCAACTTTAGCCACCCATTAACCCAGAGTGTTTTAGGCCACCTAGCCTAAGAAGCACTGGCCTGCCTCCTTCCTCCTTTCATTCTCCATCTACTCATAACCTGGCTGAGAACAAAATAGCTCTAGTGACTGCAGGGGGGTTGGGTAGGGAAAGAGGAGAAAAAGAAACCAAACACCAACCCTTTTCCTACTCCAGATGCACCACACAAAAGAGCCCAGAGAGAGAAAGAGAAAATTCTAACTAATTTATAACCTCAAAATGCAAACGTATGTGAGATGGGATGCCCTAATTACTAGCCTGAGATGTATTTTTTTGTTGTTATTAAAAGGGCTTTTTAGTATCTGTGAATTACCTGCAAGTTACTGTCTTGTACTAGTCTACACTAGAGGGCAGATGAGTTTACAACATTAAATGTACTTTGAGGGACTATAAGAAACCAAAATAAAGTTGTGTTTTCATCCAAATTTTCTTGTCATTTTATACACATTTTTATATATATTTACACATACTTGTTCAACATGACATTTATGTTTTCATAAATGTAAACATTTTTTTGTATT
This sequence comes from Smutsia gigantea, assembly GCA_032199065.1. NCBI lineage: Eukaryota > Metazoa > Chordata > Mammalia > Pholidota > Manidae > Smutsia > Smutsia gigantea. The sequence goes on along the minus strand of JAVSCE010000584.1, from coordinate 84,243 downwards.
ACAGGAGAACTCGTGTATTGATATTCTTCCCCACTCAAAATTCTCCATTAAAATTCAGTAGCATAACACTAAAAACCAGTCTAAAGGAGAAATTTCATTTGTTTAGCTGCCTTGTTTCTGGAAGTTCCTTTAAATATACTTATCTAAGATTTCAAGGAAAAGGTAAGCCTTGCAATTGTTTATTCCAATATCATTTTTTTTCTGTATCCAAGAAAACTTTATAACTATAACGTTTTTATTACTCTTTAATATGTGTCCTACTCTACATCCTAGTAGTAGGCTGAATAAAGGTCACCTACAATATTGTCCTGACCACTGGAACTTGAACATGCTACTTTAAAAGGAAAAGGGTCTTTACAGATGTGATTAAATTAAGGATCTTCACGGGGTAGATTATGCTGGACTATCTAGGTAAGCCCTCAGTGTAAATAAATGTGTGCTTACAGGAAAAAGGCAGAGAGATATACACACAGAAGAGGAGGCAGCATATACCTGTGGAGGATAGCTGGAGTGATAGGGCCACAAGCCAAAGAATATTGGCAGCCACCAGGAGCTGGAAGAAGCAAGGGACAGACTATCTCCTAGAGCCTCTGGAGGAAGCATGCTCTGCTGACTTGATTTAATTCAGTGAAAGCGATTTTGAACTTCTCTCCTCCAGAAATTTGAGGGAGAACATTTCTGTTGTTGAAGAAATAAAGTTTTTGGCAGTTTGTTTCAGTAGCCACAGAAAACTAATGCAGCCCTTTTTTCTCTCTCTTTTTCTTTCCATTTTTCTAAGATTCAAAGCTTAAATAGTCGTTTATCTACCCCAAAACCATACACCTCCAAAGGAAATGATTGGCTTACAGTTTTCAGGATGTAACAGTGAACAATCTGAGGGAAAAGGATGGACACCTGTAATAATTGTGGCTCTGCTCCTCAAATGAAAGATGGGAAGTAAGAGCTAGTGGGTAATCCATCAATAATATTAAACTTAGATACCAACTGCCTTTTCTGGACTTTATTATTATTTTTACTTTTTATAATGAAAAATAGGTCTTTTCACTCAACCTCAAACAGTGGTTCTTTAGTTACTTATAATTTAGAAATAAATAATCCTCTTTTTTCATTTTGTGCCTAGAACTGTGATAGCCATCTTATGGAGAGGGAAGTCGCTGTGAGGATCAAAGGTAACGTGCTGAGGAAGGCAGAGCAGAGATACGGAAAGAATCTGGACCTATGGTGACATGACTGAGCCAATGAATAAATGCAGTACAAGACATATAACCTTATTTTTAAGCTATTTTGGGTTTTTTTAAACACCTAGAAAATTAAAACAAGAGCAAATAGAAATACAGCATGAATGAAATCACCTCTAAGTAAAATATGTTGCGTACCGGAACTGAAATAGAAAATTAGCTGGTCCCAAAAATGGAAATAGTCAAATAATGCAGTTACTATGGTGAACATGAAAAGATGAGAGAAATGAAGGATGGGCACTGAAAGCAAGTTTGGTGTGAGACTTCTGTTTCTCAGGAATTGTAGATTTAGGGAGTCTTTTGAGGTATATTTTTACTTTAATTTTTCTTTGCTGAAATGGGAAGAAATTAATTGCTATGCCTAAATTAAATATAAATAATAATTATTATATGAATTTAATAAATTTAAAACATAAAACTAAGCTGGTAAAAATGTTACCTTTTATTCATTTTTGCAAACAGTATTTAATTAACATCTATTAAATGACAGAAACCCTGTCTTGAAGAGATATCTATACCCTCATGTTCACTGCAGCATTATTCACAATAGCCAAGCCAGAAACAAGGAAACAAGCTAACTGCTTGTCAATGAATAAATGAATAAAGAAATGTGATATATATACACATTTATATATACTATATCTAAACATATACATATAATTAAAATATACACACATGATGGAATATTATTCAGTCATAAAAAATAAAGAAATCCTGCCATTTATGACTACATGAATGAAACTGGATGGTATTATGCTAAGTGACATATGCCATAAAGAGAAAGACAAAGCCTATATGGTATCACTTATATGTGGAATGTGAAAAAACAAGACAAAACAAAAGCCAATTTCAAAGAAAGGGAGAATAGAATATTGGTTGCTGGGGGTTGGGGGAAGGGCAAATGGAGAAATGTAGGTCAAAAGGCACAAAATTTCAGTTATAAGATGATTAAGTTCTGAGGGTCTAATGTATAGCATGGTGACCTAGTTAATAATATAGTTTTGTACATTTGAAAGTTGCTGAGTAGATCTTAAGCATTCTCACAATACCCACACAAAACTTAACTATATGAGATACATGTGTTAATTGTCTTGATCTTGGCAATCATTCCACAATGTATATCAAATCATATTAAATCATCAACATATATAAAATCAAGTTAAATTTTAACTTGCACTTTAAATATATATAACTTAACAATATTAGTCAATTATTTCTCAGTAGAATTGGAAAAAATTTTAAATACTGTGTTACGCCCTTAAAATTTGTTAAGAAATTAGGTCTCCTTAGTGAATTAGAAGAGTCCTTAGAAAAGGAAAAGAAAAAAAGGGACAAGACCAAAGCAAAGTGACTCAGAAAACTAAGAGGACATATAAATGATTTAGAATGCAGAAGCAAAGTAATTTTTAAAACATGAAATAGTAATTAAGATAGAAGATAGAGATTCTATAATAGTAATCTCAGGAAAATGAAGTAGAAGGAAATGAGAGAATGGAGCAAAACCAATGTTTGAAGACATGCTTGTTGAGAATTTTCTAAAATTGAGGAAATATAGGGAATAAAAGACCTGATTATAAAGTCTTAAGTTGAAACATTAAGATGATAGGGACACTGATTAATTTTAGATTTTATTTGATACATGGTAGGTGCATTTAAGTTTAAAGTGCTTATAATTTAATGGCAACTCAAATATAGAACAATTTAAACACTAAAATATATAATGAGCATAAAAATGATTTAGCAGCATACTTAATTACACAATATTTAATTCTAGAGCATGAAAGTTAATAATAAATATTGCAATCTTCAAGATGAAAAACTACTTGACTTTTGTCTTTGCAATGTTTTTTGGATTTGACACTGAAAGCAAGGGCAACAAAATCAGAAGTATACAAGTGAGACTATACCAAACCAAAAAGCTCCTGTACAGCCAAGGAAAACATTAACAAAATGAAAATACAATGTACCAAGTGAGCAAAGATATTTGCAAATTATATATCTTGTAAGGGGTTAATATCTAACATATATAAAGAACTCATACAACTCAATAGCAAAAGAAACAAAAAATTCAAATAAAAAATGGGCAGAGGGTCTTAATAGACATTTTTCCAAAGAAGACAGAGAGATGGCCAACAGGTACATGAACAGGTGTTCAACATCACCAATCATCAGAAAAAATTCAAATCAAAACTGCAACGAGATGTTGCCACTTGAATGGCTATTATGAAAAAGACAAGAAATATTAAGTGCTGACAAGGATGTGGAGAAAGGGAACCCATGTTCACTCTTGGTGGAGATGTAAATTGGTATAGCAGGTATGGAAATAGTATAAAGTTTCCTGAAAAAAATTAAAATTAAAACTACCATATGATCCAGCAACTCCATTCATGGGTATTTATTCAGAGGAAAAGAAAACACTAACTTGAAAAGATATATGATCACCCCCCATGATCACTGCAGCATCACTTATAAGAGCCAAGACATGGAAAAAAACTAAGTGTCCATTATTGCATGAAGAAAATGTGGTATATAATACGCTGACATATTCAGACATAAAAAGTAAGGAAATCTTGCCATTTGTGATGACATGGATGGAACTTGAGGTCATGATGCTATGGGAAAGAAATCAAAGACTAATGCTATATGACCTCACTTAGATGTGGAAATTTAATACAAAACAACACCAAACTCATAGATACAGAGAACAGATTGGTGGTTTCCAGAGGCAGTTATGGAGGGTGTGTGAAATTGGGGAAGACAGTCAAAAAGTAAAAACTTCCAATTATTACATTAATAAATCATGGTGATGTACAGCATGATGACTATAGTTGAATATACTGTATTGTATATTTGAATTTTTCTAAGAGACTAGATCTTAAAGTTCTCAGAAGAAAAAAAATTGCAATTATGTGTGGTGATAGATGTTAACTAGATTGTGTTGAACATTTCACAATATATGGAAATATTGAATCATGTTGTATACCTGAAAGTAATATAATGTTATATGTCAATTATATTTCAATTTAAAAAAAGTTTAATGGGTAGGAATTTAAAAATTAAATTACATATTACTATAAAATGTGACCTTAACAATAAAACTTAAAACAAAAAACAAAAAACAAAACTAAGCATTTGATTCTATGTTTTCCTGTAGAGCAGGAAGAATCACCCTAAAACATATTATGATCATAAAAGAAAAACTTTGACAAGCCAGCTTCTAAACAGTGTATCATGTAAATTATATTTACAGAGGTATTTCATATAGAAATAGCTATTACCTAATACTAATTTTATTGTTATAATTATTTTAAATTAAGTCATTTAACTTGAAAAAATTGTACTTTATCTCTTAGCACTATAATACAGTATGAATGAACAAAGAACATTAAAACACCAAGATATAGCAAATGCAAGATTTGATCATGATGGTGTTTTATATTTTGTTTGGTTCTTAGTCATGAAAATATATCATAACTCATACTTTTAAGAGGAAATAATTTCCTCCTTTATTAAAGTCCAGCTGCAGTTATCTCTAATTCCTGTATGGATCTTTCTTCCATGCAATGCTGTAATTTATGTTGCATTATTATCTTCCCTAAAATATAGCAAGTTTCTTGATGGCAGGCATATTCCTGTCTTATTTCCTTCTCTTATTGCCTACCAGATTGCAGTGGGCCTGCAAGGTACTGATAAACAATTATTAAAAGATGAGACTATAAAATGAAGTACCAACAAAACACTAATGATCACTTATTTGAAGGCCATCTGCTAAGTATCTAAGAGATATCTAATCAAAGAGATTCTGAAAAAGTAGCCAGCATTTTAAGGAAAAGCAATAGTAACACCCTTGAAGTCCACAAATCTATTAAAAAGCTTGTCTGATTCAACACAAAGAGATAGAAGGCATCCAAATTGCTAAGGAGGAAATTAAACTGTTACTATTTGCAGATGACATGATATTATGTATAGAAAATCCTAAAGACTCCACCAAAAAACTATTAGAACTAATAATTGGATTCAGCAAAATTGCAGGATACAAAATTAATACACAGAATTGTGTTGCATTCCTATATACTAACAACAAACTAACAGAAAGAGAAATCAGGAAAACAATTCCATTCACAATCTCATAAAAAACAATAAAATATCTAGGAATAAACTTAACTAAGGAGGTGAAAGGACTGTACTCTGAAAACTGTAAGACAGTCATGGGGGGAATTAAAGAAGATACAAAGTGGAAATCTATCCTGTGCTCATGGATAGAAAGATTTAATATTGTCAAAATGGCCATCCTGCCCATAGCAATTTACAGATTCAGTGCAACCCTTATCAAAATTCCAACCACATTTTTCAATGAACTAGAAAAAATAGTTCTAAAATTCACATGGAACCACAAAAGACCCCAAATAGCCAAAGAAATCCTGAGACAGAAGAACAAAGCAGGGGGAATTACACTCCCTGACTTCAAGCTACACTACAAAGCTACTGTAATCAAAACAATACAGTACTGACACAAGAACAGATCCATAGATCAATAGAACAGAATAGAGAGCCCAGATATAAACCCATGCATATATGGTCAATTCATTTATAATAAAGGAACCATGAATATACAATGGGGAAGACAGCTGCTTCAATAACTGGTCTTAGGAAAACTGGACAGCTACATGCAAGAGAATAAAACTGGATTACTGCCAAACTCCATACACAAAAGTAAATTCAAAATGGATCAAAGACCTGAATGTAAGTCATGAAACCATAAAACTCTTAGAAGAAAACATAGGCAAAAATCTCTTGAATATAAACATGAGCAACTTTTTCCTGAACACATCTCCTTGGGCAAGGGAAACAAAAGCAAAAGTGAACAAATGGGACCAGACTACATCAAACTAAAAAGCTTCTGCACAGCAAAGGACACGATCCACAGAACAAAAAGGCAACCCACAGTATGGGAGAATATGTTCTTAACTGATTTATCTGATAAGGCGTTAATATCCAGAATATATAAAGAACTCATACAGCTCAATACCCAAAAAACAAATAACCCAATTAAAAAATGGGCAGAGGACTTGAACAGACATTTCTTCAAAGAAGAAATACAGATGGCCAACAGGCATATAAAAAGATGCTCCACATCACTAATCATCAGGGAAATGCAAATCAAAACCACAATGAGATATCACCTCACACCAGTCAGAAAGGCCACTCTCTAAAAGACAAGAAATAACAAGTGTTTTTACAACTAATGCTTTTCAAAACACTTGGGAAATAAAACTTCAATTCTCAAAAAAAAAAAAAAAAAAAGAAATAACAAGTGTTGGTGAGGATGTAGAGAAAAGGGACCTGTCCTATGCCATTGGTGGAGTGTAACTTTGTGCAGCCACTGTGGAAAGCAGTATGAAGGTTCCTCAAAAAAGCAAAAACCATTCAACCCAGTGATTCTGCTTCTAGGAATTTACCCAAAGAAACAAAATCCCTGATCTGAAAGACACATGCACCCCTATGTTTATTAGTGCATTATTTACATTAGACAAGATATGGAAGCAACCTACGTGTCCATAAATAGATGAATGAAGATGTACATACACAGTAGAATATTATTCAGCCATAAAAAGAAAAGAAATCATGACATTTGCAAGAACATGGATGTATCTAAAAGGCATTATGCTCAGTGAAATAAGTTGGATGGAGAAAGACAAATACCATATGATTTCACTTGTTTGTGGGATACAAATACAAAGTAAAACTGAAGGAACTAGACACTGAGAAGGAACCAGTGGTTACCATGATGGAGGGTTTGGAGTGGGTGGGAGGGGAGGTTGAGGGGGATGAAGTAGTAATATAATCCACATATCACAATATAAGTTGGTCATGTGGATGGTACTACAGCATGGAAAACATAGTGAATGATTCTGTAACATCTTTCTATGTTGACAGATAGTGACCGCACTAGAGGGGGTGAGGATTTAATAATATGGGTAACTGTTGAACCACTATGTTGTGCATTTGAGAACAAGATTGTATATTAAAGAGTACTTCAATTAAAAAAACATTGTCTGACTGAATTTAGATTTTTCTTTCAATAATTTCTTTTCTGCTGTCTTTTTTGTTTTGTATTGTATCAATAATCACTGTTGAGCTTGTTACATTTGATAAGCAAAATTGTTTTAGATATACATATATTTCCAAACTTTATTACACATGATAAATGATTTAAAGAAGAGTTACTTTGCCTGTAACTCATAAATGGTCTTGTGCTTCTATGTTTACTTCTTTCATACTTGTTCATGTACAGCATTACAATCCAATATTCATGGTTTAGTTTATGTAAAAGAATGTAATAGCTGAGTTTAAATAGAACAAGTCCATAAAAAACTGAAGAAAAATAAAACCCTCTAAATCATGAGATGAGCAGTCTTACAACTGTGCCTTTGATTTTGTTTATGGAGATTCAGACTTGGTTGTGGTTGACCACATTTTTCAGTCTCAATATTCCAGAGATTTTAAAGTGGTCTGTGTTATAAAATTAGAAGAAATTGGATTTGAGACCTTTATGTTGACCCACTCTTTAAGTGCTAATGAAATCATTTTCCTTCATATTTGGATTCCCTGTAACCTTATCATTTACTATGTGGAGGTGAGATTACTCAATCATGTTTTCATGACTTCCTGCAGGTTTCCTGGCCTGTCACCTTTAGATCATCTTCTTGGTAAATGGGAATTACATGAGATCATAGGCTCCCAGGGTGTAATGAAAGTTAATGAGGAGGAGGATGTCTCTAAACTAACTTGAACTCCTTTGGAGGAATTTTTTTTCTCTATCTTGTCCCTTATAATAGCTTTTTTTTTAATTTAGAGAATTGCAGCTACTTCTGGAAAAAGTTTGTCTTTGAAGTATTATAATGGTGAAATATTTGTCTCTAGTTAAAATGTGAAAAAACAAAAAATACCCCAACAAAACTAAAATGTCAGAAGTATTACAAATGACAAGAGAAGATCTGAATGTGAGTTAGAAATAAAACAGCAGATAATACTTGAAATATCTATGAGGAGGAAGGAGCCAGGCAAAAATAAGTGACACTGTTAAAGGGCAAAAGGACAAGTTAATGCAGAAAAGCTTGATATTGCCAAGGGCATGAATGGTTATTTAACCTCAGTATTCACTGGAGAAACTAAAAGGTAATGCAGTACTTGCAGACTGTATGATATATTTGTCTGTAGACAGGCAAATAAAAAAATGCAGTGCATTTTAGTAGAGATTTTTAAGAGCTCATTTAAAAACACTGGATAAAATATGTCTTTGCATATTTCAAAGTAAATTTTTTGTATTTCTCTCCTCAAATATTTATTGTGTTTCTAATTTTGGACTAAAATATTTTTCCTTACTATATGTGTGATTAAAAACTGAGAGGGCATTTTTAAAGTAATGCTAGAAAACAGAAGTAGTCTATGACCTGATGTTCCAGAACAGAAATTCAGTATTTCCCACAAAACTCCCTTAGTATGTAAAAATTAAAAGCTGTGTGATATACTTGAGAAACTAAGAAAGCAAAGACTGTAACTTCTTCTGGCAAGGTGCCCAAGCCTTCCATATATTCAAATTATCCACATTTTATGCTAAGTGAGTGAACATTGCTAAGTGAAATAATTTACACTTAAAGCCAGTCTGTAGCATGGTCTACCAAGTTTATTTATGGACCAGACATGTGAAGAAACATATTCTAGTGTACATATATACATATATTTTAATGGAAAAAGCAATACAAATTCGTGAAGACAAATTGTAAAATATCTAAGTTATAGACTATAGCTATTTATAGTTTACCCATCTATATATATAGTTTTATAATCTATACTTTTAACATTCATTTTGCATAACTGAGGGATTTTTCTCTTCCTCCCCCTCTACTTCTTCCTTCTCTTTTCTTTCATTATGTATATAAGTATAATATAAAGAGAAGTATCTGTGTGTCTACATATATGTTCATGCTTATGATGAAGTACATTATGGCATTAATATATTTATAAATAGTGGGAACATAGGAAATGTACTTCAATTACAAACACATACACACACATGTGAGAAACTGAAGGACTTTCCTAATGTTCTCTTGCTACTTATGTAGTATGTTAGCACTTTTATTGTGCTTCACCATAAACAGGGACAATCATTTAACAACATAAAAGTTGTTTCAAATGTTTAAATATGAATAATGCCTTGTGGAAATACTTGTGTAAACAAGTTTGAGCAGCTCTTTATTTCATAGCCTATAATTACAGACATATATGACATTATACAATTTATAATTATTCACTTTAGAATGCTAATTTTATTCATTTATTAAATATTAATTAAATGCATAAATACATTCCATGTATTGTTCTAGATGCAAAGATATAATAATGAAAAAAGAAAAAACTTCCCTGCCTTCATGGATCTTATATTCCAGAGAGGGAGATAGACCAAAATATAAATTAAAATACATAGTATATTAGATATTCAGTTTTCTATGTAGGAAAATAAAGTAGAAAAGACTAGGAGGATGGCAGTTTACCACTCAGAAGCTAGTATTTAAATAAAGGCATAAAGAACACAAGAAAATGTGTCATGCAGTTACCTGAAAAAAGGAAATTTCAGCAATAGGGACCAAGTGCAAGGCTATGAACCAGGAATAAATGACAGCAGGGAAACCAGTGTGACAGGAGCAGGAATGATGGGGGAGTGTTAGAAGGTAACTTAGTGAGGTAGCTGGGATTGCAGATCATACAAGGCCTTGTAGGCTATTTTAAAAATTTGTATTTTATTCTGAGTGATACTAGAATCCTTGGAGGATATCAAGCAGAGTGGTAAAATCTGATTTACTTTTTAACTGGCTATCTCTAGCAGCTGAGGTTAAAAAAAAAATCAACTGAAGAGAACCAAGAGTTACATCAGGCAGTAAGAAGAGGAAAGATTCTAGTGTTGTTTTAAATGTTGAGCCAATAAAATATTCTTGAAAGGTTGGAAGTTAAATGGAAAGAAGGAAAATGTTTTAGATGCCTCTCAAATTTGACTTGAACAATCAGAAAGATGGAGCAATCATGAATTATATGCAGAGATTTTGAAAGAGCTAAGCATGGAGCCAGTATTAGAGCGCATTAGTAAAAACGGTGAATTTGAGATGGATAGTCTCAAAATGAGTAGTCGTTAAATATAAGCCTAACATTCCTGGGTGAGGTCAGGGAGGAGATGTACATTTGGGATTCACAAATGCATGAGATAGATCGCATTTAATGCCATGGGACTGGATGAGATGATTAAGAAATTAAATGACATAGAAAAGTAAAGATATGCAATAGGGGAAATCTGGAGACACCAGTACTAAGTTTTGGGAGATGAGGAAGAACAAACAAAAGTAATTAAACAAATAGGGGGCAAGAGTGATCATCTTCAAATTCTACTCCTAGAGATTAGAAACATAGTTGAATACAAACATTCAACAATCATTTGCCTAAAATTTACATCAAACATTCAAGAAGGTTATGTTTAAAGGAAGAATTCATTTGTCATTATAGAATTACTTTAAATAAAGATGTACAATTTATAAGACGTGGTTTAACATGTAAAAAAGAAAGAAAATGTAGGTTATTTTAAAATTATATGTAAAATTCAATACCTTGGTCACTTAAAAGATAAAAATACACTTCATCTTGGTTCATAGTAATAATGTCCGATAAAACAAATGTTAACAAACAGTTTTAAAACTTGGGTATCATAGATGTAATTGAGTTATGTGGATGTACAAATTATTTGCTAGGACTCATTCTGTGAAATATGTAAGATGAATTAATCCAATATACTAATATATGAATGAAATTCCCAACCTACTAAAGCAAAACCTGAAATTATACTGTTTAATCAATTCATTTCCAATTTGAAATAAAGTTGACCATTGTTCTGATTATGAAAGGACTGTAGCTGTTTTATTCACTTCACTCTCTGACCCTAATCCACATCTCCAGCTACTCTCCCTTCATCTCTTTCCTTCCATCTATATTTTCTATTAAACTTCCTGTCTTCTGAGAATAAAACCTTTTATAAATACACTTTTTCAAAGACCTCATTTTTGTAATATGATCCCAGCCAACATTAAGAAAAATGCTCCCTGTCCATCAACCTCTCCCATTTGCTTAATTCTAGAACACACTTTTACTTATCTCTGACTCAGACTCCTATTCCTGTATCAAGTCTTTTCACTTCATCACTGTGAACTTTCTTCCTTGTTGACATAGCCCAGGCCCTTTGTTTTTGTCCTCAATGATGTTAGGTTTCATTGTTTTGTGTGTGTGTGTGTTTTGTCCTTATTTCATTGGTTGAGAATGTGTCCCCTGCCCTCTGCCATGTAGAACCACATTTTCTGTAGAGGGCATGGAGGGATAGGGTGCTAGGTTTGAAGTTCATGTTTTCTGTGGGATATGCATGAAATCTTGGTGTATTATACTGGTTTTGTTGAGGGCCCCAAAGACCTCTTGTAGTCTCTTCTTAGACTAGTGCCTACTTTATGGATTTCCCTTACCATGGTATATGGTTGGATTGTCCCTTAAAGGGCTTATGAATGAAAGCAAGCATTAAGCAAGATTATCAAATAAAATATCAAAGTAAAACACATGTATAGTAATGTAATGTTTCACCCAGTTCTCTGCTAGTGGGCCAGAGCACTCACCCTCAAGCTGCTTTGAGTGTGGTCGTTCACAGATAACAGCTGCCCTTCTATGACGGACTGCTCACTGGACTTGGCTGACTGGAGTTACCTCCCCAGGAAGGCTGCATCCTCCGTCCTCCATGACTGACCGGCACTGAAGTACAAAGTTCTTGTCCTGTTTGCTTGCTTCAATGAAGGACAGCAATCCTCACTCATTCATGCTCCCAAGCACCCTCCCTTTCCTCCACAATATACACATCTATGTAATAGTAAATATGTAATAGTGAAAAAACAAGGTCCAGAACAGTGTGTATGTTATGGGCCACTTTTGAAAAAGATAATATAAACATTATACACAGGAAGAAAATGTAAGCTACCTCTACTATAGTATTTGCGATGTTGAGGGGGAAAAAAATCTAAGAAACTTTATTCTCATTTAAATGTTGTACCATGTATATGCATTACTTATTCAAAAGTTTTGTTGTTGCTCATTTTTTAAAGTGATTTTTTTCAGTAGCTGCTTCCAGTGTGTGTGGAAGTCTAGCTACTAGACATCAGAGAAATGTCACGAAAAAGCAAATTATGATCTCCTTTGGTTTGGGACAAATAAGAGAAAACGCGCTGGCAACAAATAAATCTCCTAATGGGGTGGAAGGCATCACAAGTTCAGATCAGGGTTTTGGAGAGGTTGGGTGTGTGTCTGCTTATCCAGTTGTATACTAAATACCTAGACTCTACCTCTTTTATGAATCTGGGATATTAGAGCTTATCTACACAGTGGAATAAGCTTCAATATTTAGGCAGGTAGTCAGAGCAGAGCTATTAGTTTGGCAAATGGCTGATGGAATTATATATATTCTATGAATTATGGCATTTTTATTGAACACTTAACACTTATGCTTGTACAATGTCAAAAGCAACTTGCAAATGAAACACATGGGAAAGCTTTTTTGTGGGTGGTCAGAGAGATACATGATATGAATAGGAAAATAATAAACATATTTTTGAAAAAATTCATGTGTTGGAAAAAATTCATGTGTTGGAATATAAGCAAAATTATGTTTAACAAAAATACATTGAAAATAAACATTGTGCATATGATCCAATAAGTATCTTTTAAGATTTCCAAGATAGTTACTGAATCCCAAATGTAGATATTTGGAAAGCCAACAAAGTTTGTCATAAATATATATATTATTCATTTTGCTTTGCTTTTGTTTTAAAAGTACTGTCCAAGCCTTGATGTTCACTGTGTCATTGAATAAGAGACCATGATTAATAGATACAAGAAATGTCACTTAAGACAGGGATTTGGAAAATAACTTTTAGACATGTGAGATTAAACACTATGAAAATACAGTTCTTAAACATCCCTGAGAATAATGATTAGGTTTAGGCACTTTTTATGATAAATATCATATGTATTCATTCCTATTAATTTCATAGACTAGTGCTCTTAATATATAAATACCCCCATCTCAAATATTTTGTTAAAATGGTTTTTAGCTTGAACATTCATCTATGTAGCTTTAATTTACAAGTATGTTTTACAAGGCAAATATGTGCCTAGCTCTCTAAGGCATATAAATGTGTAAAATATTTTTAGCAAGAGTTCCATAATCTAGAAGGAGAATGAGACATACTAATACAACAAGCATTACAAAATCATTTTTCTTGATAAAGTATGCAAGAATTTTGTATCATGTTACTTAGAAATTATAGAAGACATAATAAGAAACTTTGGTTACTAGTATTTATATAGAATCTTAAAATTAGTATTTCAAGCAACAGTTTTAAGAAATGGTTTCTTGCCTAGTTAGCTAAAAAAATTCATAGGATAAAACAAATGTTTGAAATCACTGTTTTTGAATCATGATTTGATAGCACTTTGTTCCATATTCCATGCAATTATAAATAGAGAAATGTTATTTTATAAAGATTAAAAACTGCAAGTACCATCTTCAACAAAAATGAAGAAAACTAAAAACCACAAATCACAAATTAGGTAGTGGAGCTGCCAAAACAGAGAAGAAAAAGCTAGACAAATGGAGGTGGAAGCAGAGACAGGATTTCTGGACTAGGTTCTCAGAAAGAGCTGGAATAATACCATTCTCAAAAGTGAGGGGCATATCCTACATTTGCAACAGATGTGGCCATTGTCTGTAGGAGATTTTCTGAATGCTATTTTGGCCCAACATGCAGCAGAAATGGATCTAAATGAAAAATACCGTAGGCAGGTCATTTAGTTTCTAGGACAAATTTGTTCCTGCAGTCAGGAGGAAAAAAGAGACTGAATTTGAATAGCTCCACAGCTATATAATTGGGTGGGGTTGAGGGAATGGAAGGCTAAATGCTCTCAATGGACTTACACACAAAACTCCTGGGCATAGGAAAAATACTTATCTAACACGGAAAAGAGCCTCCCTCCTTTTCTCAAGCAGCACATACACACATGCAAACACACATCTCCCCTTAAATATAAAGACTCTTCTCCCTTAAAAAACAGCTAATCCTGGAAATACTCCTGTGGGCAGGTGGGAATAGGAAAAATACTCTCCAAAAAAGAATACTTAGCAGAAAAATATTACCAAGAAGAAAAGCCTGAAAAAAAAGACATTACTAAAATTTTTAAATAAAGAGCAAGAGCATATTAGCCTCTACAGGGCCAGAGTACAAGGGAGAAATATGTGACAAGGAAGATATATTGACATTAATAGAAAAAGTATATGGTGACATATCAAAGCAGTGGAAAAAAATTAAAGCATAGAAGATTTGGAAATGCACAAAACAGTTGCGACACTTCTCTAACACTGGAAATGAAATCTAGAGAACAAGAAAAAAATAAAATTATATAGGAAAAAGTATGTATTAAAATGATTAATGAGATATTTATAGGGCAAGCAAATAAGGTTTAATGCACACATAATTGGCCTCTGTAGAGAAAATGAAAACTACTACAGTCAGGATTCTCACCTGACCCTGGCCGGCTAGCTCACACTGCACACGTGTGGGCAGTATGTTATTATTGACTCTATATACAGAGCTCCGCCCAGTGCTCTGGGCTGCATGGCTGCAGGAGAGCAGAGGCTGGAGTGGTGGCAGCGGCGACAGAGACTGAGATGGCTGCGAGGACAGAGAGGCCCAGAGGCAGAGACCAGCTTGCTGCATGCAGACTCACTGTGAGGCAGATGGGATTCTAGAACTAGACCTGCAACAGTGGGAATAAAGTTGGGTATAAACCCTTTCATACCCAAGAACATTCCATTGTCATTTTTTGGTCTCACCGAATCAAGAGTGAACTTGCCCAGGGCTGAAACCCACTGGCAAGACAGCCTTTAAAAATACTACGATCAATCATTGAAAAATATAATTCAGTAAAACTTTCTAGATATGAGGTATCTTCAGATGGAAAGTATAAGCTATGTCCCAGGAAAAACTACTGAAGTGCATTCAATATCAAAATATATGTTAATAAACTACTGGGCTTCAAAGATTTAAAAAAATGTTTTTAGTCATATTCTATGATAAAGAACTTAGAGGCTTGAAAACTCCCCGAGATCTTTCTAAGGAATATTTGGACATTTTCGTCAGCATTACTAGAGCCTATATCCATACCGATTTGGGGTGCTCATCATTAAGAAAGCAACCTGAAAGCATCTTGTTTTTCATTGTAGGTACCACAGGCAGGCTGGTCCAAGATATGCCACAATGGTCCACTGATTACTCTGAATCATAGTGAGTGGAGAAGCAGCCTATGGGGGAGGGATACTGTGAGCCCGCCCACCATGTGAAAGGTACATGCCATGCACCTGAGGATAGAAAGCTGCTGCACAAAAAAAATTCTGCTACTTTTTTACTAATTTACTACCCCATCCCACATGCAGTTTAGAATTCTTTACTGATTTCATTTCTCAAACGTAAGTTTTTCCTTTGTCCTATAAATTCCTCAAATTTATTGTCTCTTTGTCTAAAATGTATAAAAGCTACCTGCCTTGGTCATTTCTTTAGGTCTCATTTTCATTACTGGGACTCCATGTGCATGTAATTAAACTTTTTTTCTTGTTAATCTGCCTCCTGTCAATTAAATTCTTAGACCAACTAAAAGAACCTTGAAGGGTAGAAGAAAATTTTTCTTCCCCACACCATTTTACTCAAACAGTTTTGATTAGTCATTTGACAAACATTTTCAACTGACAAATAATTTGGTTAATTAATTTCCTATAAAATAAATTGTATTATTTTAGCCCTACTCTTCTCTGGCAATTGTCAAAGCATGTGTAACTGCCCTTGATCTGTAACACAGAATTTCTGCAATTGAATGAATTGTTGGATAATATTCCCTGGAACTCTACCATCCCATCTAATTAAAACACCACTTTAAATAAATAGCCTACATATTTTACTTAAAAAATAAACATGAAATACATTTTAATTTATAATCTTACATTTAATTTTTACTTTGATAAAATAATTTGATTGCCTTACACTGGTACTGAGTTTGGCCCCTTGTAGTTCTTAAGGGCATTTATTTAGATATTGATGCCACCAGTAATTAGTTAAGAATGTTTTAAGAAAGGGTCCTAAATTTGATATTAAAATCATAATTTTCATTGCTTAGGGAAGAACAGGGAAAATTTTCTTAGATCTTATAGTAGGAAAAAAAAAGCTATTATCCTTTTAATTTATAGATTATAAAGTACCAACGAAACTAGAGAAGGTTTAAATATAGTTGGGTACTGACAGTCTTCGAAAGTAGGTAGAATTTGAACTAAGTCTTGAGGAATAAACATAAATCAATAAATACACCTATCAGGACAACATATTTTTATGCATAACTTCTAAAAGTGAGGAGTTCCACCTCTTCTTATAGTAGGTTGTTTGTATAATTTGGAGCAGCACCTGAGATGCCTGGACATTAAAGTCTGTGAGCTTGAGCTCCTACTAAGGCCCCTGGTAACTCTTCCAAAAAGCATTCCTGCTTCTGTCATCAGTGCTGTTGACAGTACGACTTTGACTAGACTGACATTTTCATAGACATGCACAAGAGACAACTCCCACAGTGTACCATTTGCATCCTCTGAGTTTTAGTTATGCTGAGCATATGTCATAAACTTAATCTATTTTAACTTTATTTTCTAGTTTTTTCTCATTTTCTGTGTCTCTTTCCCTCCCCCCACCCCTATATATAATATCCTTCTCCCACTGGAGCTAATAGTTGTAAACATTATATAATCTAATAGGCATAAAATGTTTTTTAAGTTCTATTGGTTTGAGAATTAACCATCTTTTTACAGTAAAATGCCAGTCACAATAGCTTAATGTTGTGTGATTTTGCAGAATGTTGGGAGTTCTGCTGAGCAGATCAACTCCCACCAGGCACACACCACAGTGTGTAAGGCTTGCAAGTCTTAGAAAATAATGGGGGTTGTTAGAGAATAGTGCTCTCAGGGCTGAGAGATAAGGACACTAACTGACAAAGAAGGCAATGATTTATGGATATGTAACCAGGCCTAAAAGAGTCAAAAGCAAGTCTCTAGCTCCTTGCTTGCCACCAGGAGCAAGAGAGGGATAACCAGATGGTTAGGGCAACATTGTCTATTTTGTTCCTGGAGTTTAGAGGTAGAAATAGTCCAAAGACAAACCAAAGAAAGGAAACCAACTGAAAGTTACAAGACCCTTAATCAACACTCCCTTTTAGATTTGCCAAAATAACTGTAACTCTGCACATAGGCTTGTTAATAATTTTGCTTAGCGCCTGAAAGATAAGACAGTAATTGTCCTATCAAGAGTTTTGAACAAAACGTCATGACCAGGCTTGTGCTGATGGGAGTCAACCAACAAAGGAAAGGAAGTTTCTCGACTCTCCTCAGACCCTCGCTAACGTCCTGGTGCCTGCAGTTTTCTGTCACCTCCATCTGCCCCTCTTAGTTTCCCCTTCCCTAGCATAAAGGGAGCTTGAAGTTAACCTGTGTTAAGCTGGGCCTTTAGGACAATAGTCCTCCTATCTTCCAACCTGCTGGCTTGTTGAATAAGCTCTGTCTCTACACTCAGTCTCAGTGTGTTGGCTGAATCAGGCAGAACTGAATGTTCATGATTACAGGTATATTTTAGAATGATATTGCTTGAACCTTTATGGGTATCTTTAAATAAACAGTACAGTACACCTAGTACAACTATTTCCAAATGTTTAATTATATGATTACCTAATAGCCATTTAGACCTCACAGGAGAAATCATACATATGCATTAATGATTTCTGAATTCTTTCTTTTTAATTAAAAGAATCCCAAAGAATTAAATAAAAAGGCTGTAGAAATCTAGAAACAAAAACTGAAAAGGTCTTAAGAGTCAGTGCTGACATTGTTTCAATCTTTTGCAAATAGAAAAATAACAAGGTTGAAGAGTAAACTATTTTAATAACCCTTTGAATTACAGACTGATACAACTTTAAAGCCCTAAACTTGACACTGTTAATATGTTAGTAAAACAAGAGTGACAATGATTGCATGCCACACTGACAAACAGGAATGAAGGAAGTAATGAGAACAAGAATGAAAGACATGAGAGGGTACTTAAGCTGGAATTTGTATACTCTAAAAGGAAAAGGAAAAGGCTCAGACAAGCAAAGGAGGACTAGAAATTAAAGGTGATTTTAAGTAGAATGAGTTAGTTAACTATAAAGGTTGCTTAAGGAAAACTAGAGTTAATAAATATAAGAAGTTAAACTGGAGCAGAGTATGAAGGGCTGTACCAACTATGGAGAAGTGCTTTGTTGTATTTGCTGCATAAAAGTAACACTAAATGGATTTAAACAGAGGTAATATTTACTATTTATTTTCAAGAACATCAACAGTGTGTTCCTATTTACTTAAATGAATATATTAATGACATTTTATATAGAACATACAGTAAATCATTATAATCATTAAATTTTATTAAATATAGTGATGTACTATCAAATGCCTCTTGTCCTTTCCTTATATACCCACCAGCATCTCTAGTCTCTCAACTGGGTTCCTTGCTTCCATTCTTGATCCTTTCAAATTCATCCTCCAGAATTCAGTTACAAAAATCTTCCTAAACAAAAATATTTGATCCTATCTTTACAAAACTTCAGGGGTCTCCCTTTGTTTCCATAAAGAAGTACTACTTTTAAAATGTAGATTACAAGGCTCATTATAATCTTAAACACAAGCTCCATCTGCTCCTTCATTCCAGTGGTACCCTTGGGGTCTAAACTCCAATTATAATCATTTCTCAGTATTTTTAACTCACTGATTCAGTTTCCTGATTCTTCTTTTCTAGGTATAGAATAAATCACACACTTTTCACTCTGCCATATTCAATATTTTTGAATATTGATCATAAAAATATTTTTGACCCCCATTATACAGAGGAGGAAACTGAGGAAGACAGAATAACTCACGAAAATCACAAGAGTAAATGAGGATCAGGATCTGAGCCTGAGGGATTTAGCTTGGTGGCCCATATCAGGACTATAAAAGGAGGTTTCCAGGAAATTTTCAGAGGAGGTATCCCAGCTAAATCAATGTGACACAGAAACACTCCACTTGCAGTGGGAAATAGGAATGCACCTACAAAATTTAACTCCACCCAGTATTTGTATTTGCTGCCTATAGTTTTCTTTTGCATGTGTGTGAAATTGGTCTCAGCGTTCTCCTACACGTGTTTCATTTCGGGGTGCTCTAACACCTGTGGTTTTATCCTTGCACTTCACTCTTTCCATACACTGTGCCTTTGGGCTAACAGTTTTGCCATAATAACTGATAAGTCATAATAATTGATAACACTTGCAAGTGACAGTGTTGGACTTGTTGCAAATAAATAAAGGGTGTTGTGCTTGGTATTAAAGTGCCAAGGTTTATGATGGTTTGGAACACCTTCAAGGAAAAGCTCAAGGTAACAGAATAGTTACCAGCTGGTAATAAGGGTTGAGGGATGTGCTCTGCTGTGGTTGGAGAGATCATAAACAGGCATTGCAGTCTAGAGGACTGATCAAAAATTGCATTAAGATTAGTATGGTCAAATGCTAGCTGTGATTTCAGGGGATAAAAAGAAATGAAAAGATTTTTATGTAAAATGTAATCTTTCAAGACTAGAAAATCAGAAGAAAAACATTCTTTGAAAGGCTTAACGTTTTGTTTTTATTTTTTTCAGTGAGACCCCCTTAATTACTCTAACTTATTTGTGGCTAACAAAAATGAAGTAATAGAACTTTGAAGCACCTCAAAGCTGAAAGCTGGGACTGCTGATTTCCAGCTAGGGATGTTAAGAAACCTGGAAATCATCACTCTGTTCTAACAAATAAAAAGCTAAACACTGAAAAAAACAAAACTCTTCTTAGATCCATAAGACAAATAAGGTTACAGTGCAAAACGCTGTCCTCCCAGTTGAAGAGACCGATAGGCCAATAAAGAGAATCACAACTTACCCGGGCAGATATCCACAAGCTGAAACCTCCATGGGAACCAGAGCAGGAGTGCAACGGACGCATTTCTGCAGGCTCAGTGTGGGCAACTTGAGAATTAAAAATTCTAGAAGGGCCAAATCATGGGAGGGCACGTTTGTGAGTTATACCTCCCCCGGTTTTACCAGGTTCTCACAGTGGGCAGTGGAGAAAATCCCCTCAGCTTCCAGCCGGAGGAGGTGAAAAGGAGCCACTTTGAAATTTGTTAGAGATTCCCGGTTCTTAACAAGGTATGCCCTCAGGGAAAAGTAACTGGAGCCTAACTGCCCTGAGAGAAGAGAAACAGCCAATTCCAGGTGACTCTAGTCTTCCACATAGAGGGAGGGAATTACCCAAATCCAGCCCACTCTAGCTATCCTGTTCCACGGAGGACGGAGGGTTACTGAGAAGCACACGTGAAGTCCATAGCCCAGAGGCACAGGTTTACCAAAAGACTGACGCCTAATAAAACAACTGTGAAATGCTTCCCTTCCCCCAACACCTCACCACCGCACTACTAAAAGTTTTAGAGCAGTTCATTTTACCCAGTACAAGAAAAACTATATTAGAAGACATACTAAAGGCAAAAACAGTTTGAACAGACATAGAAAACATTATTTTGTGTGTATAGTGAGAATGCTTAAGACTTACTCTTTTAGCAAATTTCAAGTATACAATACCATATTATTAACTATGGTCACCAGGCTGTGCATTATATCCTCAGAACTTCTTTATCTTGTAACTAAAAACGTGTACCCTTTGATCATCTCCCATTCCCCACCCCACAAGCCTGGCCACCACCATTCTCTCTGCTTTTGTGAGCTGGATTTTTTTTTTTTTTAAGATTCCACACATAAGTGATACCATACAGTTCCTGCTTATTTTACTTAGCATAATTCCTTCCAGTTTCATCCATGTTGCAACAAATAGCAAGATTTCTTACTTTGATAAGGCTGAATAATAGTCTACTGTGTCGGTGTATATATATATATATATATATATATTCATTTTTCTCCATCCAATTTATATTCCACTAATAATGTACAAGTGTTCCCTTTTCTCACACTTGCTAACACTTGTTATCTTATGTCTTTTTGATAATCACCATTCTATCAGGTGTGAGATGATATCTCATTGTGGCTTTGATTTACATTTCTCTGATAATTAGTGATATTGAGCATATTTTCATGTACCTATTGGCCATTTGTATGTCTTCTCTGGAAAAATGTCTATTCAGGTCCTTTGCCAATTTTTCATTGGGCTGTTTTTGTGTTTGATCTTTGTTTTTTGCTATTGAATTGTTTCAATTCTTTGTTTTAGATACTGACCCTTTATCAGATACATGGTTTGCGAATATTGTCTCCCATATCATAGGTTGTCTTTCTGATTTGTTGGTTGTTTCCTTTGCTGTGCAGGAACAGTTTCAGCTTAATGTAGTCCCACTTGTTTATTTTTGAATTTTTCAGTTTTCCTCCTGTTACTGATTTGTACTTTCATACCATTGTGGTCAGAAAAGATATTTGGTACGATTTCAACCATCTTAAATTTGTAAAGGCTTGTTTTAAGTCCTAACATATGATCTATCCTGGTGAGTGTTCCACTTGGGCTTGAGAATATAAATTCTGGTGTTACTGAATGGAATGTGCTTTATACGTCTCTTAGGTCCACTTGGTCTATAGTGCTGTTCAGATCCACTGTTTCCTTATTAATTCTCTGTCTAGATGATCTATCCAGTGTGAAAGTGGGGTATTGAAGCCCTTTACTAATATTGTATTTCTGTCTTTTCCTTCCTTCAGGTCTCTTAATATTTGTTTTAAATATTATTGTGGTGCTTAGACATTGGGTGCACATATATTTATAATTATTACATCCCCTTAATAAATTGACTCTTATTACAAGGTGACCTTCT
Organism: Smutsia gigantea; assembly: GCA_032199065.1. Taxonomy (NCBI): domain Eukaryota; kingdom Metazoa; phylum Chordata; class Mammalia; order Pholidota; family Manidae; genus Smutsia; species Smutsia gigantea. The sequence goes on along the minus strand of JAVSCE010000584.1, from coordinate 61,947 downwards.
TTGTCTCTTGTGATCAATTTTATTGTAATTCCATTTTGTCTATATAAGTACAGCCACCCCAGTTCTCCTTTGGTCACTATTTGCATGGAGTATCTTTTTTCCATATTTTCACTTTCAACCTATATGTGTCTTTAAAGCTAAAGTGAGTCTCCTGTAAGCAGCATTTTATTATATCTTGTTTTTTTATATCCATTCAGCCATTTTATATCTTTTGATTGGACAACCTACTCCATTTATACCTAAAGTAATTACTGACAGGTAAGGACTTAAAATTGCCATTTTGTTAATTGTTTTCTGAATTTAAAAAAATTCCTTTGTTTCTTTCTCTCTGTCTTCTTTATTTTTTGTAGCAGTATGCTTTAATTCCTTTCTTTTTATCCTTTGTTTAGCTATTCTAGATTTTTTGTGTGTGTGTGGTTACCGTAAAGCTTACATAAAACATCTTTTGTAAGCTGGTGACAACTTACCTGCCCTTAAATACAAAACCCTATGCATTTACATCTCCTCTCCTACTTGATATCATTCTTTACATCTTTTCATATTGTTCATCCATTAACAAATTATTGTAGCTAAATTTATTTTTAATATGATTGACTTTTAATTTTTATACTTATGTCTTTTTGATAAAAGTGACTTATAGACTACCATTATAATATAGGGCATTCTGAATTTGACTACATATATACCTTAACCAATGAGCTTTATTTACACTTTTATGCATTCTCATGTTGTTTCTTAGTGTGCTCTCATTTCAACTTGAAGAAGTCTTTTTAGCATTTCTTGTAAGACAGTTCTAATAGTGATGGACCCCCTTAGCTTCTGTCTGTCTGGGAATATCTCTATTTCTCCTTCATTTCTTAAGGACAATATTGCTGGATGTAGTATTCTTGTTTGGCATTTATTTTTTCTTTTAGCACTTTAAAAAGACCATCCCACTCATTTCTTGTTCACTGTCTCACCAGCAGTCAGAACAACATATGGTTCATAGTAGGCATTCAATAAATATTTGTTGAATGCATACTGAACAAATGACCAATGAGGTTTGGCAATTTCAGATATCCTTAAGAAAAGTAAGAGCTATCTCTATGAGATCCACATTCAAGTTCCAGGGAGTGTCAGAAGAATCTCCTAAGATTCTTTATCCCCCTCCTCTCATCTAATTCCCAAACTGAAAAAAACTGCAGGAAGAAAAACATGAAGCAGGAAGAAAAAAAAGGAGACTTAAGGCTCAGTTTTCAGCTTCATTTCAGAAATAGATATGCTATCACAAAGATCTTTGAGCAGCTCTATCCAAACATTTTCACTGGTTTACTCACCAGAAATGGGATAGCACTCACCTGACTTTTTGTATGCTTTCTAGCATAATTTTTTGCTGATGCCTTAGCTAATACCTAACTATGATTTTCTTAGGAAAAGAGTAGGCCCATTTAAAACTCTCTTCTCTTAATAAGGAAGCAAAAGAGAAACCTCTTACATAACATTCAAAAAAGAAAGAAGAATATTCAAGGACAAGAGGTAATGCTTATATAGTACTTTCAGTTACTGAGTACTCCAATCATCTGTCAGGTACTTAGTAAGGTGCTCATTTAAGCAATACTTTAATTAATAAAGTTGATAGTACTATTATTATTCCCATTTTCAGAGATAAGAATTCTGAGTTAAAGAGAAGTAAAGTAACTTGATCAAAGTTACACAGCAGAGATAGGATTGGATTCTTGGCAGGATGGCTCCAAAATCCAAATTCTTTATTCATTTGCCTATATTGCTTCTGACACAACAAAAGAAAATAAATAATGAGTTAAGAAAGTTAATAAAATAACTGAAGCATTGCAAAAATTATATATCTATATTATATATATAAAATATATATTTAATAACAGCAAGAATTAAAAGGAATGTCATTGAACATGTATCCGTCATGTAGAACAGTCTGATGAAAGTCATACAAAAAAGTAAATGTGTTCTACATATGGAAGAGAAATAAAAAACATCCAGAATATGCATTGAGATCTTTCTTGAAAAAACCAGTAGGAAAATGGGCAGAAATCTATTAAAGATACAATAAAAGAAAAATTTACTTAAATAAAGGCATGAATCAACATAGTGGTACTAAACACCATGTTTCAAGAAAAATTCATGCACAGTGGTACACAAAGAGATATAACCAGAGATATTTATGGGTTTTTTTTGCTCTTGTCGTTGATTTTTTTTAGTTTTTCCTCAGAGAAAATCAACTCTATAACATGAGAGGCTACTAAAAATAAAAGCATATATATACAAATACAAAGTGTACTCTAAAGCAGACATACAGTACTCAGCTATGAAGCAAAAAGGACCATTGATTCACGAACACAGTAGCTTAAGATCTATCAGATCCAGTTGTCTAAAGAGGTTTCTAAAGATGGCAATAATTTGACTTTGGTTATTAAGATTGCTATTACCATATCGGATACTGAAATATATAAGCATTGGTATTTGATCATTTAAATGAAAAAAATCATGGAATGTCTATTTCTAAAAACATTTCAATATATTGAGGAATTTGCAAAAGATTTACTTTCCAGATCATGCCTATTTTAGCCTTAAGATCAAGCTCTAACTAAAACTGTTGAGTGGTACAGAAAGTGTTCTAAATGTGGCAATTATGATTCATGAATTTAAAAAGGAGTACAAAAGGTTTGTGTGTGTATTTGACTTCGTAACTTCATTTCTTGATTTACATTATTTTGGGCTCCTTCAAATGAATGTTTCTTAATTTCAAGATTTGTTAAATATGCCCTCAAAAGAGATAATTTTTTTAATTGAAAAAATTTTGAACAGATGCAGAAATAGAAAACATTTGAAGATTTAGTTGAGATCAGTGTATGATGTGAAATGTCTACCCTTTGACTTTATAAATGTGTAAGCAAAATTTACTCATTATACTTGGATTTGGAATAGATTACAATCCATCAGTGACCTAGCATATGGCAATTATTACATAGAAACCTAAATAAAAAGTCAATCCAAAGCCCAGAGAAAAGAGATCAGTGAGAACATAACAGTGTAAACCATTTTTTAGAGTATGCCAGCATTAAATTAGTACTGCTCACATAATACAGATTTACAGTAACACATGGTGAATCTTTCCAATGTATAAGAGAATCATAGAAGTGTTTTATATTGCAGTTTTTTTTACATATTTGTTTTATAGTCTTATAGATTTGATGACCGCAAAAGAAAACTGAATCTCCATTCTACACCCTATCCTTTTTTTTCTTGATCAAGGTGAAATCTTATATTCAAGGTAGGGTTCTACATCTCCATATTTCTAAAGTCACATTTAATAAATTCTTATCTTATTTTTGGATGTTTCTTGCTTCATTCCTGTACGTGAAACTCCAGAAGATTAAGTATGGCATGCACTACTGAGGCAAATCCTTGATATGCTCTTAAAACTAGTCAAGTTTGGAGTTTTCAGTGTTTTCTGTGCTTATAGTGTAAGGAATGGAACTGGTAGATTTGATAAAGGTCTATTTTTTTTTTCACCATGCTACTGGACGTCTAAATGTCTTTTGGATTGGGTTTTAGAAAATGAAGAGGGAAAGTGGAAATATTTTTTGGCTTAAGTCTCTTAACAGTAGGAATGTAGAGGCGGAAGAGTAGCGCAAGACCAGGAAGAAACTAGCGGCCTTTGGGACACCGCCATCCCTCTTGGTGGTCTGTGGCTTTGAGCCGATGGAGGCGGCAGCTGTTGGAGCTGATGTGCAGACTGGATTCTGTGACCCTGTGGGCAGGAGCAGTGGCAGAAGGAGCAGCCACAAACGGAAGGTCATCACGCCAGCCACAGAAGCTCTCTGTCTGCTTTCTCCTGTCTCTCTCTGACACCCATCCCTACCGTAGAGGCCCCCAAGGACACACTGCCACTGCTGTCAGGGAGATCTCCTCCTACCTGCAGACCCTTGGGCACCCAGGACCTTGGCATTGGTGAGGGACAAAAATACTGATTTTAACTGTGGAAAAAGAATTGAACAAGCTTTCAGGCAGAAAAAAACATGTAAACCAACTAATGAAGAGGAAAAAATCAAATTTGGATCAGATGTCTCAATTCCAATTTATAGTACTATAATAGGAGCTAAATTCTAAGTGATGCAGAGGGTGAATTAAATGTTAAACACAAGCAAACTGTCATCCATGCAAAATTCAGAAGAAAATCCAAACAGGAGCTCAGGAAACATAGCACCCATAGACTCTCTGGAAAGGTATGACGTGAAGATGCCCACAGATAGATTCAGTGAAATAGAGAATTCAGGAACATAGAAACCATGTCATGGAATAGCTGCTGTTAAGCAATGAATCCACATAATGTGGAAAAGCACTATAATTGCAAGAATTATCATACACAAGTGTACAAAAATGTTATAAACCATGACAATACAAGATAATGTTATTATATAATAACAAAAACATTGAGGTAAAGTGGGAGAGGGAAGGTGGGATGCAGTAGTAATTAAGTAATTGTTATATGTTTTATGTTATGAGAATAAATTTAAAAAGAACTAAAAGAAGTCTGTATATTTTACAGATGGCAAAACACATCCACATATGTGTACAAAACAAAACAAAGAAAACTGATTATATAGCTAAGGAGAAAAAGGACACATCCAGAAGAGTTTATGCTAACATTTCCTCTATTGTAAAAATGTGTGCATGTATCTTACATATAAACATAGAGCATAGGCATGGGCTTGGTATGGTATTGTAAGAAAACATACCAACCCTTCTCCTCTAAAACATTTTGTTGGCTTCCTTTCTGCCAGCAAAGATAACTCCCTTTCACCCACATCTTGGCAAAATTCTATAGCTTTCTAGCCACTTTCAGGCATTAAAATATTTTGCACAATCTAAATCAGTCTTTAATTTCACATCTAATTCAATGTTTCTTTACTTTCCCCAGGCAGAAGATAAAAGAGCAGGAAGAAGGAAGGGGTTGATTATTTTTAGCCTCTGCTCTCCCTTCTTTCCTTGCTTCTCCAACTCAACTACAAGGATGAAAACGGAAAGGATAAAAGTTCTACAGGGAAAAGTTTTTTATTTAGTTCATGTTGCTAGTAATTTTATCTCACATTTGAATTCTCCCTTTTATGTGAGTTATTTAAATGCAAGCTTTTCATAGGGTACATTAATAAGTTCTTTGGAAGACTCCGTGAACACACAATCTCCAAACTGCATCATTCCCTGAGAGCTACATCCTGTTTGACCTCTTTGGAATCCCTCTTCATGCTCACTTTGGTTATTCCCTGCCTGACATCTATTCTTGTTAGCATTTAGAATTTTAAGATGATATCTACATGAAAACATGCCTTATACCACTATTGCCCTCTATTCCTTGCATTGTTATTAAAGATTGTTCTGTGTACTTTCCTACCTTCAGAATTTTCCAGGTGAGAATCTGTCACCTTATTTCTTAAATCCAAAAGTCAAGAAATCTCTATGCTCCACTCTCATAGCAGGGGAGTGGCCTACTAATTTTTGAGATCAGTTAGAATTTGATCTGATATTTTGATGCCTATTGTAAGGGCAAATACAAATTAAAAATAAGAGGTCTTTCAACTTGTTGAAAATAACGGAAAGTAAAGAAGTTTCCCTCTTCCCTTTTTTTAGAGTATTTACTTTAGGAAAGGCTTAATTGTAAGTTCTTCCTCTGTAACTTTAAACTATATGTAAAACTTTAAAAAATATAGATAAGCCTCCTGCCAGCTTTATGACCTTTGAATATCTTTCTCAAGGACCTGGTTCACAACTCTTTGAAATGTAAACATCAAGATAGATAATGCCCTATTTTCCAGTTTCTGTGGAAATGTAGAAATCTGACTTCCTCAGGGTGCTTAGTTCCACATTGCCAAACTACCTCCTATCATAAAAGACTGCCTTTGCAATCTCTTAGCAGATTGCCTGTATTGCCCAACACATTCTGGTTCAATGCATTTTCAATATAGAGTTGTTTTCTTTCTCTTCTACTAAAGAGGTTTGTTGGATTTGGAAGAGATTTTATTTTTATATATCCCTGACACTCTCCTCCTACATGAACCCATTCTTTTAGAACCCTACTACTTACCTTGGGGCATGAAAGCATCCTCCCTTTCCAAACAGGAATAAGGAGACATCATGAAAGTTTTCTCAATGAATTTCTTATGTAGACTGGATTTTGTTGTTGATGACACATATTTAAAGGACTGATTTTAATTGTCCTCCCTGAGTCATGTGGGCAGATTCACTCTTTGGAATTTGACAATTTCTGTCATTTATTGTCCCTCACATACACACAGATATGCACAGTTGTATTTCTAGAAAAGATATCTGTAGAATCATCCAAGAACATGTAACCTCAAAGCAATAGTTACTTCAGAGCAATGAAGTTGAATTGGGTATTAGAAATAGAGTATTAGGAAGTCTACATAGATTTTTTCCCCCCTTTCTTAAATGTAAATATTATTTCTTTATATTGTGGTAAAATAAACATACATTTAGCATTTTAACCTTTCTAAGTGGACATCTGAGTGACATTAAGTGCACTTACAATGCTGAGCAAAATCTCTGGAACATTTTTTATTATCCCAAACTGAAACTATATACCCGTTAACTGTCCCCTCCCTAAATCCCCTTGTAAAAATCATTTTACTTTCTTTCTCTATGAATTGGCTTCTTATAAATCCCTTTATAAGTGAAATATAATATTTTCCCTTTGCGGTTGGATTATTGCACTGAGCATAATGTTTTAAGAAGCATCCATGTTGTAGCATGTCAGAATTTCTTTCATTATTAAGGCTGAATAATATTTCATCATATGCATATACCACATTTTGTTTATCCATTCATCGATTAATGGATAGAGGTTGTTTCATCTTTCGTGAATAAGGCTGCTATAAACATGGATGTACAAGTACCAGTGTGAGTTTCCGCTTTCAATTTTTGGTGTGTATACCCAGAAGCAGAATTGCTGGACCATGTGGTAATTCTATGTTTAATTTTTTGAGGAACCATCATACTGTTTTCCAGAGTGACTGCCCCATTTTATACTCCTTTCAGCAATACACAAGGGCTCATATTTCTCCACATCCTTGTCAACTCTTGATGTTTTCCATTTTTTTGATCTAGCCTCCTAGTGGGTGTGAAGTGGTATCTTACTTCAGTTTTTACTTTTATTTGCCTAGTGTTGAATGCTGTTGAGCTTCTTCTCGTGTTTATTGGCCATCGATTTTGGACAAATATCTATTCAAGTCCTTTGTAAATTTACTAATTGAGTTATTTGTATTTTTGTTGTGTTTTAGGAGTTCTTTATATATTCTGGACAATAATCCCTTTTCAGATGTATGATTTGTAAATATTTTCTCCCATCTCCATAGTGTCCTTTGTTGTACAAAAGTTTCCTTCTTTGATGAAGTCTAATTTACTTATTTTTTTCTTTTATTGCCTGTATTTTTGGTATCATAGCTTAGACAGTATTTCCAAACACAATGTCATGAAGCTTCTCTGTTTCTTCTAAGAGTTTTATGGTTTTAGCTATTATGAATCATTTTTACTTAATTTTCATATATAATATTAGGTAAGGGTCCCACTGCATTCTTTTGCATGTAGATATCCAATTTTCCCAGAACCACTTTTTGAAAAGACTAGCCATTCCCCATTTAACAATCTTGATACTTTTTGTTAAAAATCATTTGACCATATATACAAGCTTTTATTTCTGGTATCTCTATCATACTCCATTGGTCTAAATGTCTTTATGCTAGTATCACAATAATTTGACTAAAGTCTCTTTGTAACATGTTTTGAAATCAGAAAGTATGAGCCCTTTAAACTTGTGATTCTCTCTCAAGATTGTTTGCTTATTTAGTCTTTCAGTTTCCATATGAATTTTCAGATGTATTTTTATATTTCTTTAAGAAAAACTCTATTGGAATTTTGGTAGAGATTGAATTGAATCTGTAGATCCCTCTATTGATGTCTAAACAATGTAAATCTCCCAGTGCATGGACATGGGATCTCTTTATTTGAGTGTTCTTCAATTTCTTTCAGCAACATATTATAGTTTCACTGTATGTGTATTTCACCTCCTTGGTTAAGTTTATTCCTAAATATTTTATTCTTCTTGGTACTATTGGAAATGAATTGTTTTCTTAATTTCTTTTTCAAATTCTTTGTTATAAGTATATAAAAATAAAACTGATCTTTTTGTGTGTTGATTTTAGATCTTGCAAATTGGCTGTATTTAGTAATCCTATCAGTTTTTCACTTGTGTTCTTTAGGGTATTTATTTATTTTCAATAAACAATCATTTGCAAATCAAAGAGTACCTCATCTGTCAGGCACTCGCTTTCCTTCTCCAGGTTATCTATTTCTTATGCACTTCCCCAAAGATTTTTTTCAATATAAGAGCAGCTTATATATCTTTCTACCATTCATACTACCATGTACTTTTCTTTTATTCACTTTCATCATAGCAGTACATAAAGTGCTCCTTAATTTAGAAAGCTGGATTTCTATTAGTTACTTCTTTTTTGACACCAGTGTGGTATATTTGTCATATTTTATTTCTTTCTTCTATTCATTCATGCATTTCAGAAAGATTTTCCTGAATAGCAGTTTAGTACATTTCTTAATTTTGTCCTTTACCTTCCATGATATACATAAGGATAGTAACATTTGCAAAATGATTCTCTATTTCACTTTTCCTTTTCTTACTGACTTATACCAGTGACATAACCTTCCAGATATTGTATCAGGAGATCTGCACAAAATATTCACTGATGACAATGAGTCTTACATAATTTCAATTTCTTGAGTCAAGAAATTTCAACCAGCATCAAATGCAGATTTGGACTCACTATATTAAAATATTTCCTAATTCTTCCACATTTGCCCCCTCTTTGTCCTTTCTTTTAGAATATTACTTTCAAGAATTACTTTGGTCCTTTTTCTTAGAGAACAGGCAATTGCTATATTCATTTAAAATACCTGTATGACCCTAGAATTTCCTGTTCAGTTCTTTGAGTTGAATTTCTTTTGACTTTTGAGCATGTAGGTAAGAGACATGCTCAAAAATCTCTCATGGCTTAAATGGAGAATGGATTTTGTGGACAACCAATCTATAAATGTTTATAGATTTATATTAAGGCACATTATGTTAGGCATGTATTATTAAGGCATGATATTAACCATTTAAAGCTACGACCTCTTAAGTAGTCTATGGTATTCTCAGAATTTAGGTGCCTTAAAGTTTAAAGCAGCAAATATTTTTTAGCTCCTAATTTATAAAAGGCTTGTATGTGAAAGATTCTGCTCCCTATAATTGAAATAGGAAAAACTTTAACTGTATTAATTCACAGTCAAGCACCAGTAGGATGCATTCTGAAGCAATTTTAGACTGCTAAATCCTACCTCTGAGTTGAGGCCTGCCTAGATGGCATTAACTTGCCAAGCCTCTTGTGACTGGCACTTGTTGAGGTCACACTTGCACTTCAAATATGACTGGGCCAATCCCCAGCCACATTCAAATATCCTTCCTGCTTCTGGTGAAGCCTACCGGCCTCCTGTGATTGCTGAATCTGATGGCCATTTATTTAAGGTCTGGCACATTCATCTGACATATTAAGAAACTGTTGACCCAGAGAAACAGCCACTCAACTGGAGATAAAGCATCCATAAGCTGCAGTGACCTCCCATGATAAAATAATAAGAAGCCTAAGGCTTCATACCTCTTGCCCAGGCCAACATGTAGAAGCCAAATTGTAACAACTATATGTTTATACAATTGTGAAAAGACAGCTTCATGGCTCTGTGTAGGCATCTATAAACAGCATATTCAAAATGCCCTGCACATATAAAAAAGTTCTAGGCACCAAACACGTACCCAATCCCAACAATAATGTTTCTGTAATGTTCATTTTGCCTCTCCATATTCTACCCCCTATATATTTCCCAAAGTTTCCAGCCATACTACCACATGTTGGAATAGAAAGGGGGCTCAATTAATAGCATTATACTCTTGTACCAAATGCTTAACTAATAGAAAAATAATAACAAAAAATTATATATCAAAGACAAAGCAGATATCGGTGAGTGGTTTCCCTAGTATTGAGTCCTAAGTTTATGACTTGCATTTCTAGCAGGATTAGGCTGATATAGGCATGTCCTTTTAAGGGCAGAGCCTGTGCCCAGAGGAGAAGGGGAGAATCCTGTTCCATGTAGGTAACTCACTACTGAGAGTGATGAGGAAGTGTGTGGTCAACACATGCCCTCCCATTCCTTTTAACGTCACTAAATACATAAGCCATTTCATTCTCTCTACCTGGGCGGCAGGTGAATGGATGGATCTAAGCCAGTATTGTTACATTAACATAGCCTCCTTGACTTTAAAAAGAATATCAGGAGCATGGTAGAAACATTACTCAGATCTCCTTCTGTCCCTGGACTTTTCTCCCAGACTCCCACCAGCACACTGCATTCTAAAATACTTCAAGCTACATCTTTCAGCTTAGTTTGACATTTTTTTCTTGATTTTTGTCTCTAAAAATTCAATAGATCTGGGCCCATATTTATTTTGAATAAAAATGGTACTGAAGGGGGGAAAAAGAGGAAGATATGTTTTAGCTGAGAAGAAGTAATCTTTGGTCCTGTCTATGGCTAAAACCCAAGATCTACCTTCCTTTCCCTATAATGGCCATCACTGATGGTAACGGAGGATGTAAATGACCTGGCTCGTTGTCACCTCGTTCTTCTTCAACCAAACAACTTGGGGAAATGGGCATTATTTTTGTTACTGCATTCATCAAGGAAAGTTCTACAGCATTCTGCAGGCTCTCTTCCCAAACAGTTTATAGTTTATTAACATGGGTTGATTGTTTTATTTCTTTAATAAATCATATTATTGAAGAATAAATAGTGTTGAATATTGAGAACAAGAAACCTCTATCCAAGGTTAGAGTGCTAGCTTGATGGAGAGAAGTTCCATTTGGCCTTAGTTAGGAATCTTTAAAAATGCTATCAACCTCCATTTTGTCTGCTGGATGAATCAAAGATATATCACAGAATAAACTTGTTTCAAAAAATAAAATTCTAACTCACTTTTAAAAATGAATGCTTGGCCATCAGAGTTTTTCCGTCCTTTCTCAATCTCCTCCCAATCATCTTACCACAAAAAATCTATATCCCATAGTGAACAATCCAACGCTCATTTTGAAAAATTTTCATCTTTACGAGTGTCTTCTTATTTGTAATGTTTCACAAAGCATAGCATTGCCAATAAAGAAACTTGGATGATGACATGAATTTACAATGTCTTCTAGCATCTAATATAATATTCCATATCCAACATTAGGATATAGAACTGCCCAAATTGTGTGTGTTTGTATACATATATAGGACATGGAAAAAAAAAGCTTCCTATCAAAAGGTCCTTAAACCTCATTAATGTAAGAGAATATATCCTTTATCTATTTAGCTTGCAGGATGAGTTATTCTACCTTGAGAAAAATTCTGATTTGTTTTATATTCAAATTTATTGTTAGAGAAGAAAAGAGGAATAGAGTGAAGATTTTAAATGTTTTTACCCCTTACTACAGCTTATTATGATTCTGCTGAATATTTAGTTTCTCCATATGGTTAATGTATCTTTCAATCATAGTAATACTTAATATTAGTTTAATATTACTTCAATAATCTTTAGAAAAACTGTAAAATTATTTTCCGTGAATTCAGCAGGATGATCTAATAAATGTCTGTACCTGGGCTAGACTCAACGTTTTCATAACACCCATGAATCACCCTCTCCTTTCATCTCAAGATTGAATCTAGTGTTCCCAGGTGTACCGACTTTTCCTGTTCCCTGATCAGAACTTTGTTTTTGCCAGTGTATCAACTGGAATTGAGAAGGACAAAATTAAGTCACTTTGAGAGTGTATTAGTCAAGGTTCTTCAGAGAAACAAACAATAGGATATAGGGCATGAGTAGCACAAGTAGCAAATATATAATTGTCTCAGGCAATAATGGAAGCCAGTAAGTCTCATAAGCTGCTGTCGGCAAATTGGAGAACCACGAAAGCTGGTGATGTAATTCATGCTGAGTCTGAAGGCCTAAGAACCAGGGAAGCCAAAAGTGTAAGTCCAAGACTAAAGGCCCAAGAATGGGGTATCAGTGGTGTTAAGTCCTGGTCTGAGTAAGAAGGTTCAAAAACTGAGAGTGCTGACGTCCAAGGGAGGAGAAGATGGAAGTCTCAGCTCAAGGAGAGAGAATGAATTTATGCCTCCTCTGCCTTTTAGTTTTATTCAAGCTCTCTGTGGATTGGATGATGTCCACTTACATAGGCGAAGGCAATCTGTTTTACTCTGTCTGCTGATTTAAGTGGTAATATCTTCTGGAGACATCCTCACAGACACACCTACCAATTTTATTTTAACAGCTTCTGTTCATCCCTTAACCTACTCAACTTGACACAAAAAATTAACCATCATATTGGGGGAAAGATAAAATCTAAGGATATAATGTCTTATTTATTTCTTCTCTAGATCATGTTTTCTCCAAATGTGAGTTTCTCTTTATTTCCCTTGTCAGGTAGTCTGCCCTACCCTGCACACCATGCAATCCCTCACAGACCTCATGCACTGGGTGAATCAACAGAAAGATCTTTTTATATTTTAAAAACACCCTAACATGTCATTCCTATCATTGACAGAGCCTTTTCCCCTATCTTCAAACTAGTAATGACAAAAGAAATATAACTTTTTAGCTAAGAGTCTTTCATAAAATTCCTGTGAAAGTTCTGCCTGTCATGAAAATGGGAAAGGAAGATGAATATTTTTATATAGAAAGAAGATGATGAGTGACATGCTGGATAGTCCTCTGGCTGGACTCATGTTGGAGCCTTCCAGAAGGAAATTAAGAAAAACAAGTAGCATAAGAGGTGCAAATTTCTTGTTCCTTTGCATGTGGAGTTCAAATAATGCCATACTTGTTCATTTTCTTACACTTACTTTAAGGCTGTAGCACTAACACACCCAGAGTGGTTGTAAGTCTCTTTTCCATCTTTTGAGTATCAAAGTAGAAGCTGCACAAGGGTGGGTGATCAGAAAGCCTAGAAAGAGGCCCATGGAATACTAGCTATTGAGGAAGAATTTGTGATAAGTGCTGCCCCTTCCCCCCTTGCAGATGTGGCCCTGAAGTCTCCAGGTTCAGACTTCTGTCCAGGCAAGCAGAGGAGGCAAGGTCTTTCCATGGAATGTGTCTCTGCGATTCCTCCAGCTCTTCTATACTAACTGTAGGCACTAGGGCTGCTCCTAGCCATGTCTCTTCTTGATGTTTGTAGGTAGGGAAAACAAGTTCACCATACACATATACACACTGTAACTTTCTAACAGGCTACAATAAATACTCAGTAAATTAATGCAGTGACTCAGCTTTTTTCATATATTGAAACTCAAAAGTATTTTGTGTACCAAAAATCCTATATTAATGAGTCCAAGTATATTTGGTTTTCTAAGATGTGGGAAGCCATATTTGGGAAGGCATTATTTGTTAGTTTTTTCACATAACCATCACTATTATTAAAATATTTGCTTTCTTCTCAATTTTGCTATCAACCTAAAACTGCTCTAAAAATATAAAGTATTTTAAAAAATATATTTTATGCCCTTTCACCTATATGTATTTCATGCAAGTTCTCACTGGACAAAAGGAGCAAATAATTTCAGTGGATCATTTTCTGTAGCATTCTACATGTTTGTGTTTTTATCCACTGATGAATATATCATTTACATTTTAAATAATTAGGTTTTATTTATTCTTGTTCCAAATTTAGCTAAACCTTACTTAGACAAATTAAATATATAAACTGAAATGCAATAGTGTCTACTAACATTGAATAATGAAAAAAATATACTGAAAAGAATCATTGCTTACACATGTGCATGAAAAGATATTCTAGCCTTTGGTTGAGTCTTTAGCTAAAGATCTATTTCCTATAAAATATTTTTTCTTTAATATTGTCAGTTACTTTCTGCAATAATTCACTGGCGTTGAGCTTTGCAGTATAGCTGTTGATATGTTTTCAGAGGTTTATTGATTTCATGTTTACGTCATTGCACTAGTAAAAAATAATAACTTATGGACATTTCTTCCACTGTATCTTGAAGGCTAACCTTTCCTCATTAAATAATGCATCTCTAAACCACAATCCCATACTGAGCAATTTCTGTCATATATGTTCCTTGTGAATGTGTCAACAAATTTTTCATTCCCTAGTCACCTGAAAGAAAATTTTCAAATAAGAAGAAATTGCCCCCATTGGTACTAAGTAATAACTGTTATGTTGATGAAAGCTTTGATATGAAAAGTGCATAGATTGATGAACCCCTGGGGCCACTTAGGAAGGCTGCTGAGTTAACAGAGTCTGCAAAGTTAGACCTTCCTTGTATGTAATTGGAATTGGCCTTCAAGGCTCCAGGTGGACTCATAAATGGTATAAAATGAGTACCTAAACTTAAGCCATTATCTAGTATTCTCTTCAAAGAGAATTGTATTCTTACATGAGAGGGATTAACATTATTAGTTTTCCCCTGGAGAAGAAAGCTTCTATATCCTCCTTGCAAAGAAAACCATTTCCATGGACTCTCTTTATTTTTGAAAAAAATAGTTTAAGTCTGTCTGCTGGAAAGGATCAGGAGAGTGAGACCTCTTGACATCAGGTGGCCCTTTGCAGCTCTTAAGGATGCAATTCAATCAGACACCGAGTTTGATTAAACTGAAACATAAAATGATTTTTGGTGAGGTAAATGTTAATTTTTTTCATATAATAATGAAATAAGAGGGAAACTGTGTATAGTGTATTATAAATATTCCATCATGTATGTGATAGTTTTACATAGCAGTAACTTTTTCTCCTTTCACAGAGAGAAATTTTTTTCTTCTTAAGCATCCATTTATGGGTGAATACACTTAGACCAAAGTAAATATTTCTTACACTTCTGGCCTATATTCATAAGATGTGCTATTTGTATATAAAGGAAGATGTGCCAGGATCTGCATGGACTCACTCTCCATCTGCTGCCCAGTAGCTCTGCTCCAGGTAAAACTTTCTTTATTACCTTTATCCCTCTGCCGGTATTAGCACCTGGATGTACTTTGACTTCAGTCACTGGGCTGTATTTTAGGCAGAAACCTAACCGGAAGGAAAACATTGTAGCCAAGTGCAAAGTATTTTACTTTTCTTTTATGCTTAGGAGGGTGGTAACTGAAAGCTTCCCTTGCTGAGAATTTGACCTCCAGTATAAACACTGGGTGTCTGTAGCTCTTGTCCATGTAATAGCCACACTCTAGAAAAAATTTCCTCATTATATGGTATTTACAGGATATTGCTCAGCTCTCCGTAGTTGATAATGGAGCAATAAATGGCTCCCCAAGGACTGCTTGCAGGCTTGACTGACGTCAGGCTTAAGGCTGACCCCAGGAAGCAGAGTCAGGCGAGCGCTCCCTCACTCCATTATAAGCGGCCTCAGCTGCGGAAGGTTTGAGCTTCTGACGTATCTTGTTTCAGGATACAAATGCACAAAGTCTTTTATTTGCTGTAGAAAATTTTTCTCTTTCTTAGATATACACATACATTTAATCTAAATATTTGAATTGAGGGTCTAAGGAGGTACATTTGTGTGATTTAACATTTAACTGATGCTTTTACATATGGTTGACTCTTTTTGAGAGAAATTTATAAAATAGATGTGTTTGCTGCATAATACATATAATGTTACTTTCTTATTTTTATGAATCAAATTAAATTTGTTGGGGAAGACTAAATTTTCAACATTCCCCTCTTTTTTTTAGAGGTATTAGTTTTCTATTTCTGCTGTACCAAACTGCCACAAACTTAGTGTTTTAAAACGAATTACCTTTCAGTTCTGTAGGTCAGATGCCCAACACAGGCTTCATTGATCTAAAATCAAGGTGTTCACAGGCTGTGGTCCTTTCTGTAAGGGAGAATTGTTTTTTTCCTTTTCTAGCTTCCGGACACTGCTGGCATTCTTTGGCTCAAAGACCTTCTCCTTCATTTTAAAAACCAATGACAGGTTGAGTTCTTTCCACATCTAATCACCCTGACCCCTCTGCCTCCCTCCTCTACTTTTAAAAAGCCTTGTGACCCACCTGGGTAATTGATTTGCCAACGGGTTTCAGCCTCGGGCAAGTTCACTATGGATCCAGTGACACTAAAAAATGACAATGGAACATTGTTGGGGTGAAAGGGTTTGTACCCAACTTTATTCCCATGGTGGCAGGTCAATCGCTAAAATCCTGTCCACTCAGACAGAGTCTGCATGCAGCAAGCCGGTCTCTGCCTCTGGGCTTCTCTGCCCCACAGCTGTCTCAGTCTCTGTCCTTGGCACTGCCACCACTCCAGTCCCTGTTCTTGCAGCCATGCGGCCATGCCACCATGTCGCCCAGAGCACTGGGTGGAGCTCTTTATATAGAGCCAATAACAACGTATTGCCCACATGTGTGTAGTGAGATAGCGGACCAGGGCCAGGTGAGAATCCTGGCCATAGGAACCTTCACTTTAACCACAGTAATCCAGAATAATGTATTTTAAATTCGACTGATTAATAACTTCTAATTCTACCCATAATCTTAAGTCCCCTGTGCATGTAAAGTGACATTCCCAGTTACCAGGAATCTGGACACAGGAATTTTTGGGAAGGGGGGCATTTTTCTGCCTACAAAAGGGGTATAGAACTTCATGATCTGCTCAGACTATGTGGGCTTAGTGTTTAGGATTGATTGCTGTTATTACCAGTATTGCTTCTGCCATTTGAGAATGTTTTCCATTGGTGGGCAATGTGCTCTCCACTTGCTCCTTCAAAAATGTACCCATGATCACTGGGCTTTATGACCTGCTTCCATGTGCAGGCATACCTCCTCTCCCCATGTGAGAGGCCCTCTTTTGGGGCACTGTGTTGTAGTGTCTCAAGTCAGCCAATAGCAGAGTCATGGGATATTTGCCCCAGTCTTGGAAGTGTCTGGTCCTCTAGTGTACAGTCTAAGGAATTCTCCCCTAGGGACTAACTCCTTCTATCCCATTCAAGTCACCAGCCTTTCTGCTCCTTATCTTTATCCTGCTACCCAGGCTTAATTCTTTAATGCAGTTAATGTTAAAATTCAAGGACAAAATGTAGTATGGGGGATGTCCTCCATGGTCCATTATCCTAGGGTGGTTAGAAGAACTTGATTTTCAAACAATAAGGCTTAGTTATTGGTCTGGAAAAGAAAATGTGTGAAAAGAAGTTTTCCAACATTTCTTTCCTTGAATTTCCTCTTTTCCTACTCTCCTTTTTTCCCCCCATCTTCTGGTTAATTTGGAATTTCTTATCCTTGACTGTCTTCTATATAAAGAGGAGAGGGAAGATATCCTAGAGTAGATTATTTATTCTTATTGCATTTATTCTTATGTCATATTGATGACATGCATAACTTCTGAAATTAAGTCTCCACCTATACATGCTAGTTCTTCTTTCTGGGATCTAGTATTCTATTTATTTGCAGAAAATGATGGTGGCATGAAAGATGCCACCTGTAGAAAGGACATTAAAAAAAATTAAAGTGATAAATCAGTAGGTATACACATAGAGAAGTTGCACAGTAACATAGTAGTAGACAAAGTAAGGGCATAAAATCTTTGGAAGCCTGTCAGAGTGAACTTAACCATAAATGATATGACAAAGTTAAGATAGAGTGATAGTGATCAATGAAAATGATATGGTGAAAATGCTCATTAAAAAAAGAAAAGAAAAGAGAGGGAAGAAGCCAAGAGGGAAAGAGAGAAGAGGAAGAAGGTAGAGAGAGAAGAAAAAAAGAAAGAAAGAGAAACATGAAAGGAAAAAAAGTCCTAAAGTCAAATGATATTTTCATAAGAATTAATGTTTTTTTTAAAGGGAAAAAATGTTAAATAATGAAATGAACTCCTTGTGCCATCAAATATTACTGACATGACCACATTTCAGAAAAATTAGAAAAGTAATATCAAGCAGGAAACCAACAAAATGAAGGCAAGTATCAGCATCCATGTGACACTGAGTAGTATGCTATTTAATGTGCAGCCCCGGCTATCGCCGCACCACACAGCACCAGATCCATTGTGCAGTCACTGCACTACATGTAAATTGAGCCAAGATTTGATTTTAAGATACCAAAGATGCTTTTAGAGGTGATTTGCTTTGGTAGTATTGCCTTAGGATAACATATTTTAAATATGATAATTACCCTGCTAAAATTTATAACTATGACTGAACCATTTTTCTTGTCTTGCCTTTTTCCTTAGTTATCTGTAATTGGTTTTGCACTTTTTTTGGTTCAATCTGAGATCTTAGTCTATACAATGAAAAAGGTCTTCATATTTTCATTGCTTCCCTGGTATCAAAGGAGCTTAATGACCTAGCTTCCTATCTCTTGGGTACCTCCATACCTCTTAAATTACACAGTTTTTACAATGTCATTTAAAAATCATGACTTTGTTCCCTAATTTTGTTAAAGTATGTGTTACTTGCAAAAAGTAAACATTGTGGAAAGCACTTTTATTGCATATAAATTGAAAATAAATTTTAGTCTCTAATTATAGGACATGACAAACAGTATCTCTCAGTTTAAACAAAAAATATAATAGTCTGCCAAATAGCTATCATTTTGCTTTCTCTGCAGAATAGCAACATATCCTTTTCATTGCTATGTACCCAAGCTTCTTAGAAGATTACCTGACACATAATATACTATCAGAAAATTATTTGTTGAATGTGTAAATATATATCATACTGGTTCCATGTTAATAAATCAGTGGTATATATTTCCCTCTATCTGCATGTAAAATTTATGGGGAAAAAATGGGGAGTTCATGCCTTGCTAGTATGATTATATTCACTCTTAGCTTTACTTATTTTTTACTGTAAACAAATTTGTTTGTAAGCCCTGGAAGATTGTTATAATACAATCTCTGAAATTATGAAAAGAGAAAGCCTTCCACATTGATGTGTGGTATGAACAGAGGATTGGTCCAAAGGAATAAACAACCCTCAGATCCACTAGTTAACAAAGCAGATTTTACAGGCATCCAGGAACAATGATGCTGTATCCAGGGACTGTAACATATGGCCAGCACTCTCTGGCAAGGCTCACAGTCCAAGGCAGAAACCTTCAGTTGTAGGATCTAACATGGGATTTCCTTCTCTTCCACTTATTAATTCTTAGGCTCCAAGGATGTGATGGTGAATAAAGCACAGTCCTTGATCTCAAGGAGTGAAAGGTATAGTGGGAAATAAACAAAAGAAAACATTCAGTAGGGCTGCACTGAGTATGTGTGTCGAACTAGAAACAATTTTGAAGAGCACTGAGAAAGGACATCAAGTTTTTATGGAAGTTGATTTCCTAGACCAATGAAACAGTGATATTACATCTGTTCCACACTGGGAAGCTAAGGCAGGAAGCAGTTTTTCTAAAACCAAATGTTACAACTTTATGTATAAATACTGGAAGGAAATTCATATTTTCTGGCTTCCATCTTCCCGTCATTCTGGATGATTGGAAAAGAATAGAGATAGCAAAATACTGTCGATTATTTTTGTCCTTGTGTTTGCCACTTCTAAAATTGTATTTCCTGAAAATTCCCCATGCAATTTAAATCTATTACTCTTATCATAAAATACAATTCACTTTTGTATATTTTTAAAATCTGAAAAGCCGTGATAATAAAAATGAATTTTCTAAAGTTACACTTTCCTTCTAGTTCCTGTCTTCTCCTTCTACCCTAACACATTCCTATTTTCTCCTCTAACATTATTTCCTTTATTGTCTGCTTCCCAGTGGTAGTGCCATGAACATGTACTTCCTTTTTGACATCTACAGCCTGATTTTACCATGCACCTTGTCTGTCATGCCCTAATTTTCTCTGACGTACATTTCCTGTCACTCACATTGTCTCATAGATACTTTATCTTTTTAAATAGCCTGTCTTTTACAGTTCCTCTCTTTTTCATATTCCTTCTCTGTCACTACATACCTACCCTTACCTATTATCTGCTTCTTGTACATATTCACAAGCTAATGTCTAAATCAACAAGGCCAACTATGCTTGCATTCAGAGTCAGCTGTGCCAATGCACCACACCTCAACTGCACAGCTGTGACTTAGAAACACTCAGCTTCCTACAGCATTAAGAAAGTACTCAATAAATCTCAATACTGACCCTCTGTCTCTGTGTAAGTGCGCATGCACACAAAGTCACACTATATACACAGAGGTACCTGCACATACAGAGATAAATGCTGGAAGATCACAGGCTGAACATTGTTATAACACAAACTTTGAAAGTATGAAAGGCAAGAGCCTGCTACATTTCTATGTGCTTATGAACAGAGGCTTGGTACAGACCCACATACTCACACCCCTCCCTGTGCTGTTGATCTCTCTTGTTCTCTCTCGGTTCAGTCTCTCCCAGGGATTTCAGCTGTTTCTGGTATTGGGAGCGCAGAGGACACAGGAGGCGGCCTGAATTGTGGTGTATGGTACACAGGAGGAAAGGAGCTATGCTGGGGATCCTATTAGTTTGTGAGTCAAATATCTTTGGGGAGAAGATGAGTGAATATAAAATCAAATCAAGGGCTAAGGGGAAGTAGACCGGAAACTGGCTATCCATATATTTTATTTCACTATTTCTTTGGAAAAGACAAAAAGGTATCATCAAATTTATCTGGAATTGTTCTTATTTAAGAGAGATTAAAATAATTATTTTGCAGAAGTCCAAAGTGAAATCTATAATTTATAAGACATTAACACATATTTTTCACACCTGAAGATAAATTTTGAAATTACATTGTCATTGATTATTTTTCTTTGGGGATTACGGTGTTTTTAAATCATGTCTCCTTACAAATGAAAAGTTTGGAAGATAACACATATTTTGCCATATTCTACATGGGCCATGGTATTCGCTATAAGAAAAAATGAGGTACAGATTCAGGGGTACCTTTCTATACTAGAATAATAAAAGTGAAACCATGTAAGTCTAAAGGAAAAAAACTAAATGCAAATAAACATAAATTGAACAAAAATTATCTTTATGGTTCCCACTTGAAAGCAGAAACTCTCTTGTCTGAATAGCAGTTCCAGAAGGGGAGAGTATAAATTAGTAAAAATGCTATTTTTTAAAGACTATTGGGTGTTAACTTTCCAGGATTAAAGAATGATAAGAATCCTCATATTGCAAAGCCCACCTCATCCCAAGAAGTCTACATCTAGACACTGTAATATGTTGAATTGACACATCATGGAATGGGAGAAAATTTTTGCAATCATGTATCTGATAAGGGATTAACATCAAAATAATAAAGAACTCTACAACTCAACAACAAAAAAGTCAAACATCCCAATTAAAAAATGAGCAAAGGATTTGAATAGACATTTCTCCACAGAAGGTATAAAAATTGCCAATAGGCACATGAGAAGATGCTCAATATCATTAATCATTAAGGAATGCAAATCAAAACTATGATAAGATACCTTTTATGATGGCTATTAGAATAAATAACAAATACTGACTAGGATGTGGAGAAATTGGAATCCTTGTATGTTGCTGGTGGGAAGAGTTAAAATTAATGAAGTACAAAATACTCACCAAACAAATACAATTTAAAGAGGACAATCATATCATTATTGACTGTTTTTTTCAGCAGTTATAACATTTTATAAGTTTCAGGTGTACAACATTGTAATTCAGTATTTATATACACTACAAAGTGATCACAACCATCAGTCTAGTTACCATTTATCACTTATGCATGTCATATCACGTTACAGATTTAGGAACATATGGCTACATTCATATAGAATTCACTTTGTTTTGTTAATTTTAAGGTATTTGTTAATATCAGGGTTCCTACTGTAAGGGGGTCTTTTCTTTCAAATATATGTTTTTAAAAAAGTATATCTGAAAGGTATTGCTTTAACTAGTTAATTTTATAAACAACCCCATTAGTAATTTTTCTTATAAGTAGTTTTGTGGCACCTGGGAAGCGTTTTGGAAGAATGAATAGCTCTTAGACTGGGATACATATCATATCGATTAAATATTTACAAATGTGAAAACTAATACAATAAAAGCATTAAGCCAACCTGTAGGAAAATACTTTTAACGCTTAAATATTGTAGTGTGTAAAGTCTTTATAATTTTAATGTAATCCCATACATTTAGAAAGAAAATTTAAATTTCATGAACACATACATTCTGAAAAGCATAAGCTATTACAAGTAAAGGTGAATGACCATAGGAGAAAAGATCTGCAATTATGTCACAGAAAAAAGGACAATTTTTCCAATCCATAAAACATTTCTTCAAATAAGAATGAAAAAATCTAACAACCAAATAGAAACATGTCAAAGAATATTAATAAAAGATTCACAGAAGAAAATCCTAAATATATGATAAAGTGCACACTATCATTTTAATTTCAGAAAATGCATATTGTTTTGAGATAAAATTTTATTGAGATATTATCTTTTACCTTATCAGATTGGCAGAGACAAAGATGTTTTTCATAACACTCCTTTTGTTGAGTTTGTAGGGAAAAGTCACTCTCAAATATTATTGTGGGAGTGTAAATTAATATGATTTCTCTGTAGCGCATTTTGGAAAATCGATTATAATTGTACATTGTGTTAATCAGAACTTCTACTTCTTGGAATTTTCTGTTCTTTACTCATTATAACATTATTTATAATATTGAAAGATTGAAAAACAATATGAATGTTGCCCAATAGGGCTTAAAGAACTTAGAGACTAAAAATACAATACAATGTTATGCACTATGGAAAAGACTTGTATGCATTGGTATGACCTTTTCTCAAATAATTTATTATTTTTAAAAATTACAAAACATGACATACACTATAGTACCACATGTGCAAAATGAGGGGAAACACAGACTATCTTCAAAATTAGATTTGTGTCATTTTTTTCCCTCTACATCTTTGAAAACATATATATGAATATTTCTTACTTAACCATAGTTGTTTAACAGGCTTATAAAATTCAGTATGACTCCTTGTCTCATTGTAGCATTACAGTCCCTTTCATTTAAGTGCCTTCAAATACCATGACAATCACGAAAGAGTCAACTTATCACTACAAACTTGGCCCCTGTTACAAAGATATTTATACTGGTATGTTTGTAAATAACATGAGGAATGTTTAGATTCTGTGACAATTTGATGTTTACATCCTTCACCCCTGTCAAATTTCAGACAAAACCTCCAAATCCTATCACTTTTAAAATCAACTACAAGAAGGTGAAAGGAATTCATGTAACATAAAATTGAGAAGACTCGCATTCCATGGTTGAGTGTATGACATATTTAATCTGGTAAAATGCTAAGACATTAACCAGAGCAGATTTACCTCTAGACAACTGCCACTTAAGGCAGAGTCCAGAACTCTTCCCCAGTTTTCTAAATATACTCTTAACACATTATTTCACAAGAGGTTTCATGAAATTTTATTTAAACAAATTACAAAATAGTTTAGCTTCTCGAGATTCAAGATGGTGGCATGAGAGATGACACGGAGAACTCCTCCCAAAACTACAAATAGTACAAAAATATAGTTAATTAATACAACTAACCCTAAAACAGCAACAAGAAAGAAGGCTGAACCAGACTGCACACAGACCACATGAACAGAGCAGAAATCACAAAACAGGGTAACATACGAAAGCCTTAATCCGGTGGGACCCAGGCCCTTCGCCCACCCCAGCTCACCAGCAGGAGGAGGAGAAAGGGAGTGGGGAGATGGTGGAAGCTTGGGTTTGCTGAGCACCTAGCCCTGGAGATCTGCTTTGTGAGCAGAAGCCTATATTGTGTGGTGCTCTGGACGTTGGGGAGCTCGGACAGGTGGAGTGCTTGGGAGACTGACACTATGGCCGTTTGTGGAGAGGGGGATCCACATCCAGCTGCTCTGTGTCAGAGGTGGGGCGGGAAGTCTGAGAGGCTTCCTAGCAGAGAGAGGGCTGCTAAAGGGGCTGGGTTGGCACAGAGCTTGCTGCACGGGAGAAGGGAGAGCTGGACAAGGTTGTCTGGGTACACTCTGCCCAGCTGGTTGGGAACACTGAGGAGCTTCAGGTGCTCCATGCCCGTGGCTGCCTACTCAGCTCCGAGGCCCCCACTGTGACAAGCAGCCTGCTGAGCCTTCCTCCTGGCCTGACAGCACTGGCTTGCAAACTGGCACTCACTGTGTTGGCATCAGGCCAGCCGGAGGGAGCCCACGCCTACAACAGCTAGAGACACAAAGAATAGAGGCTTACACATGTGTGCATGGCCCACTGGCTCTGGCACTGGAGAGAGGCACCACAGACAGGAAACAGGAACCAGATCTTTCCTTCCCCCAGGCACCACACAGAAATATGAAATGTCAAAAGAACATGGTTTAGACCAAAGTCTCACAAACCCCTGAAAAGAGCCAAGTGAAACTGAACTCACCAATCTTCCTGAGAGTTCAAAATAAAAATTATAAACATGCTTATGGAGGTACAGAAAAATATTCAAGAACTCAGGAAAGAATTTAAGTCAGAGATTCAATAATTAAGAAATTCCATATTAGAAATGAAACATACAATGGAGGGATTTAAAAGCAGATTTGATGTAGCAGAAGAGACGGTAAATGGAATAGAAATTAGAGAAGAGGAATACAAAGAAGCTGAGGCACAGAGAGAAAAAAGAATCTCTAAGACTGAAAGAATATTGAGAGAACTGTGTGACCAATCCAAAGAGAACAATATTTACATTATAGGGGTACCAGAAAAGAATAGAAAGAAAAATGGATAGAAAGTGTCATTGAGGAGGTAATTGCTGAAAACTTCCCAATCTGGGGAAGGAGATAGTCTCTCAACCCATCGAGATGCACAGATCTCCGAACACAAGGGACCCAAGGAAGACAACATCAACACATATAATAATTAAAATGGCATAGATCAAAGATAAAGACAGACTTTTAAAAGCAGCTAGAGAGAAAAAAAAGATCACGTATAAAGGAAAACACATCAGACTATCATCAGACTTCTCAACAGAAACCTTACACACCAGAACAGAGTTGCATTATATATTTAATGCAATGAAGCAGAAGGGCCTTGAACGAAGAATACTCTACCTGGCAAGGGAATTATTTTAATTTGAAGGAGGGATTAAACAATTTTCAGATAAGCAAAAGCTGAGAGAATTTACCTCCCCAAAACCACTTCTACAGTGCATTTTGGAGGGAGTGCTATAGATGGAAGTATTCCTAAGGCTAAATAGATGTCACCCAAAGGACAGACAAAGAGTACAGAATATGATTCATAACATACAAAGAGTGGAGGAGGAAGAAAAAGGAGGAAAAAAAAAGAACCTTTGGTTGTGTTAGTAATAGTATACGAAGTGAGTTAAATTAGACTGTTAGATAGTAAGGGAATTACCCTTGAACCTTTGATAACCACGAATCTAAACCCTGCCATGGCAATAAGTACATACCTATTGATAATCCCCCTAAATGTAAATGGTTGAATGCACCAATCAAATGACATAGAGTCACCGAATGGATAAAAAACCAAGACCCATATATATGCTGCCTACAAGAGACTCACTTCAAACCCAAAAGACATAAACAGACTGAAAGTAAAGGCATGGAAAAAGATATTTCATGCAACTAATAGTGAGAAAAAAGCAGGAGTTGCAGTACTTGTATCAGACAAAATAGACTTCAAAACAAAGAAAGTCACAAGAGACAAAGAAGGACATTACATAATGATGAAAGGATCAGTCCAACAAGAGGATGTAACTATTATAAATATCTATGCCCCAACATATGTGAAACAAATACTAACAGAATTAAAGGGGGAAATAGAAGGCATTCATTTTAGGAGACTTCAACACACCACTCACTCCAAAGGACAGATCAACCAGACAGAAAATAAACAAAGATATAGAGGCACTGAACAACATATTAGAGCAGATGGACCTTATGGACATCTACAGAATGATCCATCTAAAAGCAACAGGATACACATCCTTCTCAAGTGCACATGGAACATTTTCAAGAATAGATCATATACTAGGCCACAAAAGAAGTATCAGTAAATTCAAAAATATTGAAATTGTACCAACCAGCTTCAGAGATCACAAATGTATGGAGCTAGAAATAAATTACACAAAGAAAACAAAAAAGCCCACAACACATGGAAGCTTTACAACATGCTCCTAAATAATCAATGGATCAATGACCAAATAAAAACAGAGATGAAGCAATACATGGAGACAAATGACAACAAAAATTCAACACCACAAAATCTGTGGGATGCAGCAAAGGCCATGTTAAGAGGCAAATATATTGTAATACAGGCCTACCTCAGGAAAGAAGACCAATCCCAAATGAACAGTCCAAACTCACAATTAATGAAACTAGAAAAGGAAGAACAAATGAGGCCCAAAGTCAATAGAAGGAGGGACATAATAAAGATTAAAGCAGTAATAAATAAAATTGAGAAGAATACAATAGAAAGAATCAATGAAAGCAGAAGTTGGTTCTTTGAGAAAAGAAACAAAATAGATAAAATCCTAGCCAGACTTATCAAGAAAAAGAGAGAATCTACACACATAAACAGAATCAGAAATGAGAAAGGAAAAGTCATGACAGATAGCACAGAAATACAAAGAATTACGAGAGAACACTATAAAAAATTATATGGTAATAAACTGAATAACCTAGAAGAAATGGACAGCTTTCTAGAAAAATACAACTTTCCAAGGCTGACCCAGGAAGAAGTAGAAAATCTGAATAGACCAAATACCTGTAAAGAAATTGAATTAGTAATCAAAAAACTACCTGAGAACAAACCTGGAGCAGATGGTTTCACTGCTTAATTTTATCAAACACTAGG
Organism: Smutsia gigantea; assembly: GCA_032199065.1. Lineage (NCBI taxonomy): Eukaryota > Metazoa > Chordata > Mammalia > Pholidota > Manidae > Smutsia > Smutsia gigantea. The sequence continues at coordinate 34,980 of JAVSCE010000584.1, read as the reverse complement.
TTAAGACCTAATACCCATCCTCCTTAAAGTTTTCCAAAAAGTATTAGAAGAGGGAATACTCCCAAACTCGTTATGCAAGACCAACATCACTCTAATACCAAAACCAGGCAAAGACACCACAAAAAAAGAAAATTACAGACCAATATCCCAGATGAACATAGATGCAAAAATACTCAACAAAATATTAGCAAACTGAATTCAGAAATACATCAAAAATATCATTCATCATGATCTACTGGGATTCATCCCAGGGATGCACGGATGATACAACATGCACAAATCCATCAACATCATCCACTACATCAACAACAAGGACAAAAAACACATGATCATCTCCATAAATGCTGAAAAATTCAACATCCATTCATGATAAAAACTCTCAACAAAATGGGGATAGAGGGCAAGTACCTCAACATCATAAAGGCCATACATGACAAATCCACAGCCAACATTATACTTAACAGCAAGAAGCTGAAAGCTTTTCCTTTAAGATCAGGAACAAGACAAGGATGTCCACTCCTCCCATCTTTATTCAACGTAGTTCTAGAGGTCCTAGCCATGGCAATCGGACAACACAAAGAAACAAAAGGCATCCAGATTGGTAAGGAAGAAGTCAAACTGTCCCTGTTTGCAGATGACATGATATTGTACATAAAAAACCCTAAAGAATCCACTCCAAAACTACTAGATCTGATATCTGAATTCAGCAAAGTTACGGGATACAAAATTAATACACAGAAATCTGTTGCATTCCTATACAATAACGGTGAACTAGCAGAAAGAGAAATCAGGAAAACAATTCGATTCACAATCACATCAAAAAGAATAAAATACCAAGGAATAAACCTAACCAAGGAAGTGAAAGACTTATACTCTCAGAACTACAAGACACTCTTAAGAGAAATTAAAGAGGACACTAATAAATGGAAATTCATCAGATGTTCTTGGCTCAGAAGAATTAATATTGTCAAAATGGCCATCCTGCCTAAAGCAATCTACAGATTCAATGCAATTCCTATCAAAATACCAAAAGCATTCTTCAATCAACTAGAGTAAATAAGTCTAAAATTCATATGGAATGACAAAAGACCCTGAATAGCTAAAGCTCTCCTGAGAAGGAGGAATAAAGCAGGGGGAATTACGCTCCCTGACTTCAAGCTCTACTACAAAGCCACAGTAATCCAGACAATTTGGTACTGGCTCAAGAACAGACCCATAGACCAGTGGAACAGAATAGAGAGCCCAGATATAAACCCAAGCAAATATGGTCAATTAATATACAATAAACGAGCCATGGATATACAATGGGGAAATAACAGCCTCTTCAGCAGCTGGTGTTGGCAAAACTGGACAGCTACATGTAAGAGAATGAAACTGGATTACTGTCTAACCCCATACACAAAAGTAAACTCAAAATGGATCAAAGACCTGAATGTAAGTCATGTAACCATAAAACTCTTAGAAGAAAACATAGGCAAAAATCTCTTGGACATAACCATGAGCAACTTCTTCAGGCAAGGGAAACAAAAGCAAAAATGAACAAGTGGGACTATATCAAGCTGAAAGCTTCTGTACAGCTAAGGACACCATCAGTAGGACAAAAAGATATCCTACAGTATGGGAGAATATATTCATAAATGACATCTGATATGTGGTTGACATCCAAAATATATAAAGAGCTCCTGCACCTCAACAAACAAAAAGGAAATAAGCCAATTAAAAAATGGGCAGAGGAGATGAACAAACACTTCTTCAAAGAAGAAATTCAGATGGCCAACAGGCGGTACATGAAAAGATGCTCTACATTGCTAATCATCAGAGAAATGCAAATTAAAACCACAATGAGATATCACCTCACACCAGTTAGGATGGCCAACAACCAAAAGAGAAATAACAACAAATGTTCACGAGGATGTGGAGAAAGGGGAACCCTCCTACACTGCTGGTGGGAATGTAAATTAGTTCTACCATTGTGGGAAGCAGTATGGAGGTTCTCAAAAAACTAAAAATAGAAATATCATTTGACCCATGAATTCCACTCCTAGGAATTTACCCTAAGAATGCAGCAGTGCAGTTTGAAAAAGCATATGTACCTCTATGTTTATTGCAGCACTATTTACAATAGCCACGAAATTCAAGCAACCTAAGTGTTCATCACTAAATGAATGGATAAAGAAGAGGTGGTACATATGCACAATGGAATATTATTCAGCCCTAAGAAGAAAACATATCCTACCATTTGCAACAACATGGATGGAGCTAGAGGGTATTATGCTCAGTGAAATAAGCCAGGCAGAGAAGGACAAGTATCAAACGATTTCACTCATATGTGGAGTATAAGAACAAAGAAAAAACTGAAGCAACAAAACAGCAGCAGACTCACAGAACCCAAGAATGGACTAACAGTTACAAAAGGGAAAGGGACCGGGGAGGATGGTTGGGAAGGGAGGGATAAGGGGGAAAAGGGGCATTATGATTAGCACACATAATGTAGTGGGGAGGGACAAGGAAAGGCAGTATTTACAGAGAAGGCAAGTAATGATTCAATAGCATTTTACTATGCTGATGGACAGTGACTGTAATGGAGTGTGTGTGGGGAACTTGATAATAGGGGGTCTAGTAACCATAATGTTGTTCAAGTGATTGTACATTAACGATACCAAAAAAAAAAAAGTTTAGCTTCTCTTGCCTTTTTCCTCCCTTGCTTACGATAATGACAATAGTAAGTCCATCCCTTTAGTTACGAAACGATGAGTAGAAAGTAGAAAGATGTTTATCTTCTCTGTAATTTGTTGAGCCATTAAACTGGAATGTGATACCAAAATATAGAAATAAGGCAGAAATAGCAAATCTGCTCGGAATAGAAGCAGTCGCTGCCTTCTCTCTTTAAACAGAAAGGGTGAGAGGATTATCTGGGTTGTAATAATCTCAAGGGGGTAGTCTATGGTAATTGCACTTATGCTATCTTGCTTCCTTGCCCAGAACTGTGTATATTATACCTAATAAACAAATAATCCGAAGTAGCAAGAGGATATAATATAGATCCTCACTGCTGTGATGAGGGCTATGAAAAGGACATGTTTGTCAAGATGATTTAATAAAAAATGAATTGTGGAAATATACTCCTGGCCACCCAAAGAGCACCTAATGTGTCACAGGAAATTACAAAAGCAAAGACATCTGAATTTTAAAGACGGGAGTCATGAGCCAAACCCAACCTCTGTGGTTTGTACACAATTTCCTGAATTCTAAGATGCTTTCAAGCCACTTTCAATGGAATGTGGAATTCTTAATACTGAAATTATAAACTAAACAGTTAGTAATATTTTACTAAGTGCTGGTCTATAAAAATTTCTTAATGAGAATGACTAGGACAAAATTAAGATAATTCTTCTAGTGTTCGGCAGACTTAGTGGGATTCAGGGCCATGAAGAAAGTTTATGCAGTTTTGAAACTGTGTGACAACTGTTTGTACAGCTGATATAATAACATTTCCTAAAATTAGGTATTTGTTATTTTTGTTGTTTTTTTAATTAAGGATTTCTATGGCCATGGGATTGGTAATTAGTGAGTAGCTTTGGCAAGTCACATGCTTTCTAGGTTAAACAGTGGCTCTGCTCTGAAAGAGAATATTTGACTCAATCATAATTTTTCTTTGTAAGTGCTGTTCTAGAGCAGTACTCTAGAGAAGATACTGGTCTGTCCCTAAGTACTCTTTATGGGCATCCTGTCGGAATGGTTAAATGTCTTCTTTTTACCAAAAGAACTTCACCAAAATCAATTTCATACAGTCATAAGACAGCAATTTGTTTATAAATGGCAGATTTAAATAATCATTTATATTAATAACAACATAGTGGAAGTGGCAGAGGGGAGTGCCTTTTTTGGAGATCATTATGTACATGTGTAGTGAAATTAACAACATCACAATCTGCCTTTATGACATTTTTTAAAAATAAAAAATAAAGGAGACTGAAAAGGTGGAAAGATTGTTAAAAGAGATAAGAGAAGTTACATTGAATTAAAATCACTCAAGTGACAATAATTAATGTTTTCCACATTTATATAGGCATGATCCTTTATCATGACTTAATTATCATTTTCTGAAGTCTAATTATGCTAGCAAGTATATTCTGATTTTATTTAAATTGACAAAATGAACACTAAAAACTCAAGTGCCAAGTAGAAACAAATAAATGTAATTCCAAAATAAGAAAATTCATTATAATCTGCACACATAAGAATATAGAGGGCATGTGATTTCGTTGGAGCATCTTGGTAGGAAACAAAATAGCAAAGCAAAATACAATGTCTTGGCTTATGAACATACCCACCACAGCCTATTGTCCTGCAGACATTTCAGTATAGACACTTGTAATGTCATTATCATGTGGTAGCTAAGAAGGTAACAAGAAATTAAGCAAAGAAAAATTTTAGTGTCCTCGAAGTAGTCAAATTTAGTGAGAATAAAGCCGGTTAACACTGAACAAGTTAAAATTTAAGGCATCAGTGTTCTGGGTTTTTTTTTTTTTCTGATTTAGTTTTCTTTCATTTCATAGTTCAAAGACTTTAGGAAAATTTATTTGCAGTGGAGATGGGGTAAATGCCAGAAAGTATAGAGCCATTTTACTAGTTTGACAAATCTTTGTCAATGATTAAGTTTCAGTGGAACCATAGGAACAACCATTATACAATTGAAATAATTTTTGATTAATTTTCAAGTTAATCTTGAGGTGGTAAATTATGATAATCATATTTATTTTTGAAACAAAGAAACTGGGGAAGAAAGAGTCTAGTGATTCATACCTAATTATGAGTTATTAGCTTGGATAATGCTAAATTCCAACCACTATTTGAATTATGTGGTGACCTCTCATGATTAGAGCAATGCAATGGCAAAGATATATTTGCTCATTTTTATTGAAATATTGGAAATAGTTTTATGGTCTGTTCTCTCATTTTAAAATATGTCATTATTTTAATTCTTAACCTTTCTTTGAAGACCTATTACCATGTGTTAGTCATACCCATCAATTTTAATTATGATAGTAGTAAATTCTCTGATAGAGGCCTAGAATGCAACTAAGTCTGCTAACAATGTCCGGAACCTCCAGTTTCACAATGTCACATTAGGATAAGAAAAATACTGAAAGTATGAAACAAATTAAATGTATAAATCAGCCTGAAGTTCTTTTTAAAGCAGCTTATGAAAGAAAACAAATTAAATGATTGTAACTGCAGTTATTTAAGAGCTGCAGGTTCTTTTATTTTGGAGTCTGGTTGTAGTGGAAAATTGTCTATTGCCAAAATTATCATAAAAGAGAGAAATAAAACATCAGTGTTATAAATGGAATGCAGTGTGATTCCACACTGGGCAGAATGGCTTTATATAACTCAGCAATGTTTTTAATATCTTCTTTGGTATTTTTCCAGAGTTAAAAATAGTTATTTATATCTTTTCTGTTATTTGAACTGTACGTTAATGTCTTTATTTCTCTCCAACAAACAACAGTATTCTATCTTAGCGATTGTTGGAAAAACATTTCATTGCTTTTGACAGCCCCTTGTGTGACTTATTTTACAGAACTTTTCAACATTTAATGATCCCCAGAGACTCTTGAGTTTGTCAGTATTACCATCAATGTGAATAATGTATATTTTCCTACATGACCAAAGCAATGGAGACAAACTGATAATAAGGAAAAATAAGAGCAAAGGTGCTGTAAATTTGAAGTTCAGAAATTTAAAGTAAGAAAGCATTCTGTGTGTGTGACAAAAATTAAAACAGGTGAAAACAAAAAAAGAGAAATGTTTCATTTATAGTTTTGAGTTTCTAATATTAAGAAACATCACAATACTTAGGGCACAAAGACATTTTTACACTTTAAACTCCCAGGGTAAAGTTGTCTATGTATTACCGCTTGCATTTATTCCTTCATTCTACAAATATTGATCACAAATTATTACTGTATTGGGATCTTGTGATAGGTGTCAAAGGCATGAACGTCTTCAAAGATTAAGGTTGAAGAGAAGTAGCCAGAATAACTAATAAAAAAGTGTCACAATTCTATTTTATAGGTATTGTGTGGATACTGTGGATTGTGTAGAAGGAAGAACAAAGGAGAAGTGTCCAATGCTACCTTGAGTTAGGCCATGAAGAACTTCATTGAAGAGGAATTAGGGACTTAGAAAAGGTTCCCCAGAAAACAAAGACAGCAGGGTAAAAGCTTTTTAATAAAGCTTTATTAGGGAGTGCAATCCTTGAGAAGGAGCAAAAGGAGATTGAAACAAAAAAGAACAAACAGAAGATGTCTATACCTTCTTGACAAGTTGTTTTCTTTATTTCCCTGGACATCTTCACAAAGGCTCTATGAATGGTCCATGGAACAGGGAGAGCAGAAAGGCAGATATATTTTCCAAATGGCTCCCATCTTGCATTGGTCAACATTTGTCAGAGGAGAAATAATTCTCCATCATTTCCAGGTGTGAATGCTAAACACCTGTTTACTGACTGATATGTCTTATGCTGGAGCAGTAGGAGGGATGCCCCAGATCTGGAGGCAAGAGGTAGCAAGAGAGGGTTCCGGGAAATGGCGGCAAAAGCAGGGCGGCGGAAATCTCCTCCCAAAACTATATATATCTATGAAAATCCAGCAAATACAACTATTCCTAAAAGAGAGACCAGAATACACAGTAAAGTGCACAGCGTGCATCTGCACCTGAGAGGACTCGGCACCCCGCGAGGCGGGTAAGATACGGAGCCGTGACCCAGTGGGACCCAAGCACTCCTCCACTCCAGTGCACCAGTGGGAGGAGACGATTCAGAGCCAGGAGGGAGCAAAAATACAGGTCTGAGAAATGACCAGCCCTGGTGACCTGTGCTGGGAGTGCTGAGACATATCGTGCGGTGAATAGGAGACTGGAGAGGCAGAAGGTGTGGGTTTTGAGCTGGGAACGTGCCCGGAATCTTGCACCCAGCTCCCGGGACAAAAGAAAAGCACACGCATTTTTCAGCGGTCTTACGATTGTCCCAGCAACTCAGCCCAGCAGGCTGGGAGTCCTGAGGAATTTCGGACCCCTTGGCTGGTGACTGCGAAAAAGTGGCCACACTGAAAATTCACACAGAGAACAATAGCCTCCCATTCATAGGGGCCCCGGACAGAGCTGCAAAAGGCAGAGCAGAGAGGCGCAGCTGCAGAATAGTGGAGCAACAGCGCCAGCTACATCATCCTTACAGAAACTACTCCCGGTGGGCTTTTGTTTTTTCCCTTTCTTTTCTTTTCTTTTCCTCCTTTCATTTTTTCTCTTTTATTTCTCTTCCATTTTTTTTTTTTAAGTCTTAAAGAGTGCAGCTGACATATGTGGCACCTGCCAGCGACCACTTCTATCACCATGAAAAGACAGAGGAATATGGTACAGACCAAGCTCATCCAGACCCAGACCTCACCAGAGAGGGAGACTGAAGGGATGGAAATGCACAATCTTCCTGAAAAAGAGTTCAGAATAAAATTCATAACCATGCTGATAGATCTACAGAGAAATATGCAAGAGCTGAGAGAGGAAGTGAGGGAAGTCAGGAAGACAATGCAGAAATGACACAAGGCATCGATGGGCTGAGCGGCAGACTGGATGAGATGCAAGAGACTGTTAATGCAAAAGAAATCAGACAACAGGAATACAAAGCAGCTGAGGCAGAGGGAGAGAAAAGGATCTCTAGGAATGAAAGGATATTAAAAGAACTGTGTGACCAATCCAAATGGAACAATATTTGCATTATAGGAATACCAGAGGAAGAAGAGAGAGAAAAAGGGATAGAAAGTGTCTTTGAAGAAATAATGGCTGAAAACTTCCCCATGCTGGGGAAGGAAATATTCTCGCAGTGCACAGAAGCCCACAGATCTCCCAACACAAGGTACCGAAGGAAGACAACACCAAGACACATAATAATTAAAATGGCAAGGATCAAAGATAAGGACAGAGAATTAAAGGCACCTAGAGAGAGAAAAAAGATCACCTACAAAGGAAAACCGATCAGATTATCATCAGACTTCTCAACAGAAACCTTAGAGGCCAGAAGAGAATGGCATGATATATTTAACGTAATGAAACAGAAAGGCCTCAAACCAAGAATATTGTACCCAGCACGATTATCATTTAAATATGATGGAGGGATTAAACAATTTCCAGACAAGCAAAAGCTGAGAGAATTTGCCTCCCATAAACCACCTCTACAGGACATCTTAAAGGAACTGCTCTAGAGAGAAGCACTCCTAAGGCTAAAAAGATGTCACCAGAGAAAATAAAATCATTGCAAAGAAAGCAGACCATCCAAATACTAACTAAAGGCAAAGAATAAAACACCTATTATAGAAAGAATGGAGGAGGAGGAATAAGAAGGGACAGAAATAAAGAAACATCAGACTGTGTTTACACTAACTTAACAAGAAAGTTAAGTTAGAATGTTAGATAGTAAAGAAGCAACCCTTGAACCTTTGGTAACCACGAATCTAAAGCCAGCAATGGCAATAAATACATATCTATCGATAATAACCCTTAATGTAAATGGACTGAATGCACCAATCAAAAGACACAGAGTGATAGAATGGATAAAAAAGCAAGACCCATCTATATGCTGCCTAAAAGAAACTCACCTCAAACCCAAAGATATAATCACAGACTAAAAGTGAAGGGATGGAAAAAGATATTTCATGCAAACAACAAGGAGAAAAAAGCAGGTGTTTCAGTACTTGTATCAGACAAAATAGACTTCAAACCAAGAAAGTAGCAAGAGATAAAGAAGGACATTACATAATGATAAACGGGTCAGTCCAACAAGAGGATATAACCATTATAAATATATATGCACCCAACACAGGAGTGCCGGCATATGTGAAACAAGTACTAACAGAATTGAAGGAGGAAATAGAAAGCAATGCATTCATTTTAGATGACTTCAACACACCACTCACTGCAAAGGACAGACCAACCAGACAGAAAATAATTAAAGACACAGAGGCACTGAACAACGCAATAGAACAGATGGACCTAACAGACATCTACAGAACTCTACACTCAAAAGCAACAGGATACACATTCTTCTGCAGTGCACATGGAACATTTTCCAGAATAGACCACATACTAGGCCACAAAAAGAACCTCAGCAAAGTCAAAAATATTGAAATTCTACTAACCAACTTCTCAGATCATAAAGGTATAAAACTAGAAATGAATTTTAGAAAGAAAACAAAAAGGCTCACAAAACATGGAGACCTAACAACATTCTCCTAATCAATCAGTGGGTTAACGACCAAATCAAAATAGAAATCAAGGAATATATGGAGACTAATGACAACAACAACACAAAGCCACAATTTCTGTGGGACGCAGCAAAGGCAGTTCTAAGAGGAAAGTATATTGCAGTCCAGGTCTATTTAAAGAAGGAAGAACATTCCCAAATGAATAGTCTAAAGACACAATTACTGAAATTGGAAAAAGAACAACAAATGGGACCCAAAGTCACCAGAAGGAGGGACATAATAAAGATCAGAGAAGAAATAAATAAAATTGAGAACAATAAAATAATAGAAAAAATCAATGAAACCAAGAGCTGGTTCTTTGAAAAATAAACAAAATAGATAAACCCCTAACCAGACTCATTAAGAGAAAAAGAGAATCTACACACATAAACAGAATTAGATATGAGAAAGGAAAAATAACAACAGACCCCACAGAAATACAAAGAATTATAAGAGAATATTAGGAGAATCTATATGCTAACAAGCTGGAAAACTTAGAAGAAATGAACAACTTCTTAGAAAAATACAACCTTCCAAGACTGACCAAGCAAGAAACAGAAAAACTAAACAGACCAATCACAAGCAACGAAATTGAAGCGGTAATCAAAAAACTACCAAAGAACAAAACCCCGAGACCAGATGGATTTACCTCTGAATTCTACCAGACATAAAGAGAAGAAATAACACCCATTCTCCTTAAAGTTTTCGAAAAAATAGAAGAGGACGGAATACTTCCAAAGTCATCCTATGAAGCCAGCATCACTCTAATACCAAAACCTGGCGAAGATCACATCAGAAAAGAAAATAACAGACCAATATCCCTGAGGAACGTAGATGCAAAAATACTCAACAAAATATTAGCAAACTGAATTCAAAAATACATCAAGAGAATCATACACCACGATCAAGTGGGATTCATCCCCGGGATGCAAGGATGGTACAACATTCGAAAATCCATCAACATCATCCACCACATCAACAAAAAGAAGAACAAAAACCACCTGATCATCTCCATAGATGCTGAAAAAGCATTGGACAAAATTCAGCATCCATTCCTGATTAAAACTCTCAACAAAATGGGTATAGAGGGCAAGTACCTCAACATCATGAAGGCCATATATGACAAACCCACAGCTAACATCATACTTAACAGTGAGAAGCTGAACGCTTTTCATCTAAGATCAGGAAAAAGACAGGGATGCCCACTCTCTCCTCTGTTATTCAACATAGTACTGGAGGTCCTAGCCACAACAACCAGACAAAACAAAGACATACAAGGCATCCAGATTGGTAAAGAAGAAGTCAAATTGTCACTATTTGCAGATGACATGATATTGTACATAAAATACCCTAAAGAATCCACTCCAAAACTACTAGAACTAATATCTGAATTCAGCAAAGTTGCAGGATACAAAATTAACACACAGAAATCTGTTTCTTTCCTATACACTAACAATGAACTAACAGAAAGAGAAAAGAGAAAAACAATTCCATTCACAATTGCATCAAAAAGAATAAAATACCTGGGAATAAACATAACGAAGGAAGTGAAAGACCTATACTCTGGAAACTACAAGACACTACTAAGAGAAATTAAAGAGGACACTAACAAATGAAAATCTGTCCCATGCTCTTAGCTGGGTAGAATAAATATTGTCAAAATGGCTATACTACCTAAAGCAATCTATAGATTCAACACAATCCCTATCAAAACACCAACAGCTTTTTTCAATGAACTGGAACAAATAACTCTAAAATTCATATGGAACCACAAAGGACCCTGAATAGAGAAGGAGGAATAAAACAGGGGAAATTGCACTCCCTGACTTCAAGCTCTACTACAAAGCTACAGTAATCAAGACAATTTGGTATTGGCACAAAAACAGACCCACAGACCAGTGGAACAGAATAGAAAATCCAAACATTAACCCGAACATATAAAGTCAATTAATATTTGATAAAGGAGCCTTGGATATACAATGGGGAGATGACATCCTCTTCAGCAGCTGGTGTTGGCAAAACTGGACAGCTACATGTAAGAGAATGAAACGGACTACTGTCTAACCCCATACACAAAAGTCAACTCAAAATGGATCAAAGACCTGAATGTGAGTCATGAAACCATTAAACTCTTAGAAAAAAACATAGGCAAAAATTTCTTGGACATAAACATGAGTGACTTCTTCATGAACATATCTCCCCGGGCAAGGGAAACAAAAGCAAAAATGAACAAGTGGGACTATATCAAGCTGAAAATCTTCTGTACAGCAGAGGACAGCATTAGTAGAACAAAAAGACATCCTACAGTATGGGAGAATACATTCATAAATGATGTATCCAATAAGGGGTTGACATCCAAAATATATAAAGAACACACACACCTCAACAAACATAAGGTAAATAGTCCAATTAAGAAATGGGGAGAGGACATGAATAGACATTTCTCCAAAGAAGAAACTCAGATGGCCAACAGGTACATGAAAAGATGCTCCACATCACTAATCATCAGAGAAATGCAGATTAAAACCACAATGAGATATCACCTCACACCAGTGAGGATGGCCAACATCCAAAACACAAACAACAACAAATATTGGCGAGGATGTGGAGAAAAGGGAACCCTCCTACACTGCTGGTGGGAATGCAAATTAGTTCAACCATTGTGGAAAGCAGTATGGAGGTTCCTCAAAAAACTCAAAATAGAAATACCATTTAACCCAGGAATCCCACTCCTAGGAATTTGCACTAAGAATGCAGCAGCACAGTTTGAAAAGGACATATGCACCCCTATGTTTACTGCAGCACTATTTACAATAGCCAAGAAATGGAAGCAACCTAAGTGTCCATCAGTAGATGAATGGATAAAGAAGAGGTGGTACATATACACAATGGAATATTTTACAGCCATAAGAAGAAAACAAATCCTACCATTTGCAACAACATGGATGGAGCTAGTGAGTATTATGCTCAGTGAAATAAGCCAATTTCACTCATATGTGGGGTATAAGAACAAATAAAAAATTTGAAGGAACAAAACAGTAGCAGACTCACAGAACCCAAGAACGTACTAATAGTTACCAAAGAGAAAGGGACCGGGGAGGATGGGTGGGAAGGGAGGGACAAGGGGGAAAAAGGGGCATTACGATTAGCAGTTGTAATACTGGGGGGGCACGGGGAGGGCTGTACAACTCAGAGAAGACAAGTAGTGACTCTATAGAATCTCACTACGCTGATGGACAGTGAGTGTAATGGGGCTGAGGGTGACCTGATGAAGGGGGTCGTTTAATCACCATAATATTGCACATATAATTGTAGATTAATGATACCAAAATAAATTTAAAAAAAAAGAGGTAGCAGGAACATTTGTGTGAGGTGTCACTCTGTAGGGTGTGCATGGAAGCAAGAGGAGGGATCAGGGGTAGGGGCCTCAGACCCTGCAGCTGGTAGCAGTAGCTGTGACAGTAGCCGGAACTTGCACACCCATGGGGATCCTACAAGTCGTGCGGGTACTTGTCTGACCAGACAAGAATGCAAGTGTGCAGACCCAGAGTTACCCATAAACTTGTATATGTTGCTTCAAGTTAGTCTTGAAAAATAACTAGATTCCACCAAACTGACAAGGAAAATGTACACGCACCCAGAGGGAGCATTACATGAAAATGCATGATCATGTGTAACAATGACTGTGTTATTCTTGCATCCATCCACATATCTCCATTGATATAGCTGCAATCCTGCCTCAGGTCTTTTAATTAATAGTCATTTAATATACAGCTTTAAAAAAAACACTCTTCAACTACTCTGTCTATATTCAAGCTTTTCTCTTCCCTTTCACAGATCCATTTTTCATGATCCAATGCAAATCTCGTTGTGGCAGTATAAACCTTAAAATACTTCAATCAATTTCCATGCACTTAGGATAAAATTCTAAATCCTCAGCATGGCCTCCCAAGATTTTCTAGCACCAACCTATGTTTTCTTGGAGCCCCAAATTTACTAGTTCATTGTTTCCCTCATGTGCCAAGATCTTTCCCATTCTGGTATCCTCAGTACCTAGCAGAGTGTCTGACATATCTATGCAAACAATCATGAAGTGAATGACTACAACACTGCACCCTTAGACACTCCACTGAGCTCTGCCAGGCTTATGGATGTGTCAGAGATTGAAATAGAATCTACATAACATTAAATGGAGTTTATTTTATTTTGGAGTCTTGTCGTTTATTTTGCTTTGTTTGTAGAGGACAAGGGCATGAGAAAACATTTACAGCATTAGCCTCCAAATGTAAAAGAGGACGTCTAGTTACTTAATGTAGTGTATTCTAGAAGATAAATCCATTAGCAATGTTTGGAATTGTGAAACCCTGTGGCATGATCAGAGGAGGAGGAGTAATCCTGTGTCATTGGCACATGGGTGTGGAGGTAAAACTTCAAGAAAAGGCTGGAAGGGATGCCTCACTTCAGTGTATTTTACTGTTTGCACACTCAGATTTATGGTTTTCCTCAGAAGTATGTACCTTCTTAACAAGTTACTCTTCATTCTATCAAGTCCATTTGTCCATTAAATATTTGGATTTATTATGGGTTGTTTGAATTAGAAATCCCATCCTATCATATTTAGTATTACTGTAAGATTATATTTACCTCTTTGTGTTAAAATACTCAGTCCCCCTGGTTTCTTTTTCAATTCAATTTTTGGCCAACAGCTATATGAGGTCGAAACTACTGCCTTTTATTTCACTATGCTTTGTTTTGATTTTTTAAAATCATTGTACCATTATTCTTTCTATGTCAGAGCAGCTTTTTTCTAAAATATTTTCTTTCACAGTTTTATTAGCCTTTGTGACTCAGTCAGTGAGCCTCCTGACAAACATGTGACTCACATTAGTCTAGGGATATGATTTTTTATTTCCTTCTCAATAGCTAGTTTTTTTTTTCTGGGATCATGAGCAATGACCTGAAAGAAGAGAACCTGGTCTTTTACACCTTCTATAAATACAAGTTCTTCCCTGTTCTACAGTCCTTTTTCATCCAAAAACATAGACTTCAAATAAAAATAAAAATGTATTGATGATATTTTTAAATAAGGCCTTTTATTTATATTCTCTACTTTTTTTTCCATGTAAAACACATTTCTCTTATACCAATACATGGGTAATGATCAAAGTAACTAGAAATAATAATGGTCTTCCCTAGCTAATACAATGTTCAACATGAGCCAAAAATGAATAAAAGTGACAATAATTATATAATAGTTTTTACAGTAACAGTGAACTCTTTTCCAAACACTGTTCTAAGCACTTTGTGTAAATTAATTCAAATCTTCAAAATTCCATATGATGTTGGTAATACTATAATATATTTTGTTTAGATTAGACATCATTAAAGTAGAGAGATCTTTGGGAAAAAAATAAGTATATTTTTATTACCCAATTATGTAACCTAAGTCTGCAGGAGTAATAATTGTACATGAACACAAATTGCCAAAGTTTACATGCTCATTAAGCCCTACCATAAGTAGGATCTTAGTAATCATTCCCACCATCAGATTGTCCTAGCCAATCTTGGCATCCAAAAACATTTTTAAACGTGTTTGGGAGAATAGCCACTCAGGTTGGGTCTCTAATTGTAGGTGTGGAGTGGCAAATTTGTGTCTTTTAAAATTTTTATTTTCTTTACATTTTCCATTCCAATATAAACTCCTAGTTTAGGAATTAATATTGGAAAAAAATTTGTATTAGGAAAAAAAAATAGTATTATTTTTTCTTCTAATCTCAAATGAGTTTTTATCTAGTCAATTCAGGACTATATGTTGTACCATAAATGAAGAAATATAATAATCTCTTTATCAGTCATACCAATGTATTTACCATCTCATTTATTTAGTTACCAAATGGATTAATTTTCTTTGCTTTGATATGACACTGGTAGAGTTTTGAAGCCATTATTAGTGCTTAGGTGCTTAATAAATTATTTCTCAGAAAAATGTACTAAATTTGGAAAACTAAAGGTAAAGCCATAGTCACTTCTGTTGAATTCTAGTCATTTAAACTTATTCATTGCAGTATACATATTTTCCTATAATATCCTATTAGTGTACATTAATTTTAGATTTAAATTTTAATTATCCTCGTTCACTACTCGTTTCTGCATATGATGTCAATCATATATCTGGTTATCCATTTAATATGCATTTATGTATTCCCTTGTTATGATCTGGTATTTTATCTTGTACACACAACTTACTTTTTGGTAAAATATTCAAATTTTAAATCAATTGATAGTCTCCACTTAAATCTTTGTTGACAGTTTTTAAGTTTATTGCATATGTGTCTTCCCCTGGAAAGTCTAATGCAACCTGAATGATAATAAATATCACCCTAGATATATGAAGTGATGTTTGTATTTATAACTCAATTCTTTAATAATCATTGCTTAATTTGCGCCATGTTTACTTTGTACGAAACAATGAAAAAATCCAATTTATTGGATTATTATATTCACCACAATACTATGAGGTAGGTACTACTGTCATTTCCATTTTTCAGATGAGGAAATGGAAAAAAAGTAGAGGTAAGTTACTTTCTCAGGGTTGGACAGCTAGTTATTTCACTCCCAAACCTGAATACTTAAACAATGAGCTATTACTGCCTCATACAGGTATATAGACATATAAAAAGTCTGTCTTAATGTCAGTAAAACAACATAGAAAGTGAAAAGACCATTGCTTTAGTGGCAGACTTTATTATCCATGGAGTAAGAACTGTCTGACTTGTTTGTATTGATTGTATCTGTATCATTTAAACACAGATATTTCTATGATTCAAGTCACCAAATTTTTGACATACTAAGAAAGATTTTCCATTTTCCTAAGGGCCCAGATGAAAAATCCATGTCCGATTGGGATAATCAGGCTAGCATAGCTTTATTATTATCAACAACTTCCAGGTTCTAGGTACCTAGGATTAGACAGCCTTCAATACTTAGAGTTGGAATCCAGGACATGTTGCACTTCAGCCCTCATCCTTGAAGTATGTATTCTAACATGACACCTTTTTCCTGAAAGGGTGTAAAGGGCAGAACAATTTTCTCTTCTACAATAACGTACCACCGGAATCCAGCAAAGTGCCAAGCACATGGTATCATATTCCCAAATTCATTATTGTTTACATCATATTTACTTAAATCTCATTTCCCACTTTCCCCTCTTATAACTTGCTACCTTTGTACACATCTCAAGGCCATATGCCTGTATCTCCATAAAACATGCCAGGGAACCACTTAAGTGGTGGATTAAAATAATTATATGAAAAAATCATTTTGATTTTTTGAGACAAACCAAAAGTTCAGTAAGTAATTAAATCAGTATCACTATTCTTGATCTTAATTTATGTAGATAATATACCCAGGCTGCTTTTTTATCTAAAATAAGGAAATTGATGTTACTCTAAAAATATTAAGACTATATATCAATCTTTAAAAAGTATTTTCATAGCTTAAATCTCTTTTTATATAGGAAACTATAAACATGGTTATTGTTTTACTAATGATGTCTATGAAACTAGTAAAATATATAGTAATAATAAATATAATAAATATACTATATATAGTAATAAACATATTAGTAATATATATACTATATACTATAGAAAGTAATATATAAAGTAACACATATACTATATAAATAAATAATATATAAAGTATGTGTACTATATAAAAATAATATATACTATATAAAATATATTTATATAAATAAATATAAATTATTTATAAATATAAATAAAAATATACATATATTTAAATAAATTTTTCATATAAAACAAGATTGTTTTTAATATAACACATTAAACATTCTAAGTTGATCCCATCTAGATTTTGCATATTTTTTAGAGGTAAATTAGGAAGTTCTATCTTATAGAGAAATTATTATATAAAGCCATTGTCAAATTATCCTTCTTTATTTGAAAAATAATTCACAAGAACTCTCCTTATAATTTTGGGGAAAATGGTTGAATTTGTAGAATTTCATGACAATATTAGCAAAGTATACCAATAGACCAATAGTTTTGAAATCCTGGTAAGCATTAGAATCATCCTAGAACTCCTAAAAATGTACATATCTAAGTCCTCCAACATTTGTTAAATAACACTGTTCAAGGGAAAGGCCTGCGTATCAATATTTTATGTAACATGGATTCCATGTATTTCTGACACCTAACATAATTGGAAATTAGTACTATAGAAAATGTATTTATCTTGTATAGAATTTAGGACTACAATAGCTTCAACTAGCTTGCCAGTAATATTTTGCAAATATCTAATATGTACATAAGGTATCTTTTTCCATGATCATTCAGTCTTAAATTTTGTGCTTTGTCTCCTTCTTTAAATTGAGTTGCCTTCACAATATGTGTTATTCCAGTAGAGTGTGGTAGACAGTGCTATCACCCCCATTTCTTTGCTTCTCCCTGCATCCAGTGTTTGCCATGCGAGTTCTGTTGTTCCTGTCACAAGGGGTAGTGTTTATGCCCTTGCCCCACTGATGCTGGGCTTGGCTATGTGATTTGCTTGGGCAGACAGAATGTGGTCACAAGTGACAACAGGCCAAATTCCAGCCTGAGTCTTTAGAGACATTGTATGTTCTTTCTGTGATATATGCACTTCTGCCTCCTTATGACAATAATATAATCAGAATTTTCTGTCTCTTCATCCAGGCTTTAGGATGGCACATATAAAATGGAGAAACCCTGGTCAACCCATACAGCCATGAGCGTACATAAAAACTTCTTATTATATGCCACTGAGATTTGGGGTTGCTCATTATATAACACCATAATGGCCAGGCGTAACCAATCTATATACCTGAGATGGCATATTTGGAGGCTAATATTCACTACTTTAAAACAATCTTTTTTACCCTTATATCTCTGGCACCTGCATAGGGTTAGAACAGGGTTGGCACTTAAATTTGTAGAATTATTATGTGAAATACAGACCTGTATTTGCCTTTGATTTGTAGGAATAAGTAGTATTTTATTACTGAAAGATACTGAATGTATATATGTTTTCAATTAAATATGTTTTACCATGTATATAGTCCTTTTAATTCTTATAAATAAATATGTAATACGGCTACTGAAGGTTCTAATATATTTACCAAATTAACCTTGTAATATAATATAGAACCTACTACTTTCAGAGCAAGATAAATAAATGCCTTTTGTAATTAAACTTATTTTCTAGCATACCAAGTATTGTATTAGGATTTATTTATTAACAATCACAGTAATATTTTATTTTTATCATTTTGGCGGTTGGTGAACCACAAGTTCCAGGCATTTGAAGTTTATGTAACAGTACACTGAATATGATTACTTTTGTTAATGACTTACATGGACTTGAATATAAATATCTCATAACAAGATATAGATCATTGTGTTTCCTGGCAGGTTTAATCCACAAACCTAACAAAAATGTATTTTTTTCTGGATGCTTGAACTTATTTGAATGGGTTTGAATTTGTACTATGCCAGTGGCAAAGTTCAAATAATTGATACACATTATAAAAAGCATGGTAGAATACTGTCATTATCTTTGAATGAAAAAATAAATGTATGTTGTGATGCAAAACAAGTTGCTAAATTTTAATGGCTCTTCCTTTGTTTTGATGTACTTTGCTAAATCAAAGTATAAATATAAAGTTCATCAGAAGGAGATTCTCTTACACTTAAGTTTTAGAATTACTCCTTGATAAGACCTTTATCATGAACAAACTCCCTTATCATTTTGACTTTTCTGTTTATATATAATCTCCCATTAATTGTAAATTTTTCTGGTCATATCTTTTGAGATCCTTTCCAAAGTAAGCTGCTTTTCCTTCCAATCTCTTTTCAAGAGTCATGACTTTGGCAAAGGAACTAAATATGCTTTGGCTCTTGCTCCCACCAGAACTTCTGTCCCCTAATAACCCCTTCCCATGTGACTTGCATCCTGGTACTACTTCTACCATCTTTCTTATTGTGACCTTCTACCAATCTCCAGGACACTCATCCACTTCCTTCAAGGATTTCTGTTCATGGGTCACTATTTTCTTATTCAATCCATTATTCTCTGCCAGCATTTCTGAAATCTTAAAAATGCACTCTTCTAAAATTCTGGTTTTACTGTTCCTTAAATGTAAATCATTTTGTGCTCAATCACTAGTGAACAGCAGAATTTAGGATCGATTTCAGACAGACAGTATTGTTGAAAGAATGAATGAGAGAGTAATAATGGCAACCCCTTGGTTATTATCTCTTTTTGTTCTATATGTAGCTTATAAATTTCATAGTATCTCTCAAAACCTTAATCTCCTTAACTGAGAAAATGGTGAAACTAATATAAACGACTTCACGTTGTCTTGGGAAGGTAGATGAGTTAACATATAGAACAAGTTTCTTAATAGTGCCCATCACCTTTATCACTAAATATTTCCTCGAGATATTACCTCTGATCTTTACTGACATTGCTCTCCAAACTTCCTGACCAATTAGCTACTGATGACATAATTTTAACCCTTTCTCACTCACTTCATTTTCTGAAGACCCCTTGGCTCCCTGCCAGCTGATCTTATTTGTGAGGCTTGGGTTTCTATGTCTCTACACTGTACTGGTGGGTCTCTGTCTCTCTATTATACTTTGCTGATACTCATTCTATCTCAGAAATCTGTCCCTAAATTTATGCTCCATTTACAGATCTCCATGACTCCAAGACCAGTGGTTCTATAGGTCTGATTAGAATGTGAAAAGCTTTGTTTTGACGTGGGCAGAGGCAGGCCACAGATTAGTAATCTTCACAGGCAGCTCAACCCAAACCAAAGTGTGGTAATGGACTTTTCTCTAAACCTTCCCTATCTTTTCCCTCAATTCGATACTCAACTTAAGTACTTGTGCAATGAAGAATTTTCTGTACTCCTACTTCATATAATCTCCTTTACTTCTGAACCTGAAATAGTCCACTTTTCCTAATCTAGCCAAATCTTATTATTACCATTTTATCATATTAATTTGAATAGTTGCTGCTTATTTCTCTAGACTGAAGTTTGATAGTAGAAAATGTTCTTTACCATTGTATGCCTTGCATTTCCTAGCAGAAGGCACACAATATAATAATATAGTATGGCTGAATGAAATAAAGAGGGCAAACATACTTCTGACTAAAATAATAATAATGAAGTTAAGAGGCCTAGGGAGTTCTCTGAGATCACCCATGCCCATTTGTGGCTCTAGCAAGGACTGTAACATGTAAAACCATGTAATTAGAAGACTTCTACACCTTTTTTGTGCATAATGTATAATTACTAATGGGCGAGGGTTGCACATTATGTCCCCACACCCACTTCTCCAGGGCATGATAAAATCAGGCCATCTTGCTCAGCTGAAAATGATAAACAAGGGACGCATCCTCGCTATGTTCCTCTTTCTTGCCAGATTTTTCTTTTCTTTTTTTTTTTGCCAGTTTTTTCTTTAAATTTCCTTCCTTCCCTCTCTTTCTTTCTCCTTCCCTCCACACCCTCGTCCATCTTTCCTTTTTTCTCCTTTTGTTCTTTTTATTTTCTTTATAATAATTCTAAACACATTGAATTTCATTTGTTTTATCAAAGTTACACATGCTGTCTTGCCAGTGGGTTTCAGCCCCAGACAAGTTCACTCTTGATTCGGTGAGACTGAAATATGACAATGGAACGTTCTTGGGGTGAAAGGGTTTATACCCAGCTTTATTCCTATGGTGGCAGGTCGATCACTAGAATCCCGTCCAGTCAGAGCAAGTCTGCATGCAGTAAGCTGGTCTCTGCCTCTGGGCCTCTCTACCCCCACAGCCTCCTCGGTCTCTGTCCTCGGGGCTGCCACCACTCCCTGCAGCCATGCGGCCCAGAGCACTGGGCGGAGCTCTGTATATAGAGTCAATAATAACGTACTGCCCTCACATGTGCAGTGAGCAGGCTGACCAGGGTCAGGTGAGAATACTGGCCATAGAAACCTTCACTTTCTCCATAATGCACATAATTTAAAGGTGGTTGGTTTTACGCAGTGTGTTATGGGATGAGCTAATGCCCTGCTATAACTTCTTCAGCTGTCCTCTCTGCTACTTTAGCTCTTGGCCACTAAGACAACTTTATTTTATTATGTATTTACTAATGCATTTAAAAGGAGGTTTGGTTATGTCTGGCATTTCTAGGTATTTGGTAACAAATGTTTTCCTTTGACATATACTATTCCATATTGCTAACATTTGAATTAAATTGTCTTTCTAGAAATTCCAGGTTTCAATGTGATTTCAATTTTTTTAGAGCTTGCAGTCTAAAAGCTGAGCAAGATATTAAATTAAGTCTTTTCACTACAAATATAAATATTCACTTATGCATGAATTTGGCAAATATATACCAGTGTCTACCATGTACCAAGTCTGTCTCTAATTGTGAGATATTCAATAACATATAATAAAAAGATGAACAGCAAAGACAAGAACATCCCATTTAGCTGACATGCTAGTGAGAATATCTGCATGGCTCTCTAGATCAGAATCTCGTATTTATAATTCATTTGTTTTCTTGTGCACCACTTTTAAAATACATGTCTTTTTTTTGAAGTATAGTTGATATACAATGTTATCTTGGTTTCAAAAATATAATATTTTAAGGCTTAATTTTAAAAATGCAGGAAAAATTTATTTCAACTAAAAAAACCTAAAAGTGCTCATATTTGTTCATAATTTACTTCTAGTTGTTGATAGGTTATTATGTCAAATGATCTATTTAAAGATTTTTCTATATGTATTATTTTTTAATATGAAAAGCAATTTTGAATAGATATTCCTCCAAAAATCAAATTTACATAGTAAACATGGAAATGGTAAATAAAGACCCCACACCATTTTTAACAACTAGAAATAGATAATTTTTTAAATACTGGCATAATTGGCTTCCTGTTAACATTATCTAAGTATTGGCTTAGCCTGGGATATTCACTTTTATGAATTTTGGAACAGATCTACCTGACTCTTAAAAAATCTTTTAAGACAATTTAATTAATGGTGGAATTATTTTTTGAAATTCTGTTTCACTAACTAGCACCATATGAAATTTAGTCCTCAAATGCTGACATCTAATGAGTTTGAGTAACATCTTATATAATTTCATATTCAAGTAAGAACAAATGCAGAATATAAATTGTGTTTCGTTGGTTCACAGCTAATATATTATGAACTTTAAGAATGAATGCAGTCACAAGAGAAATATATATGACTAATCCAGCATATTTCATATACCTGACTACATTGTTAAGGCAGAAAAATATTAATTAATTGAAAAATATTTATAGTGATAATTATGTGCTGACACTCAAAAATCCCTTGTTATAAATCGAATAAACAATATTTAGTATTTGGCATAGATCAATTTCATAAACCATTTTTTCCTTTGAAATAAACTATTTTTTAAGAGCAGCCTTAGTTTCACAACAAAACTGAACAGCAAGGGCTACCATCCCTCTGCTTCCATACATGCACAGCCTCCCCACTATCAAACATCTGCACCAATGTGGCACATTTGTTACAACTAATGAACAGTGACACACCATTATCGTCCAAAGTCCATACTTTACATTATGATTCACTCTTGGTGTTGTACATTCTATGGATTTAGACAGGTGTACAACACGTATTGACCATTACAGTATAACACAGAACAGTTTCACTGCTCTCTAAATCCTCTGTGTTTTGTCTATTCATCTCTCCCTCCCTTCCCCTTAACCCTTGGCAAACACTGATATTTTTACTGTATCCATATTTTTGCCTTTTCCAGAATGTCATATAGTTGTAATCATACAGTACATAGGCTTTTCAGTTTCACTTCTTTCACTCAGTATGCACTTATAGTACTTCCACGTATTTTCATGATTTGGAAGCTCATTTAGTTTTCGTGCTGAATAGTACCCATTGTCTAAATGTACCATGATTTATGTATTCTCTTACGGAAGGACATCTTAGTTATTTCCAAGTTCTGGCAATTATGAATGAAATTGCCATAAAAATGCAGGTGCAAGGTTTGTATAGACATAGGTTTTCAACTCACTTGAGTAAGTACCAAAAAGGGTGACTTCTGGATCATATGAAAGAAGAATGTTTAGTTTTGTAAGAAACTGCCAGACCCTTCTTCCCAAGTGGCTGTAACATTTTATGTTCCCATCAGCACTGAATGAGAGTTCCTACTGTTCCATATCCTCTCCAGCTTTTGGTGGGGTCAGTGTTTTGAATTTGAGCCATTCTAATAGGCATGTACTGGTGTCTCATTTTGTTTGAATTTGCATTTGATTAATAACATGTGATGTGGAGCATATTTTCATATTCTTATTTACCATGTATATGTCTACCTTGGTGAAGTGTTTATTCATCTTTTGCCTGTTTTTAATTAGGTTTTAATGAGATTGTTCATTTTCCTATTTTTGAGTTTTAAGAGGGTTATTTATATATATATATTGGATAACACTTCTGTATTGGATATGTCTCTTGCAAATATTTTCTCTGAGTCTGTGGCTTGTCTTATTCTCTTGACAGTATCTTTTGAAGAACAGAAATTTTTTATTTTAATGTCCAACTTATCAATTCTTTCTTTCATGGATTGTGTCTTTGCTGTTTTATCTAAAAAGCATTGCCATACGCAAGGTCACCTAGATTTTTTCCATGTTATCTTCTAAGAGTTTTATAGTGTTTTCACACTTATATCTGATCCATTTTGAGTTAATATTTGTGAAGGGTGTCAGGATTGTATCTAGATTCATTAACTTGATGTGAATGTCTAGTTGTCCTAGCATTATTTGTTGAAAAGACTATCATTTTGCTATTGTAATTGCCTTTAATACTTTGCCAAAGATCAGTTGACTATGTGAATCTGTGTAAATAATTTTTAACATCTGGTATTTAACACTTCCTATATTTTCTTGTAACCATTATTGGTATTCACACTCCTATCACATTTCCTGAAAAAATATATCTTTCTTTTGTATACTATCATTCCTACTTCAAATGACATTAACATTTTTTGTATTGATATTCTTAGGTAAATTATTAGAATTACTGTTTCAGGCATGCTGTTTCTGTATCTTCATCGTATTACATACTACCTTGTGACAGTTTGGGTATTCATCAGAACATGCAGAAAGCTCAAATATTACTAATGATCTATTCATTCATGCAATTTTTTGAGTGGCTCTGATTGCTGGCACTAATCTAAGTTGCATAATATCCTTAGGAACTTACTGTTATTGAGGTAGATTTATGTATGCATATATACATATAAATAAGTGTATGCATTTGTGTATATATGCATGTATACAGATATATATGTACATATTTATATTTATATTACCAAGATACTTTCTATAATGGAAATATGCTCACAGTACATATTGAAGCAAGGATAAGCCATTAACTGTTTAGGGGAAAGAAGAGAAGATATGTAACCATTGAAAGGTTAGTTCAAAATGACTGCTGCAAGGGTGTAAGGGAAGGTAATATTCAGGAAGCCACAGGTGGATCAATACTGATTTAATGTAAAATGTAAAATATAATGTCTAATGTAAATTGTCCATGACAGTAAATGTGTCTGGACAGATATGTGGGGACAATATTGTTAAAAGTCATCTAAG
This sequence comes from Smutsia gigantea, assembly GCA_032199065.1. Classification (NCBI taxonomy): domain Eukaryota; kingdom Metazoa; phylum Chordata; class Mammalia; order Pholidota; family Manidae; genus Smutsia; species Smutsia gigantea. Next base: position 10,001 of record JAVSCE010000584.1, on the reverse strand, counting down.
CTTAGAAAATGGTATTTTTATTGAGGTACAAAGAATATGAATAGGTCATGCTATGTTTATATTTTCATGAAATGTATATTTGAAATATAAATATTATGAAAAGATTCTACTGATAGTAGTGTGGAGAAATTATTAAAAAGATTAAAAATCAAAGAAAGGATATTGATTAAGAGGCTCTGTGTTTCAACTGAGCATGAGATCAACTTGATGGTGAAATGGGCAGGAGGAAGTTCATCTGGGGAATGGTTAAAGGTTTGAATAATAATGTTTCATGAATACTTGGATATACAATATATAGAAGAAAAGGAGGAATTTAGCATGGAGTTTGCTTTCTAGCTCTGATGAGGTTGAGTAGTTTTCAGAGTAGAATAAAGAAGTGAAGCTCAAATTTGGAGGGGTGGGAAAATTAGATTTGCTTTTTAAAGTTTTGGTATAGAATAGCCATTTCTGTGGAGATGCTTATTTGTTTGCAGGACTAATCACTCTAGAATTATTATAAATGCTTAGGAGATACCATTAATGATCTCAGGAGAAATCAATGATTATTCTTTGTTCTCAATTGAAAACTTTACTTGTAGTTTTTCATTCTTAACATTCTCTTTTATATATTCTCTTTTCTGTTCATCGATTTATTTCCCTTTGATTTCTTAAGTGGTTTCCCCTTTGTTTTAGGGAACAAAATAAGGCTTTACGAAACTTCAAGGAGAAACACATTAAGTATAAGTAAGTTTCAGTTTGTGATGATTAAAACAAGTTAATATTTTCCACTTGAATAGGTCTCATGATAAATAGTAGTCCACTAAATATTATTTATTATTTATTAGGGATATTTTGTTAGGGATAATTAATGACAGTTTTGGGAGAAGTTTTATAAGGAAATCATTAATTTTCATCAAGTAGACTCCAATAACATTGCTTACCATTTGTATTTGCTGGTAAAAAGCACTTACTTCATTTAATAATTTTGAAATGTCCTGTGCAAAATTCAGAGACTAGAAAAGGGAAGAAGTTTTCCTCATATTACACAAGTATTAATATTTTGTTTTCAAGATTTTATAAAAGTTTTGTTTCAATTTACACCAAAACACAAGAATGCATTTATTATGTTTGGGGAACCCAGAACTGCACAGGGACCAACCAGTATTAAATGACTTGTTAATGGCTGCTTTTTAGCCTGAAATTTAGCATATGTGTTTAAAGTTTTACAATTTTCAATATTTTCCTCCAGAAATCTGAAAGAATTCAAAATAGGCATTTTCCTCTCATAGTGGCCTTAGAGATTGTTTTGACACATTGTGAAATTTTGTAAATGAAGAAACTTATTACCCAAGATGTTAAGTCTGTTGAGAATGAGAGCGTTCCACTACACTGACATGAACAATTCTATAATTCTCACCCCCTCCCACATGTCAGGTGTGACTTTCACTGGCTACATGGAGATCTCCAGAGAAAAGTCAAGGGCTGACTATACTCCAAGGAAGTTGGTTGGTTGAGACACGGTCAGTGACTTCCTTCCCTGAGAAACTGGAATAGAAACTAAAAGAACATCCTTTCTCCACATAAATGGACATGAGAGCTGTTAATTATCATATTTTCTAAGATGTAAATGGTAGAAACAAAGTCTGCAGTGACAAGAAGATAAATGAACAAGAGACAAAGAGGAAGCAATGAAGTTCTGAGTTTCCTCTACTTGATCGAAGAAATATGCTTTTAAGATATTTAGAACTGTAAGTCGATTTCAACCTCCCTGATTCCTGGTAACCAAAGACTGTTTCTGGTATGATTCCTGCATGGATATTTACAATGCTCTAACAAACTCTTTCTTCTTTCTTCTAAGTTTGGAAGGAAAACTATTCCACATTCTTTTTCATATTCTTCAATTATTTTATTGCATAACAATTTTTGCTGAAAAAATGAATACTTGCTGGAGAGCTTAAAAAATGTATTAATTTTAATGGAAATATAAGTTGTATCAAAAAACAAAATAAAAACAACAAACAGTAACACGTATAATGCTTTTCTCCCTCTGACCTCTCTTTGCTTTATTTCTCTTTATATGAAACTTGAAGCATGATTCTTTCCTTTCTTTTTATATTTGGGAAAAGATGGACATAAACAGTCCCTATTTTTGCTTATTACAGGACCATCTGTCTAGGGAGAGGCTGTCCTCTCTGATTTTCTCTCTCATTCTCTTCCAGCTTCCCAAGGTTGGTCACATGGGTTTATTGGTCAATCATAATAACTAGGTAAGAATAATCATGCTGTATAAAAATAACAGCAGAGAATCCCTACTGAACAGGTCATATGTTTAGATGAGAGGTGAGGATAGCAGTGTCTTGAAAATTGCTATTAACTTGGGGGTCAATCATATATTTCTCTATTATACTTGTTTTGCCTTCTACTTGTATTGGGATATAAAGTACCTACCCACACAAAATGTTCATCTTACCTCCTTTACCCATGACAAATACTGCTAGTTTGCCATGATGCCTTTTTTAAAAAAATTGAAGCATAATTGATGTACAATATAATATTGGTTTCAAGTGTACAACATAGTGATTCAATAGTTATGTGCATCATTAAATGCTAACCCCAATAAGTGTAGTTACTATCTGTCAACATGCAAAGGTATTAGCCATAATACCTTTTATCATGAAATTCAAATGCAGCCACTAAATGCTACATAGCGGCGGAACTCCAGGAACCTGCTCCAAATGAAGTGGCATGCAGGATAGATCCAATTTCCCATCTCTCCCACTTTCTTATTATACCTTCCATCCACTCTACCAATGTCACAAAAAGTACCTAACACAAAGTAAGGAATACAAAACTATAGTTGGCTTACAACTAATTTGAGATGTTTTGAAGAAACAAAATGATAAAGAAAATATATAAATACTTTATATTCCTGTATATTACCTTGTCTTAAAGAACATTAATATTGCTTAACAGAATTTTGCCTTCTAAAGTTTCCATAATTTCTAAGAAACAAAATATCCTAAGCAAACTCAGGCCTGGATTTTATTTTTGATATCACTAAATTCTCTGAACAATGATAATACATAAATTTACATTCTGCTTTTTTCTTTGATTCTCATGCTCAGTGGAATTTCCCAGTGTCAATTGTATAAACAATATTTTAGTTACAATAATCAGTGCTATTATACATTCTAAAAGCAAAGTATCATAACTTTAATTGTAACATAATAAAGATTTAAATAATGTAATATGTTGGTATATTAACGTCCTCTTCACAAAGGATCAGTATTTTGAGGTTACATCATTTGCTTCCTGTTTCTTCTGAAATCAATGAAATTATGTTAATTTTTAAAATATTCATCATTTGTATTTCAAAATTGTAAAGAGTAACTCAGTGGTCACTTTTCCTTAATTCTATTCTGGACCAGACTACTTCCTAAAATTGGTCTGAATACATTTTCATGTTGTTTACTCACATATTGGGCTTTGGAAGGAAAAGTCGAGAGAGTACTGTAGCACTCTTTCCTAACTGTCCTACCCTGACTTTATTTTGTGCTCACATTCTCCCTCTCTCCTCTTTCTTCTGTCCTTCCTTCCTGTCTCCCTTTCTTTCTGCTCTTTCTTCATTCTTTCATTCCTTCTTTCCCCCTTCCTTCCTACCCTCCTTCCTTGTGTTCCCTCATTTGTCCCTTTGTTGGCTCAATCTCTTTGTCTTTCTATTTTTCTGTCTTTCTGCCTCTATCCTACTTGTAATTATTACTGCTAGCCCCTCACAATTCTCTAATCATCTGATGGTATAGCCCCTGAACTCATCTTTTCTGGTCCCAGAGAGGTCAGAGAGAGGCAAGGATATCAAGAACTTGGACTACTGTAGTTCTTGTGGAAGATAAGAAAGTGTTTTGCTCTGTCATTTTTATGTGTGAAATATAGTACATATTTTCATTATGGAAATGAATATAAAGGGGCCAATACATACATTATGGAACACAATTTCTATTTGATAGAGAAGTATTATTATAATATGGTAGTGATTTGAAAATAGCAAAACAGAGAAAATTTAATTTACTAGCAAGTCAGTGGAATAGTTTGTGACTCTGTATATCATGATGTTACAGAAGATAGGAAGATTCTTCAAAAAATGCTGGATTAATTGTGAGGATAAAGATAAAATAATCTTATTTTATCCAAAATTGCAAGTAAACATCTTCTGAATTTTTTAGTAGAGTTTAGAGATTAGAGTTAAAGGTTTCTAGCAAAAAAAAATTATTTTAATATGCCTTCAGGAAAATAATTTTATTTTTATCAGACTAAATGTTTCTAGCTACCAAAATATTTCACCTATTGTAGCAATTGTTTTGATAATGTGAGAATTTTTGAAATATATGTGAAAGCTAGGTTTTGTCATATTTATGCTTTATCAAATTTAACTTTTATGTAATTTTTCCACTTATATTTGAAAGCAAAACTGTTCCAAAGGTATTTTGAGTACTTTTCTTTCTTCTTTTTTTCTCTATTAACCTATTTTATGTTTCCTATGACATATTTTCATTGTAAGAGGCTTATGTTTCTCAGTTCCAGGGTTTTCTCCACATTGGGAAATAAAGTTGCATCACATTCCATGTTCTTTTACTTATATTTCTGCATTAGCAGGTTTCTAAAAATTAACCTTGCTCAGACTGTGCATTTCTGCTGACACACAATAGAACTGCCATTGAAACAGAGCTAAAGAGAAATCTGCTTGCCTATGCACTAATAGTATTTCCTACAGCTTTTACATAAAGATAATTTAAGAAGAAAGTATAAAAGTGGAACTTTTGTTACAATAAAATGACAAGATTTTCTTCTTTTGTGGGTTATAAATGTTCTATAAGCTCCCAGTTGGCCTTAGAAAGATTTGAAAAAAATGTCCAGATATTTCTTTTGTATCCTTTCAGCCTTAACATACTCTTTTTCTTTCTATCTGGACCTCCTTTTCCATTTGGATTTTATTTCTCTCCCTGTACTCCATTTTAATCTAGTTGTCCGATTCTTTCCCATAAGGGGAGATGCCACTGATAAGTCCTGATGCCCTCTCTCCTTGTTTTCTCGAATGATCCCAGCTCCCATCCTTTCACTATGGGGATGTGTTCTCAGTGGTTTGTCTGCGGTTCAGTGGTACCTAATATGTTAGGCGAAGTCACAGTGGACATATTGGAGATCTTGTAACATAGGGCGTGAAAAACCAAGGTGGAAGTGAAATTATGAAAGATCTTAGAAGGTTTCTGGCAGTCAAAAATAACACAAATGCCACACAAAATTTAATGAAAATTTACTCTTGACAAAAATAAAAAAATAACAATACCTACATTACAGACAATTTCTGGGTAACTTGCCCTAATCTAGAGAAAATTGTCAGCATCCCCTTCCATCACGTTTTTATGATACATGGTAATAAGTTTGGTTTGCCTGTAGGAACTAACTTTTTGTGCCTGGTTCTTCATCTATATAAATTTTAATATTAGAAGCCAGAGTTCTGACTCATGTATCTTGCCTTCCTAACTTTGCAAGGTTTCCATTGTTGTAGTTTAGCATCAGTGTTTGAATCTAAACAAACAAGAAACATTTTAAACAGACTAAAGCTTTGGGGGACACTTCTTTAGGATGCAGGTTTTATGGGCTTATTTCTGCCTAATATAGCTTCATGCCAAAGCATATGTCCTAAGATGCTCTCACATTCTGTGTCACCTGCCTTCCTCCTAGTGCAACCTGAGTGCAATTTTAAGGTCTATGTTTATTCTTCTTCACCATCCTTTGTGTTTCTTATTCCTGCTTGTTTAGAAAAAAATTGCTCTAATTTACATAATACTGAGCAAAGAAACCAAGCTCAAGTTTCTAGGAGTATAGATCTGATTTTGAAGAGGCAGAATTCATAATGCTGCTCCTAAGTTACTTGATTCAGCAGGTTTTGAACATAGGCACAAATATCTGTCTTCTCACCTCAAAACCCATAGATGCTTGGTATATTCATTATCCCAATTAGGCAGAGAAACAAAGGATAAAATTCTATAGAAGTTTGATACAAAGTACATGGTGACAGGTTGGCAGTAATACTTTTTTTCATTTTGTTCCTCAGGATTAAAGAGCGTTTAGGCACAAATTATGCTAGGCTAACAGCTTGTGGTGGTATAGAAAAACATGGCAGGAACACAGGAGATAGATTTTGTATGAGTTACATTTCAATTAAAATTATACCCCATACCATTCTTGATTTTACCATATTTGGTTTTAAAAATATCATTTTCATCCAAACAAGATTTTTATGGTCCACATCAAAGGACCCTATCAGTACATAAAAATAAAAATGTATCAGTGTCTTTTAAAGTTTTATTTAGCTTCCAGCAAAACTGAGGCTAGGTTCTGGTAAAGAATAGTAAAAACATATGAACACCTTGGAAGTTGTTCAAAAAGTCTCTCTGCCGCTCATTAAACACTCATAGTCTATACAGAACTACACTGAAGAGCAGGCCAGATTAAACAAGGCAGGAAGAGTCTGGAGGGCATCCACAGAATGAGACTAGAGATTGTGTGTGTGTGTGTGTGTGTGTGTGTGTGTGTGTGTGGCATAATTATGTTCCACATGTGTTACCTCAACAGATGATGTACATCCCAGTGAGATTTGGGGGAGTTTTGAGAATCTGGCGTCTCAGATGAGTCACATGCTATGATTTCTCATGCTTTGGGAACATCTAGGGGAGTTATCATATCCTTTGTCATTAGCAAATATATGCCCTTCAAATGTATCTGTTGGCATCTTTATGTGAACTGTATAGCTTTCTCATTTTTATGCCCACCCACAGGTATATCTCTAATGTGTTTATTACATCGCTGCTATCCACTTTTAGGTAGTTTGTAAAGATTTGATTTTTAACCAGGGTGAAAGAGCTGCAGTAAGATGAATGCTATATCCACCCTTCATAATATCACTGCAAGGCCTGAAGTCATCGGTAAAAAACCTCCTTTACACAAATTGGTAAGGGATTGTGATTTACATGATAGCAAACTGATCTGAATTATAAAAATCCATTTAAAATTTTATTTTCATTTCCTAACAACACTTCTTGACTGCTCAGTGCACTAGGCTAGGTGAAAATATAAAGATTTTAGTAGAAAAAAAGGTTAGAAAAGAAAAGATAAGAAGAAAAAGTTTACTTAAAGTCAAAATAAACTTTGAAAATCAATGTGGCTGGCATAGGGAGTTAGCAAAAAGACTTGAATGTATTTACCATGCCAGAAGAGCTGGGAATTATTTTAATTGAGGCCTCTGAGACAGGTTTTGACTTATGTTTCAGGTGAAAACATTAAAACACTAGAGGCTAATGCTCATTAAAATATGTATTTTTGAATATATCTTTATAAGAAAATGGTGTTATCAACAATGTATTAATTACATAAAAAAATACATTTACACACCCTAAACAGTTGAGCTGTAAACTCTTTCTATAATAATAACTGTGAAACACATGAAATTAGACAGTGAGAAACTGCTTTCTATCTTTAGGACAGATGTATTTTTAACTCTTTGCACAATTAACTCCTAGAAATCAATAAACTGGTTCAGAGTAACATCTTCTTTTACCACTTCTACTGAGTATCCATAAGGAAGTTGCCCATTTGATTTATGCGGTCCAACTGCACTTCATCAAGCTAACTTAAAAATTCTCCATGTACTGAGGGTAAAAGCTTTCTAAATGACAATTCATGTGCATGAGATCAATTAAAGGCAGTAGATGCCTTGCTGTGGCCAACACAAGCTGTAAAGCTACAGGAAAAGAGTGAGTGCCTTGGGCGTTGGAAGCCTGTGTGTGTGTTATATTTGCCTACGATTTTACTCAACAGATCTGAGAGAGAAAAAATTATTAACAAATAGATATTGCTTCAGTGCTAGAAAGTGGAATGAACTTCACTGGGTATATGATTTAATTATACATTTTAATAAAACTTATTCTAACACAGTTGCCTCATAGTCTAACCTAATTACTATATATTAGAGGGATGTCTAAGAATGCAATGTGAACCAAAAAACTAAAATGATCTTTTTTTAATAGATCATTAGGTAGTGTAGCATTAAAGGCATACTACCCCACCAAAGACATATGTACATTATTTTTCAAAAAGTAATCATTTAATAACATCTTTCTTAAAATGTTACACTGAAGAAATTACCAAATTAAGCATTACTGTTCTGTTCAAAAAGAATACTTAATATTGTGTCTCATCAGATAATAGCTGAACTAGTGGGGGTGAGGATTTAATAATATGGGTAACTGTTGAACCACTGTGTTGTATACTTGAAACTAATATAAGATTGTGCATCAATAATAAAAAAGATTGTGTTTCGTGCTGAGTGCTTACAACAAAATATTAAAATATTTAATTGTTATTAAGAAACATTACATATTCTGTAAGTATTTGTTGAATGGATTTGGAATATTTAAATACTTTTCATGTGATTCTTTTTGTTTAAAGCTTACCTGTAAAGATTAAAGATCGCAAAACCCGTAAGTCAATTTTTAAAATTTAATTAACATCTACCTGTAACATTTGTGATCATTCATGAAGGATAGAATTTTGTAAATACATTATTTTAAATATAAACTGCATTTTTAACACTAATAATTTAAGATTTTGGTTTGATGGGAAGGTCGTTATTTGCTGATTGATGAAGTAGGCAGATTGCAAACTTCCTAAGCATATATGTTTGAATGTTGTTTATTCTTTAGCTATGAAAATACATCTTTACAGTCCTAATATTGCTCAACAAAGTTATGGACAGTGAAGTACTATTTCAACTACTCAATTTAAAGCAAAAATACAACATAGTGTCAACCATGTTGAGATGATTAATAGATCTGTAATCTATGATCATTTCTCTTTGAGTGGATTTGACAGGGTATAAAAGGTATTTAGTCTCTATGATGCTTAAGATTACCTTCTGGGCCAGTTACATTTCTTTCTCAGAGGGAAGAGACAGATCACCAACTGAGTCTATAGAGCTTCCTCTATGCATATAGTTTTTGCTTTGACTAATTAATATACATAAGACATAAAACTACTTGTGAATTTTAAATTCTCATATGGTTAAAATTTCCCATTTCTTTTACACATAAGAATATAAAAGATTTCCTACCAGTCCTTCATGTTTAAAACATGAAACAAATCTCAGAAAACATTGGAGACATATATATTTCACCACATTTTTTTTACAAAGCTTAATATATTTTGCTACATTTGAGAAATGTTGACTTCTGCCACTTAAGTGAGACTTCTGATAAAACTGCTCAGTTCCCTCTTTGACCTACGACAACAGGAATGTCCACACACAAAGACGTGCTATCTTAGGTAAGAGGATGAGGCAAAGTACTGTCTGATATATTAAATATGGAAAATGTGCATTACTGGGAACAACATAACCAACAATTCTAAGGCTAAATTCAAAGAGGGCCTGGTTATCAGGTGCCAACTCCCACAAACCCAAGTACTAAAGATTTTGGCTGGTTTGAAAACCTTGTAGAAGAGAGATTGATGGGGATGCAGGGGTATGGATAGGGCTAGAGATGGAAAATATAAAAAGAGGGTTTTTCTCTTAACAGAAGCATTTCAGTGTTTGGTATAAGATGTTATCTTTTCCCTACATCTGCTCTTGGATGAGGGATGGAGGCATAGACTGGTTCTTCTACCTAAAGCTGAAGGAGAAAAGACAACAGAATGTTGGTGTGGGTATGTGCAAGAAGAGAAGATTGTTTTTCTGTGCCTTATATTTTTGAGTATTTAACCATCAGACTTGCTATCAGGCTGCTGTAGAAAGTGTTCCAGGGAAAAATAGGTATTAGATAGTTTTAATTTGCTCATGTTCTTGGTAGTAAAGAGGTAGGTGAGATGAGCACATGACATATAACCTTGCTGATGAGATTCGAATGTACAAGAAATTCTGTGCTACAGACTTGGAAGGGACAACAGTAAAGAATAGGGGGAGAAAGGAGACA
>JAVSCE010000583.1:0-58029 GCA_032199065.1 Smutsia gigantea | reverse complement strand
CCCATGAGAACGTCTTCTGTGAAAGAAGAGGAAGGAACGCTGGGGACACTGCGTGAGAAGGAGACACGGGTATGTCCGTCCAGCTGCAACAGTTCTCACAGACACTCAGTGGTGAAAAACAGAGGCAAGTGGGGGAAGAAAGCCAAGAGGGAGGGGGCCCTGCAGAGTGACAGCAACAGGACGCACCGAGCCCCCCACTTGCACCCCATCACTTTGCACAGGGCGTCGATGGGAGGGGCCTGTAGCAGCTTCAGACCAGAACTCCAGAGACGGGGAGGGGTGGACAGAGATGAGAGTAGAATGGAGAAAAGATAGCAAAAAGTAAATACTGCCATGTACCTGCTCACTTCCAAGAAGACCACAGAGGAGAGAAAAGAATGTACAAGGCTTCCAGAAAGGCAGTGGGGAGAGCAAAGGACTGAGTCAGGGGTGATGGTGTTTAGTCTACCTGAGGACTCAGATCTCACCGCACTTACTCATGTTGCAAAGGGGCCTGTCAGCAGCCTGGCTGGGGCCAGGGAGCTTGGTGTTGTCCCCATTTCATTGATGAGTAAGTAGCCTGGGGCACACAGAACTTAGCTGATTTGCCCAAAGTCACCTGATTCGTAACTGAGAAATCTAAGATTAAAACCCAAGCCCCCTCATTTCTATACCAGTGGTGGGGTTTTGTTTTGTTTTTGATTGATCACTGTCACTGGCCATTGGTAAATGCTAAGAATTTTATATACTGAATTTTAAGTGAACTATCCTTATTTTATAGCTGTAGTAGAATATACTCATAGTAATTCACATTTCTAAGAACATGAACTATAGTCCCAATATTTGATCCACAAAGGCATTTCCTAAAATAGGTAAAGTTTATTAAGAGCGACCCAGTAAATCCTTGGAGAAGTCGGTACTCTGTCAGTCAGGGTTCCTGTCAGTGATAATTCAGTAACATAGAAGACGTTATCATCTGGTTTAAAAGATTTTAAAGTATTAACAGCCCCTTGAAGTTTGCTGGCCACTTTGGCATTCATTCTGGAAAATTTTAGACTGAGATTTAGAACTGAAGCAAAAGTGAATGAAGGTAACTGTCTGCAGTGTGCTTTGATTTTTTATTGAAAGACTAAGAAGTTATCACTGAATATGGAGGAACGCCAAAGACATGGTATCCATTCAGCTCAAAGAATCTTGAGTGCGCTTTCTATAAGAGGTCATGAGCACACATGCGGATGAAGAAGGAGTATATACGCGGAAATAGAGGACTGTGTCTATGAATATGCACGCTGCCAAGAACTTGAGGAGAAACAGGGGGTTAGCCACAAAATCTCCAAATGAAAAGAGAAATGAAACAACTGAACCAATAAAACCCAAATGAAATGAGAGAACTGGAAACATTTGGCAGCTCAGGTATCCTCCTTATCTTCTACATACAGGTGTCCTTATCGTCTACATACAGGTGTCCTTATCTTCTACATACAGGTGTCCTTATCTTCTACATACAGCACCTGGAAGAATTTACTGCTCCCTTCTCTCGGTTCCAATGGCTATATGCTCCTGTCACCAATTTTCACTAACACAAGCTCAGACCTGACCTGATTTAACTCCCCTACCCAATTCTGAATGGTCTTTTACACTTCCGCAGTACAAAGACTTAAACATAAAACACAATAAAAAGAGCCTACCACTTAGATTTAGATGTTGTCAGTTGGAATCCCAGCAGGGAACAGATGGCACACGGAAAAGAGGTGGTTGGAAAGCGTTTGAAGAACAGACTATTTACAAGACGTGGGCAGTGAGGGAAAATCAGTAAGGAGTGGTGGAGCACTCCGAGGCGCCCAGCCTCAGGAACCATTCCTACCCCCGGAGGCAGAGGCATGGGAAGGGAGGGAGGGCTGCAACTGGCAACATCTGAGCTGTAGAAGAGGTCCACCCAGCAGCAGCTGTGGCCTTCAGCAGAGTCACAAAACTGCTCCACACTCCAGCACGACCGTGCCCCCTGCCCTCTCCTCTAAAGCATCCCACTGACTGCACCTAAGCAGAAGCCATCGAACAAGGAGTTGGTCCATGCAGTGTATAAGCACAGCTCTCAGGAGCACAAAGGAGGGTAGGGTGGATCTGAAACGGAAAATAGAATAGCCAGAAGCTGAGGTGAGGTTTCACATAGAGATGTTCAGTGCAGTGTTACTTATAATAATGAAAACTTAGGAAGAACCTACATGTCCAGCAAGAGGGGATAAGAAAATTATTTTACATATTTTAATACAGAAAATGCATATGAGACAATGCTAAGTGAAAAATAAAAAAGGATACAAAAGGCATCTAAATCGCTGCCTTTGTAATTTCATCTTTAGTGCTAATTAAGTGAAAATAAGCACAGGAAAAGAACAGGATATTAACAGTGGTATCCATAAATGGTGCAATGATGGATTATTGTAACATATGGTAAAGTTGCCAAAGTAGCAAAGGCAAATATAGACTACATAATAATAAGAGTAGAGCCTCGATCGTAAAAGAACAGTCCCTTGGAATGGTCACTGGTTTGACCACCTCTACGGAACTGGACAGGATATAAAAATGGCATCAACCAGTCAAGCCTCTTCAAGAAGACGAAGTATATACTTCGGGCCTAGAAACCAGTTGTATGCAAGGAACACGAGGATAAACTGGGCACATTTCTCTGTTACTTTTGGTAATTCACACCAGACTTCCTGCCCCCACCCCAACTGCCCAGCAGCTCTTTAAACCGTATGTCTGGAGGTCTGTGTTATGGCCACTCTAACTGTTAGAACAGGCAGTGAGTTAGACATAAGCAGGGGACAGGGCCAGCCCCAGGATGACCCCTCCCTGGCCCACCCCTGAGGCCTCCACAGTTCTCTCGGGAGGCCCGGACAGTCAAGGACACCTGGGTGGTCAAGGCCAGGACCACAGGGGCCCCTGATTACAGGGCATACATAAGGCCCCAAGACCTTGCCCTGACATAACCCCACCTCGTTAAAATAACATCTAAACCTATTGGCATTGTGGTTTTGGCCCCACTGGGCTTTGCTTAGGTACTTAGGGGTCAGGTGCCTGCACCCCGAGGAAAAGGTTGTATGTCCTAGAGGTGCCAATCAGCCTGTCAATCAAAGGACCTGAGCCACAAGGCGGGACTTCCTGCCACCTTAAGCAAAAATCAAAGCCACCCTAAACCCTAACAGCAGGGCTGCTTCGGGCTTCCAGATAGCCCGCTCCCCACCCTTCTTGAGTGTACTTCACGCTTTGCTTAATAAACTCTTGCTGTTTAAAACTGTCCTAAATCTAACTCTTGATTGAATTCTTTCCTTCAATAAGATAAGAATCGGGGAAACACAACACGTTCAGCCGGTAACATAACCACTAAAAAGATTATGCCTCCACATCCCAATATGTCATCCAAAAGAAAAACAATTCTAAATCCTAAAACGAAATTTGAATATCTTGAAATAAAATTCCAGACATATTCTGAATTTTCTCCTGTCTCTCATTTCTGCTTTGCTGATGTTGTAAACACATGCTTTAATTCGCCAGGCAGGTAATGCAGCACAGAGCGCACATACGGATCTCCCTCCACATACCATGGTGGGTGAGTATTTCGTTAAGTCCAAAATGCATTTACTACATCTCACCCGCTGAACATCTTGGCTTAGCCTAGCCTACCTCAAATGTGCTCAGAACATTTACATTCGCCTACAGTTGGGCAAGATCATATAATACAAAGCCTACTTTATAAAACAGAGTTGAATATCTCATGTAATTTATTGAATCCTGTACTGAAAGTGAAAAACAGAAAGGTTGTGTGGGTGCAGAATGGTTGTGAGTGTGCCAGCTGTTAACCCTCACGATCGCATGGCTGCCTGGCAGCTGCAGCTCTCTGTGCTGCCCAGCGTCTCGAGGACACACCGCTGCTCGGGGAGAGAAAAATTCAAAATTCAGGTATGGATTCTACTGAATCGTATCACTTTCACACCATTATAAAGGAGGAAAATCGTAAGGCAAGCCAGGACTGTCTACATAAGTACTTAGCGTTAGAACACGTGTGCGTGAATGTGAATATATACATATACCCATACCTGTAGATACAGATATACATATAACCATCGATTTAGAGATTTTATATACGTTAACTGGGTCATGGGTATACACGCATACATAACATTATCAAGTGCTCTTTGGAATTCCTTTATCAGCAACAGCAGTGGGAACTCTCAAGAGTTATAAATCCTCCCTGGCCTGGGAGGTTTAACTTCTTGCATCTCTGAGCCTCTGTCTTGTACATACTTGAATATTTTCTCTTCTGTTTCATAACAGTAACTGTGGAAACTTCATTATTTTAATGGTGAATGTTGCAGTTTCTCCACAGAGAGGAGAGTGAGACTTCATTTTCCAGCAGGAGAGCTTGAACTGGTCTGCCAGCCCACACCCCAGGGCCTAGCACACAGCAGATGTCCATAAATATTTATTTAACACAGGAATTTCCCCTGTGCAGTTTCACTGTCTCATTTACTTACCTTCCTACACAGAAGGGACACAGTCACTGAGGCCCATAGTGCTTTTGAGAGAGGCGTCGCAATGGGAGATACAAAGTAGATGCTTCAGTTACCACTATCATCGGGTAATTGTTTTTAAAACTTGGCAAAGTCTATAAAAAGCAGAACTGAGCAGAGAGCACTGTTTAAGACAAAGTAGCAAATTTCCAGGTGTACTCTGGAAACTGAACAGTACTAAGGGCCATACTTTTTAGTTAGTCAGTTCTGTGCGTATAATAATACTCACAGAAATTAATGAACACTCTTAAATGTAATTTTTCAAATCCTTCAAATACATAAAAGTCAAAATAAAACTCAATTTCAGAGAAATGGGCACCAAAGACAAACACACTTGCTCCTATAAAGACAAAGATTATTTAGAGAGATTTCATAATCCTTTTACACCATACTCCAAATCAAAGTCTTTTAAGCCAACACCGTATGGCCTATACATTTGGAATTTGGGTCACCTGCATTTTCTTTCCTCTTTTAGGGCTGTGATTGATCTTTATGATGAGTGAAAGAGAAAAATCCTCCATGTTTCACCTTAGATTCCTTTACATACTCTGCGAATCATCCCATCAAGAGGTAGTAAGATGCTGTGGCTTTTAGGGTAGATCGGAAATCAGGTGCAAACACTTCAGGGACTGAGTCACTGATTCTTGGCCGAATTGTCTCACATCAAGGGTTCCCAGGGGAAAAAAGATGCCCCATGGACTTCCCAATGCCCACGAATTCTTCATCCCTGAATGTTCTCCTTCTCTACGGTGGGACAAAGTAGAGTGCAGAGAGCCAACAAGGGAAAAATGCTTCTCTCCTGGTTTCTGAAAGGATGACAGCTCTGAAAGTAAATGGATAACTGCCTTTCCATTGCATGCTTCCAGTATTTAGCTAACAACCTACCATTCACACAAGCCCCCTCCCCACCCCAACAACTCATTCAATAAGCCTAAGCTTTCTCACGGTGTTAGAGTCAGAAAGACCTGGGTTCAAAAACTGCTCTGTTATTTATTAATCAGCTTGGACAGCCTACTTCCCCCTTTACCATGTTGTTTTCTCAACTGTAAATATGGGGCTAAAATCACCCACTTAGCAGAGCCATTATGAAGATTAAGTAAGATACACTGAATATGAGAGCAACTGCCACATAGTAAGCAGTCAAGAATTGTTCGTGCCCTCTGTTCTAGTTATTCGTGACAAAAGTTTCTTATTTACTTAACTTAGAGAGGACGTTGGGAATTATCAGGCTGCAAAGACTTCACCTCCCCCAGGCCCCCAGGCCACACCCCTGTCCCTCAGTAAGCATGCCCAACCCGACTGGCTGTCACTTTTGCAGTTTGTTGATCAGTTATCCAGAGGCATTAAGATAAAAATTAGTGCTTCTCTTTGGTTAAAAATCTGCTGGCTTTGTAAATACATGGAATCATAACTGGGGTATGATTACACATACAGAAAAGCAACCAGGAACCCTGTGGTGCAAAAGGAAGTTGATGCATAAATTCCTGAGGAGCTTCTCCGTAGGAAGAAACTACAGGATGGTGAAGGCGACAGAGCCTAAAGGCATCTTCAAGAGTTTTTGCCTAGACCCAGGGCTGCTTGTCTCCTTATGGGCATAAAAAGTGCTTTCAATTATCAAGTGAAATACCAGGGAAGGGCACAATTCAGGGCCAATGATGCTACTGAAACTTGCAGGTCAAAGTACTTGAAACTTCTGCAGGGTGAGATTAGGGCAATCACAAAATGCAAAGCGGTAAGAGTCAATACTTTGAACGAATGCCAGACATTCGGTTGTACTTAGCTTTCATCTTGACAAAAATCCCAAATCTAGTTCTGGACTAGCTTGTTTAAACACGTTTACTGACACACACAGGAAAACATATGCTCTTGTTCAATCCAGAATATGCTCCAATGGGGAACTCCTGATGGATAATGGAGTCTATTCCAGACAAAACTGTTCTGGGTAGCCAAAACTAAGAATAGTTCTGCAATCCCACCTTGGAGCAACTGCATTTTCATGTTTTGCAGATAACAACGCTTTAGTTCATGGGAGCTCAACAGGAGAGAATCAAGCCGACATCTGCAAGGCAGTAGAGCTAAGGGTGGCTGGCAAGGCCTGGGTAAGTCTCCACTGCAGAGGCTTGAACAGGGCCAGCTCTTAGGTTTGCACATGAAGACACTGTATTTCACCAGGAACGTCAACAGTTTGCTCTGCCTGTCATCTTTTCCAAAGAGCAGATGCAAAAACAATCAAGCTGTGCTTTCACAGGATACTTAGGAATGCATCAGTATTACCAAAAATACTTAAAAGACAAATCATATGTAAGGTACGTTACACATGCTAGCACCAGCATTCCTCCGAGCCCTGTAAGGGGAGCGCTTCATGGGCACAGGACAGATGGACTTTGTAATTTTAAATGCCATTTTGTTGTTATCAAATATGGTTTGTGCGAGCTTTAAAATTTTTTGGAAAACATGAATTAAGCTATTTTTAGTTTTTCTTCTTTAGGTAGTAGGTGAAGTACTAATTGGGGCAGAAACTCTGTAAGTATTCAATGCGTCATTAGCATGACTACCGTGTACACACTTGTTGAATAACTAATAATTCATTCTGGGGATCAGACAGTCTCGGAATTGCTGGTTTATGAAACCAGGGGAAGACTGCCTAGGGGAACAGTCATCAGGAAGTTAAATGAGTCAGTTGAGCTCCTGTCAAAGGTGGGTATGGGCCAGGAACAGAGGGGTACAGTCTACAATCCAAGAGGATTCAAAAGAAGAGCTGACCAGAAACAAGAAAACCTGAGTTTTAGTTCCACTTCCTCCAGCCACACTGCATTCTTTGAATTTCAGTTCCCTCATCTATAAAATGAGGGCATGGGTGTACTGCCCAGAGCCATTATGAACCTCAAGTGGAATAAATTAACAGCCAGGCAATCCTGCAGAGTAAGGTCGACATAAGATGAAACCTGTACTCACTGCCAGGAATCCTCGGGATAAATCAGGAAGTAAAAACAAAAGATTCAAGTACAGGACACCCAGACACCTGAATCCGAGCTGCTCCGAGCAGCTCTCCTTTGGAAAGTCTGATAGGCCCACTTAGCCTGAGCAGAAACGGTCAACTTGGAGGGTCACTTATGACTGAGCCTGCACTTTATGCCTGTGTCAGATCTGCAGGATTCAAAGGAGGATGTACACACGAGGCCCACCTCCTGGTTAGGCCGTTTCCTGACAAAGCTTGGGCGGAAGCCCCAAACTCAGGGTCTAGACCCAATAGTTTTGTATATAACATACACTTTAGAATTTCTGCTTTGAAACTGTTTTGTCCTCCAAGATTTTAATGTGCTTATATTTCTATGAATTTGCATATTTTTCTTCCCCCTACTTCAGATAGAAATTGTCTAATACCAAAAGTTAACTTGATATCATATATATATATAATTTCTGCTAGTGAAATCTAGAGCCTAAATATACTCATTGTGGACATCTAAAGAAGGCAGTGTTAACCACAGTGATTTCAGTTTGCAGTGATTAACTGTAGGACTCAAGACCACTAGTGGGGAACCCCAACCCCAGCCCTATGAAGTTCTGTGATGTTGGTCAAATTATCATACCCTTCTGTGGCTCACTGCTCCTTAAAATGGGGAAAATAATAGTACCTCCTTCTCAGGGATGTTATGAATGAACTGTGGTGGGTTAGTATTTGTAAAGCGCTTAGAACAGTACCTGATACACACAGTATATATGACACAAACTGCATCTTTCAATCAAATCCTGATGGAAAACAGTTGTCACAGACATGGTCTGAGGCTTTATAAACCACATGCTTCCTCTTGTTTTCTTGTCTTATTCATAGCATGTATTATTTTGCCTCTCGACCCCAATTAAAAGATAAAGAACTCTCCAACTAGAAAATCCCAAGTAGTGTCAGGATCTTGTGTCACTGCTTATAAACTACTTTGGAAAAAATTACAAGGTGTATCATGCACAGTCTTGATGTGACTGTTGGCTAAATCTCTTATTTCATCTGATGCTATTACTCTCAGGATGCCACAGTCCCAGCTTCTACTGAATAAGACCATCAGGGTTGCTGGTTTCAATGGCGCACAACGATAATAAATCCAGCCAGCAGCCCACTTTCTTCACCACAAATATTTGTCAAGCTTAATAGCAAACTTACATTTACTCCTTTAACTACTCTCTATGGGAAGGTAAAAAGCAAAAGGCACTTGGCTAATTCTGTGTTTCATTTTTCTGTGTTAGCTATGTGTTCAACCTTTACACATCTTCTTTAGAACTTGTTGAGGAGAGACGCTGAGGGCACCATGAATGGGCTTCGGGTTCTCTGCCTCACTTGTATGGCCTTGGGGGTCTCCGGGTACTTTGTCAAAATAACCCCTGGTTATGAAGGGCCCCTGTCATTGCCTCACTCCTACTGAGCGGGCCAACCTAGGAGATGCACCGTGCTTTCCAGACGGCACTAAGCAAGTGCCCATTCTCTAGAACAAAGATGTCTCATGAGTATGAATTCACGGAGGTTATTTTGATGAGGTGTTTGGACTATCCCAGTGCAGCTGTATCTTAAGGGACCTATACACGAGCTAACAAGACTCATCAACAATTGAATGCTCCTTCTTGCCAAACACCCCACAAGTGTCAGTCATACATACATACTTTATCTTGAAAACTTGATTTGGGTCAAGATATTGAATTCACATTTCAATCTTGTCTTGGGAAAAAGCCCCAAATTCCTTTTTCCATATATTGGAATATATGGAATATATGGAAAGACACCTATTGAACGTGCCAGGCAATTTGGTAGGAAAATAAAGATGGATTGTTTTTAAGGAAGATCACCTTGCTTTGAGAACAGCAGGAATGCTGGACTCTTCTTAAAAGAGTCTCCAAAATCATTTGACCAAAACCACGTGACACCAAGTTAGCTAAAGGAGAATCCTCTTTGAATCTGTAAATCTATCTAAGGAATGTTAAGAGCCACTAATTTTCAGCACACAATTTTATAGTGTCAACATCATGTTTAGTTATAACTTCAGCCAAGATTTTCAAAGAAGTATGTCACATTCCAAACCCAGTGTTTATTTCCAGGTGTCAAAATATGATAGAGGAGCTGAAATAATATGATCCCGGGCTCTGGATATTTGAAGGAACCAGAGAAAACGATTTATGCATAATCCTGAACACATTCTCTTTATTTTAAATGCCTCTGTGAAAATTAAAGTTTCCATGATACTTCTTTCAGTCCACTAATGGATATAGTTTCAGATGATAATAACCTCAAGAAGATTTGGAGGCTTTGATGATCTCCATATTATATTCAAGAATAAAATTTCTCTTTAATCATTCAATTTGAGGAAAACACAAAAAATTTTTTCATAAGAGAAAAAATATTCTGCTTCTTCAAGATAGTCCTTCTTCTGACTATAGTTCATGTAACTAATTCTTCTTCTATCTCTTCACTTAACACATCATATGTTACTTTACTCATTTTCATCCCTACCCCTCATCCTCCACTAACTCCAGGGTTCTTATCTGGGGATTCCTCTAATTTCACGGTTCAATTTCCCAGCGCCTGATGTAGAGTGAATGCTCAGTGTTTGTTGAAACTTCTCTAAAATTTGACTGATAAGCATCTCAAAAATAATATACAGAAAGGAATGTGTGCCATAGAATGGTTAACCTACCACTTATCCTAGAAAAATGACTCCGTAGGTCATATTGCATATGCTTTTCATAAACAAGATCTCTAAGTCTCCTGTACAATAAGTACAACATGAAATGGAGATAAAGAATTATTTGATAAAGTTTTTCAAGGTAAACAGAAATGCACACAATACAGGATTCAAATGACCTCACCAGACACAATTTTTAGAGTCAATCACTTTCTTCTGCATGGACATTCCTGAAACACCACTGACTCCTCAGATGAACTCAAACTTTAAGGCAGGTATGTGTACTTAATCTTCATAGTAAGATGGGCATTTTGAATGAATATTCGGGGTGGGAAAATGAATTTCACTCTCTAATATCTTGGCTGCACTGCCTTAATCATGGATGACTAGTAAAAGCAGTGATTCGCTGCCTTGTCTTAAAAATAAGATTTGTAAATTGAAAACTAAAGAAGGAAAAAGAAGTGAATCCAAGCCCAGAAGTTCTAAAGGTCTCCAAAAGCAGTTATGTCACTTGTATATGGACTTAGAAGATTATGGACAAAGGTATGGAAACAGAGGGTGCCATCCCATACGAAATCTGTACTCCAAAATCCTTCCCAAAGTCTAGCTCCAAGCATCAAGTACATCTCTGACTTCCTAGGTCAGATGTATTAAGACCTTTAAGTCACTGAATGCCCTTCTATAGACTAACATGCACATCCAGACACTCAAAGGTACTTCAAGGCTTGGCCAACCTGGTCACACCTCCTTCTGGGCTTCTGACGTTGTCTGACTCCACCGAGCAAAAATGCATTTAGTAATGCCACCACTGTGACTATGAAGGCAGCGACAGTTACGATGGCTGTCCCCAGCACCTCTCATCGGCCGAGCCCCTGCTTTGGGCCAGGTTCTGTACCATGTTTTACATATATCATATCTAATGCTCATGGAGCCCCATGAGGAAAATGCTATTATGTCCATTTTACGGGTAAGGAAGCTGAGGCTTGACAGCCTCCGAATGGCAGAGGCAGATTTGAAACTGGGTCTGCCCGACACCACAGGCTATGCTTTCCTTCCTGCCGTGGGCTCTCAGAGCTCCTCTTTACTGAGCACCTGTTATCTTCTAGGCACCAGGCTTGCTGAGTCTATAGGGCTAATGCTTAAACCCCTGGTTTATCAGGGGTGAAACAAAACCTAAATTCAAACTCTTGCCTGAATTAAATAAGGGAAAAAACTCAGTACTAGCCAGTTTTGAGGAAGCATTAGATAAAACAAAACTAGACTTATGTAGCCATGTCCATGAGAAAATAATTAAACCTGTTTAGAGTTCTAAACACTAAACCAGCTGCAAGAATGAAAACTAGAATCAATTTTAAGTCAGGAAGACTAACTACAGTTCTAGCATACTTCCCATTAACAGTTTGAGTGATTGTTCTTTTTCTGAAGGAATAAAACAACGGTTTATCCTCACAATATTCTAGTGATACAAACAGGGAGAAGCTGTTTTCCCTAATAGAAGGGCTCAAGGTTCACTCAAGTTCAGAAAACTGAGGGACTGTTTATGGTCCTGAAACCTGAGCCTGCCGACTGTGACTTGGAAGTAGGTCTCTGCCCGCCCACTGAAGAGGCTCTGCCCTTGGGCACTGGCTGCATTTTTCCTCCAAATGAAACTAGGTCTGCTGATTTTCATAGGATTTTGAGGCCCACCCACAGCTCTGTCCTGAAGAGAAGTCTGATGCTTGCTTCTAGGTTTGGGATGCAGGTCGCTGCATTGACATTTAGCTAAGAGCCCATTTATAATCCAAATAGTAGTGGTGCCTTGATTAGGGAAAATGAAAAGTGCCGTTTCCACCATATAGCAGAAAATAAACATGTAAAATTACTACCCCGAAAGAGTTAAGATGCTAGTAAAAAAACAGAGAACTCTCATTTACTGAGTGCTCACAATGTGCCAGTCACTGTCCTGAGCACGTGATATGCCTTAACGTACTTATTTTTACAACTCTTACTGTGCCCCTTTCGTAGATGATAAAACAGAGGCACCAAAAGGTTAATAAGTTGCCTAGGATGGCATGGCCAAGGGTCACAGCGAGGAGAATAGGGATTTAAACCCAGACGGAGAACCCACACTCTGAAGAAATTGCTTACAGAATGGAATATAACTCAAAGCCTGATATATGGCAGTTCCACTAACAGCCGCTAAGGAAAGTCTGCCCGGCTCTCTGTGCCCTCTCCAAGCACACCACGGGGCCCCCTGACGGCAAGAGGATAACGGACCAGACAGATGAGGCTGGCCCAGGAGGGCAGCAGCTCTATTCCTTTAAAAAGTAACATACTAACATGTTTATCAAAGCCAAGCTGAAAAAACGTTAAGGGTGAATTTTCGGAACAGAGGGAGCCATGTTCAAACTATTTAATGCAGAGGAGGAAGTGACCATCATGGATTTTTAGAACATACACTATAAGCCACAAATATCCATAGAATCCAGAAATCTGACATCAGCAAACTTTAAATCGCCATGAAAGCAGAAAGCTCCTCTAGGAAGGGAAGCATTTTTTAGCCATCCAATCCTATTTTTTTCCCCATTTCTTCCATTAGATCCTTGCATTTATAATAATGATGATGGTAGTTGACATTAACTGAGTCTCTCTTTTGGGTCCAGAGGTGGGATGTTTTACATTTAGGAACATCAACTCTCATTTGATATTCACGATAGCCCTACACAGGCACTACTACTATTTTCTCC
The DNA here is from genome assembly GCA_032199065.1 of Smutsia gigantea. NCBI lineage: Eukaryota > Metazoa > Chordata > Mammalia > Pholidota > Manidae > Smutsia > Smutsia gigantea. Next base: position 45,090 of record JAVSCE010000583.1, on the reverse strand, counting down.
ATTTTCCAAACGAAGAAGCTGAGGCCCAGAAAGGTGAAGTAACTTGCCCGAGGTCACACAGCCAGGATATAAATTCATTTTTGTTTGATCTAAACACCTATAAATTAAACCTATATGCCCAGCAAATACTGTGGCCACCCAATGGTCCCATCCTTACATGTGAGTGGTGCCCATTGTGGCCGAGTTCTACCACCTCCTAGTCCTGGGCAGGAATGAATGGACGGGGTCAGATGGCTGGAGAGAGCCCACTGGCCAGACACTGCCCAGAAACTTCAGTGGGCATTAGCCACTCTCTGTAGACCAGCAAAAAGCACACCTTCTCGGAAGTAAACAAATTATTCATGGTGACAATCCCACTAGAAAAACATCCCCCAAACAGACCAGTATGTTTAGGTCTCACAACATTTGTTCGTACAAAGCTGACCACAGTTCTGAAGGAAAGAAGAGAGTGTTTCAAGACTGGAGTAAGACACAAGAGGCACAAGGAGAGAAGCAAAATCTCCTACTTTAGGTTTCAGTCTACGATGGATTATTGGCATTGGGAGCCGCAGTCTACAGCAGTGTGTGACTACATGTTGGTAGACAGGAAATGATGGGACTATCTCAGATAAGAAAAACCGCTGAAGGAATGTTTAAAATAGTCACTGAGGTAATAGGAACAATACTTCCATGTTGGGTACATCGTTATTAAGTAACATATTTTGTCAGAAATTTCAATTCATGGTCAAGCACACTAGGGTTTCCAATAGATGAAAATACATTCTATCACAACCGGTTACTACTGTGGATGGCAAAACGTGAGGAAACAGAAAGCCTTCTGTCCCAGTCTTCCTCTCCCGACCCCGTCCAGTACTCGAACCCCCCCAAACCGCTTGGGCTTCTCGGGAAGCTCTTCTGAGTGTTGGTGACGCTCACACTGCAATCTCTGCCTGGGCTGCGCTGCAACTCTCCTTCCATCTAAGCTACTTCAGGCATCTTTCTCCAGGAAGCCTCCCCCGATTCCCTTCTCTGTGCTGACATCTACGGTCTACTTTACTTTTTGGTCTTCCATAAGACACTCAGAATTCTTTGATGACGGAGACCACCCTCACTGTGTTTTATATTCCAGCATTTAGTGAAGGCGCTCAATAAAATTTTACTAAATGAGTGGAAGTATATTGCAAAATTAAGGCTTTTTTCGAAATAAAAAGAAAAATATGTCTAAAATGCAGATCTTGCACAATTTTATTCTGGCCCTCATTATTCATAAAGGTATTTCAAAAAATACATACTGAAGGGTTTACTGGACAATTGCCAACTGTCCTTCATTAAAAATATTTTATCCCTCTGAACCACATAAATATAGTTGCCTCAAGTGATTATTGTTCGACGAATGTATCCGTTCAGAATAGCCTAACTGAATGATTATACATAGAGAATAAAACCACCAAAAAATCATGATAAAAATGTAAAAGCACAATGGTCATTACACTTTGAGTAACTAGATGTCGGCTAGCTCGGCCACAGACTCCAATGGCGACAAGCCAGTGGCGCTCTGGCCTCAGGGCCTCCATCCAAGGGGGTTAACTGCCTCCGCTCGGATCCTGTGAGACACCTGCAAGAGCGGGGCATCTTCACCCTAAAGGCACCATTACCGAACGTGCTGCCTACCCCCAAGAGTTCCTATCATTCATGAGGGTAATGACCCACTACCCTCCTGCTTTCCTGGGCAGGCTGGCGGTGTAGACCCTTGCATAGAGCCTCTGCCAGTCAAAGGCCACATGGTGGGCACAGTGCCTCTCCCCGGGGCCCGTCTGAGCCAGAAGTCGCGAGGAGGCCCCTGCAGGGGCCACGACGGCGCCCCTCGGCCCCCGGTGCTCTCCTGCGGGTGAACCGGACCTGGGCCAGCACTGGAGGTCAGCGTAGCCGCCGAGGCGAGGGGTAAGAGGAGGTGAGTGCGGAGGGCTGCGCGAGGAGCCTACCTGGCCTCGCAGAGGGGCGCCCGGGGCGGGTGCGGGACGAACACCCCGCAGGCAGACGGCGGCTGCCTCTTCTTGGAGCGCCAGAGGTGGAAGGGGGTGTGCTTCTTGGGGGTGCTGCCCGGGCTGGGCTCCCCGCGGTCGCCCCGAGACGGCGGCGGCAGCGGCATCCTGGGCGCGTCCTCCTGCGGCGGCTGGGTCGCGGCTCTGCCCGCCGGCCGCCGCGCAAGGGCTCTCCCCGGGCGCCCGTCCGCCCGCCCCTGGGCGCGCACGGTGGGAGCCCGCCCCTGGCCGCGGGGGCGGGCCCGGCGGCGGCCGGGGGCCAGCAGCACAGCAGCCCGGCCGCGGCACAGCGCCCCCGCGCGGCCAGGGCGGCCCCGGCTGGGGCCCGGCAGCCCCGGGGGAGGCCCACACGGCCCCGGAGCCCGGGCGCGGGGCGGGCTGCGGCCGCGGGGCAGCGACGCCTACTGGGCGCCCGGGGAACCGCATCTCCTGCCTGCGCGGGGTGGGAGCCCCAGCAGCGCCGGGTTTGCGCAGCGCCTGCGGTGCGTGGGCCCCGGGCGGCCTCTGGAGTCGTTGGCCGCCCACGGTCTGTGCCCGGCCGACAGGATGGATAGCTTAGCCGTGAGCCCGGCCTGACGGAGGATGGGAGAGGCACATCATCCCGTGGCCGCGCCGCCCCGCAATTAGGGCTGCTCCGCACTGGCCTTGGGGTGCTTGGGCCATGTCACATGCTGGGCGGCTTCCTCTCCTTTCGGTAAACACGGGTGCCAGCTCCTCTTCTCTCCTTCAGAAGCTTCAGTAATTAATTTGTACTTGCATCTCATAAAGCTCAAAAGGATAAAATCCAGAAGGGAATTAGGCACAGTCCCCTGGTCCCAGTGGGGCTAATAAAGCCCTCACGGTGAATGAAATGCCAGTCCCACAAGGTTCTCGTCATCTGCTTTACTGTAGCGACTTTCTTTTCTTAATCTCACAATCGTGCTCAAAATAACGAAGGCAACTAATATTTAGACAAGGGAAGTTTACAGATGAGTATGTAACCATATGAGCAATTATTTGGGGCATCATTAGAGTATAAAGAACCAAGAACCAAGCTCTCTTAAAAATTCAGTGCAGTCCAGGTCCCTCTCACCTGGTAATACCTTCTTTTATCTTTAAAGACCCAGCTCATTCATTCATTCACTCACTCACTCATTGAAGGAACATTCATTTTTTATCTAATTATTGTTATATTTACATTTTTATCAAGGTATAGCTACATACAGGGAAAAAATGCAAAGATCAAAAGTATTTCAAATGTCTGCTTATTTATGTGGATGACAGTATAAAATGGTTTTGATGGAGGACAGTTGACACTGTCCCAGAAATCCTTCAGCATGTGGCTCTTAATTATACCATCATAAAAACATAGAGCATTTCAAAACTTCAGAAGTCTCTCTCTTGTCCCCTACCGGTGCCTTACTCCTCCCTTCTGTAAAGGTTAACCCTAATTCCAACCTCTAACACCAGAAATTAAATTTGCTTCTTCTGGAAGTTCATTTAAGTGGAATTGCAGTAAGTACTTTTTTGGGTCTGGTGCCTTTTACTCAACATTGGTCTATGAGACTCATTCATATGGTTGCATGTAGCAATTTTTCATTCGTAACAAAAATTATTTTGTACTATCCCTCGATGTGAATAATACCATCTGCAATACATTTATCCAGCCTCCTGTGGATGGACATTTAGGTTGTTTCCAATTTATGGCTATTACAAATAAAGCCTTTATGCACCTTCTTAGACATAATATACCCAGTAGTTCAGTCTCTGGGTAATAGGGTCTGCATATGTTCAGCTCTAGTAAATTTTGCCAAACAATCTCCCAAAATGGTTTTATCCATTTATACCCCTTTAAGCAATGTCTGAAATTTCCAGATTTTCTTGCATTATCTTCATCAGCGCTTGATAGTATCAGTGCTTTGCATTCTGGTCATTCTGGTGAGGGTGCAATGATATCATTGCAATTTTAATTTCTATTTCCTCAGGAAGCCTTTATTGAGATGACTGAGGGCTGATGATGTACCAGACCCTGCCCTGGATGGCGGTGGGGTGGAGTGATTGATGGGTACACAGATGATACATCAAAGCCTAACAGAATTAGCAGAGAGGTATGTACAAGACATTATGGGAATTTGGAGACATTACTGACCCAGCCTGGGAATCTGGGAGGAAGGAGAGGAGTGCTCAGCCCAGATTCTTTATAAAAGTAGTCCTCCAGTTGAATCTTAAAGGGCAAAGGAAGCAATAAGAAAAGGGGAAGAGAAGGAAAGAGGGAAGAAGGGAAAAGAAAGCAAATGGGGGAAGAGGAAGAGGAAAAAAGAGGAAATCCTTCGACATTTGCTCAAATATTCAAAAGTTTAGTAATTGGGCCTTTCATTCCTGACTCCTCCAAGAAGAATTCTCCATGCCACCCACCCCTCCTTTGTGCCACCAGCGAATCTGGAACAGATTTCAGTTATCACACTGTTCGCATTTCATGGACATTGTTTATTTATGTCTCTATGTCTCCTGGTAGCCTGAGAGAAACTCAAGGACATTTCTCATTTATTTTATATTTTTAGGACATACATGTCCATTAATCAAAATAATTAATCAAACAAATTTGTATACTAACTTGATTGGATACTTAGAATGCTTCACGCACAGATCTTTAGACTGTACACTTTGTAAGAGCAAAAAATCCCATAGTGGGGAAAACCTGCTGTAGGATTTGAGCCTCGGTTGGATGGTTTGGGGAAGGTCTAAAGAAGAAGTAGGGATTTGCTTTAGATTGAGTTGGAAAAAAAAAAAAGAGCAAAAACCATATGCATCTTTTTCACCATTATATCCCCAATGGGTATCACAGGGCTTGACACAGAGCAGAGACATGATATATTTTTACATGAATTATATAAGAAATTAGAACTATTGCACAGAAGCATAAGATACAGTACCCGTGATTTATCTAGTGAGGGAAGTAGATACTTAAATGCAATACAACTTGATAACATAAAATACAACTTGTACAATGAAACTTGATAAATATTCTAACCAAGGTGTTTCACTCTTTTTCAGTCATTGCTCAAACAGGTCCTCTTAAGCTTCTTTAAGCAATAAATTAATTCATCACATATTAGATGGTTTGTAGACTATTCCGCAGAGCCAGAGGCTAGACTCTGAAGCCCAGACATGCCCAGCCACCCCAGGGAGCTGGCCTTGCAGACACCATTCTCTTCACCTCGCAGCACAGGGGGCTACACCCAGCCAGCTCTGTTACTGACACCCTGAGAATTGAAGGCCTGTCCTGATCACTCTTGACAGAAGATCAGACCCTCTCCTCGCCCCCCCTTATGTATATATTGTTCACTTCTGAAAGAAAAGTTCCATGCAGGTACAACTGATTGGGGAATCCTGGATCATTCAACAGCTTCTTAACTGCAAAGGGAATTCAAATTTTCTGGGTTCTACTTTAGCAAGATGGAATTTATGTGGCTAAAAATTTTCCAAACCTAGCAAAGGTATTCAAGAATCCAGGCAGCCCAAAGCATGAAAGAAGTCACTGCCAAAGGAAAGGGCAAAAGGCTATAGGAACAGAGAAGAGGTGACTAACTCCATTTTGAAGGCTCAAGGAAGTCATCAGCAGGGAGGTGACAGGTGTATGAGCTGTACTGATGAATGAGAACTTACCAGATGGAGAGGCGAGGGCTGGCAATCCAAGAAGAATAAACACCATGGGCCAAGGCCTAGGGTTGTGAAAGGGCATGTGTTGTTGGCGGGAAATGAGGTTGGGGGTAAAGGGGATGGGTAGGGTAGAGTGGAGGAGGTGACGTTGCTAAAATCAAGTGGGGCTAGATTGCTAAGCACTTAGTAAGCCGTGTTTTTAAGGAATTGGGACTTAGCTTTGCGGGCAATAGGAACTCCGCTTACATTCTAAGTAGAGGAGTGACACGAACAAACTTGGGTTTTATAAAATGTACCCTGAGTGGTGTGGAGTAGGGAGAAACTAGCAAAGTGGAAGACCAGATAAGAGGTTGCTGCAGAAGCCAGGTGAGGGGGGGTGTTGGGATCCCACACCGAGGGAGCGGGGTGGGAACAGGGGGGAGGAGATGGACACAAAATATGCGCAGGAGACGGAATCACCGAGCATCACACTGGGTGCAGGAGGAGGAGGAATCAGGGGTGGCTAGGCGGTGAGATTTCCCGCTTAGGTAAACTGACAGAGCAGAAACTATTAACTGAAAACAAGAAGACAGGAAAATGATGAATGCCTCAGCCATGAAAATACATGTGGGTTTGAGCACACTGAGGCTGAAGGGCTGGGAGGCTCTATAGGCTCATTGAAAAATATGGTCTGGAGGTTACAGATCTGGCCTACATACGAAGATTTAGACACCATGATTGGATAGGTGGAAGCTGATGCTGTGAAACTGGATGAGATCCCCCAGGGCAAATGTATGCAGTAAGGGTAAAGGAGGAGCGAGAGCAAATGAGTGAGACTAACATTTAAGTGTTTTGCAGGTAAGGGACAGTCTACCCCCAGCAGAGGCCAGACAGAGCAGCTCAGGAGGAGGTGGGTATCTGGGGCCAGAGTGCATCCCCTTGGCAAGGTCATGTGGCGTCTACCTGTAAGAGTTTGAGATTTTAAGGTGCGGTCCTCTAACTATCTTATAATATCCTTTGCACTCCCCTCCCTCTATCCAGCAATCTGAGGCCCATTCCAAATCTCCTCTTCCAACTTCCTCTGACCTACAGTGATTTTTCTTCCTTTCTCTATCTGAATTAAAGTTGACATTTGGTAGATTGCAAGAATGCCCACAATTCTCCACTCTTGCCATAAGGAAGCAAAGTCTGTTTTCTCACTCCCTAAATGTGGATTGCCTACCTGACTTTGGCAAATGAAACAGCACATGTAATGCAAGCAGTCCGCGACAAGAGCTTGCACACTGGGCCTACCTGCTTGCTTCTCTTGGAACCTTGCTGCTATATGAGCACACCCAGCCTAGCCTGCTGGAGGATGAAAGACGTGTGTCCGTCACCTCCCCCAACCCCAGTCAACAGACAATCAACCACCACAAATATGAGTGAGACCATCTGGGGCCAGCACGTTAAACCCCAACCTGGTCCCTGACATGTGAAAGAGACCATCAGCGATTAGGTGAGGCTGTCCCAGACTAGAAATGTCCACAAGAATCATGGCCAACTAAATGGTGTTGTTTTAATCAACTGCTGTTGGGGTTTTGTGTGTGTGTGTGTATATAAAATATTTATTTATAAAAAAACCAGTGATCTGGCACAAGGAAACAGTCAACTCAACTGTGAGCACTGTTTGCGTCTTAATGTCAGAGACATAAGCTTAATAAGAAATGCATCTTAGCCCAAATCAGTTGCAGAGTGTTCACCTGGATTAGATGAATTAAAAATCTACTTTAAAAAAGTCATTTTTAATAGCTGGAACAGGGAATCCTCAAACTGTCCTTAGTATCACAACCATTTTTATAGTACATGTATGCTATATTAGAAAGATGGTGTTCAATTAAATCAATAAGTTTTGAGGTGGTTTGTTATGCAGCGTTAGACAATAGAAAACTGATCAGGAAACAGAGAATTAAAATCTCTTCTCTTTAACCATTATTAAGGTCAAGTCATATTCTTGAAGTCTCCAAAGTACAAATTAGCTGCACCTTGAAGTCAATTGTTTGGAATTTGGAATACACTGTCTCATAGAAACAGATTTATTAAGAGGTCTGCTTCATAGACTAGCCCACAGGAGACAGTTTAACATAGAATGGAACCCAAATACCTTATTTGCAAGGAGAAGGCACAGAACATAATTCTCTTATTAATATTGCTGACTTTGTGGATTTGCCTAAGGACCTGCCAGCACATTTGTAAAACTCTTTCTATGAGATAATCACATGATAAAAAAAGAGGGGGGGGGCATGCCGTATGGCCAAGAACCAATTCTCTTTTCTCTATTTCCATCATTCAGGACCAGAAGGGCTGAGGTGACCGGAGAAATGGAGATCCTGTAAGACTGACTTTATACTCAGTTCGCTTATCCTTGAACCCAGGCTTTCTCCTTAATGGCCTGAGGCGTTTGGTCATGGGAGCTAGCAAAGTTCCGCATCCCAAGACCACCAGACTTAGCATTTCAGCCTCGGCTACATATTTTTATCCCCAAAATGTTTTATTTTGGAAAACTTTAAACATATAGAAAACTTTCAGGAATAGAACAATGAATGAAATTCTGCCGTAACAAAGTAACTAGAATAACACTGACCCTTCACCATAAACAGCTAGCAACCAGAACAAAATAAATGGGGAGAACAACTTGTTTATAGATATTGAGACAACGGGCAACACAGGCCGATGATCCATGAGAAAAGGAAAACAAATGGGTCAAACACTACAATTGCCCTTGCTTTCTGTTTTGAGACAATTTCTGAAAGTCATCAGAAGGTGGGTGAGCCTAAGAGGAGTAAAGCAGTTTTTCGGAGTTCAGGAGACAGAGATTGGCTTTTGAGGAGGCTGAAGTGGCTAGAGTTTGTGGGGCAGAGAATTGTAGAAGCTGCTGTGCAGAAAAAAACTCAACAAATATGCATGGGGGGGGGGTCCCTTGAGCCCGTTGCTGATACCAGTTCATCGTGTATAAGGTGAAACTCCATAAGGAGGGTGCGAAAAGCAAATAACAACTAGTCAGCAGAATAATTTCTAGAGTTCACACCAGATTGGGAGATGTTCAAAGTCCAACCAGTGAGAGTCATGAGTCCTCATTGAACTCTCAGACATTCAACAGAGATCCCAGAAGGGCCACAACTAACCCAGAGCAAAGTCTAACCTAACCCAGAGCAAAGATTGAAAGTCCACTCTAAAAAAAGAGGCTTTAAAATAAGGCTAAAATCATCATACTGACCCATAAGTAATTTAACAAGACAAAGTCCAAAACTCTTTGCAGGATAGTAATCCATGACTTAACCACATCCCATGAAGACTAATCCATAAGTAACTTAACTACATCCCAGAAAAACAATTTGAAGGTCTTTGAAGGAAGAAAACAAGATACCACTCAACGAAGTACAATTTACAATGCCTCATATGCAACAAAAATTACTAGACAGATAAAGAGGCAGGCAAATCAGACCCACAAACGGGAAAAATCAGTCAAGAGAAACTCATCCAGAAATGACAGGGATAAGGAAAATAACAGATAAAGACTTGAAATGATCACTATAAATATGCCCCAAAGTTCAAACAAAAACATGAACATAATGAGAGAAATGAAAGATAAAAACAAGACTCAAATAAAATATCTAAGATAAAAAAAGTCACTGGATAGGATTAACAGAAGATGATTTACTTCAGAAGAAATAATCACTGAACCAGAAGAGATAGCAATAGAAATAATTTCTGTAAAAAATAAAAATAAAGGAAGGAAGGAAAGGAGGGGAGTCAGGAGGGAGGGAGGAGAGGAGAGAAACAGCCCTAGTGAATCATGGGGTAATATCTTGTGGTTTATCAAGGTATAACTGGAGTTCCAGAAGGAGAGAGAGATTAGGTAGAGAAAAGAAATAGATGAAACAATGGCAAATGTTTTCCAAGTTTAATAAACACTTAAACCCACAGATTCAGGAACCCAGTGAATCCCAAGCAGAATAAAACAAAGAAAACCACATCATAATAAATTTTCCCCAAATCACTGACAGATAGGACATTTTAAAAGCATCCAAGAAACAAACAAAAACACCCCACAATACATTCTTCATGAGGACTAGAGATAAGAATGGACACTTTTTTTTTGTCAGAAACTAGGTAAGCCAAAAGACAATGGAATGTCATCTTTAAAGGGCAGAAAGAAAAAAAAAAGTCAAGATTCTTTAACAAGTGAAAATATTCTTTGAAAATGAAGACACAAATAAAGATACATTTGGACAAACAAAATCTGAGAGACTGCATCACCATAGACCTGCACTATAAGAAATAAAAATGTTAAAGAAAGCTCTTTAGCTGAAGGGAAATGATATCAGATAGAAACTTGGATCTATATGAAAGTAAAAAATATGACAAAAGTGATAAATATATTGGTGACCTCCAAAGGCTTTTTTTCTCATTTAAGTTTTTTTAAAGATAAATGACAATGTAAAGTAAAAATAATAGCATATACTGAAATGTTTATGATGTATTTTAAAATAAAAAACATGATAAGGTGGGAAATGGAAGTAGAGATTGAGAGAGAGAGGGAGGGAGGAAAAGACAGACAACAGTACAGTGAACACCCATGTACCTCTCAGGCTGACTTACTACTTGTTAAATAAAATAAATAAATAAAATAACTTTTATTTTTTATATCTGTCTTTCTATAATTCCACTTATTTTTGTTAAATCATTTGAAAATGGTATGCTGATGCCAAGACACTTCACCCCCATAAATACTTCAACATGTGTCTCCTAAGGATGATCTTCTTAACTGTAGTAGAGTAGAATTATGACACTCGGAAAATTTAGCACTGATCTGATACCATCATCTAATATAAGTCCATATTCAAGTATCCCCATTTGTCCATAGACTGTATGCCTTGAACCCGACACTGAGAACCCCTCCCAGAAGGAAGCCCATTACCACCAGAATTCTATCTTTCACCATTTTATCTGCCATATCCTTTGCTCCACAAAAAGAAAATTCCTGGTTTGTTCTCCCCTCTGCTGAATTTCAGGTGAGCTATTCTTTTGTGTGACTGTTTCCAAGTCAGGTGTCCATTATTTACTAGAAAGTATGATTCACTGAATGTCAAGTATGCCTCAATAAATCTGACTTGAAAAAATAAAATAATAAAAATTTAAAAGTGCATGTAAAGTACTTAGCACAATGTTTGATGATAAGTATATAATTAATCATAGTTCTATAGGGCTGTATCAAAATTATGAAAAATTAATTTTTCCATTGTCACTGAAATAATTCTCCTCATAGTTACTAAATTCCTTGTACACTGACTTTGAGATCAAATCCAGTATTACCCTTCTGCTTTTTAAATGTCAAAGGACAGTGCAAAAAAAACTAGTCCAAGCATATTTCCAGCTATGGTGCTGAATATCTCCACTTAACAAGGATCTATTAACCCCCATTGAGGGCCCTTCCTACCGGCTTGAGAGAGAGATAAAGGAGATGCAAGTGACATCCCAATTTAAACTCTATGTATTCATTCATTCCAGAAATATTTATCGAACATCTATTATGTGCCAAGCACTTGCTACGTTCTGAGAATACGTGGGGGCTGATGGAAAACAATCTCTATCCTTGTGAGACAGTCTTGTGGGAGAAGTGGACCTTAACCCATGAATTACCTGAATAAATATTAAAAGTCACAAAAATAAATAATGGCAAATGTTTTCCAAGATTAATAAACACTATAAACCCACAGATTCAGGAACCCAGTGAATCCCAAGCAGAATAAAACAAAGAAAACCACATCATAATAAATTTCCCCAAAATCAGTGACAGATAAGAAATTTTAAAAGCATCCAAGAAACAAACAAAAACACCCCACAAAAATTCTGCATGAGGACTAGAGATAAGAATGGATACTTTTTTTTTGTCAGTTCTATGACTTTTGACAAATGCACATAGTCATGTAATTACCATCACAATCATGATATGGAATACGTCCGTCACCCTCCAAAATCCTCTTGTGTCCCTTTTACACACATTATTTAAACGTCCTCACCACTTTAGTAGGTATTCACATTAACTATTCACATTTTTGGGGGGAGAAGAAAAGCCGAGGCTAAGAACAGCTGAGTAACTTACTCAAGGTCACATAGTAAGTGGTAGCGCTTGGATTCCAGCCCAACATCTGGTGGATTCTAAACCCTATGATTCAAGCACTCTACCACGCTGTTATTATTTTGTTATATTCTATTTGTTCAGCATTATTCAAATTTCGTTACACAGTGGATAGCCATAGAGCTGTGACAGTAAGAAGAAATTTAAATGACACTTTTGAAATTACTAAGAATGGGGTAAATGAGTTATGAGATAAATTTTATGGGAAGTTAGAGGTGGACACTTTTTACACAAGATTAACAGCAAGCACCTTTTCAGTTTATTAATGTGGTAGTAAATATTTCAGTAGTTGTGAGTTTTAATTTCACCCTTGAGGACTCCATTTGTCACTTGAATCTAGAAATGTCCTAGGATAAAATGTGGGAGTTGATGGCTGCCTGACGCGTCAGGCCTATCCTCAAGTAGCTTACCATCAAGTTTCATGGATCAGACATCTGCATTATGGCTTCAGTTGGAGTGCTGACATGATGGTAGCTGACCTTGGTTCTGCTCTGGCCTGTCTGAATTCCAAAAACCTCTCTACCGATGGTGGTGGAACCAAACAGCAGCAGAAGCCAGAGGGTCAGCCTTACAAAGCCACCTTTACCACATCCTTGCATGAAGCTGGCTTAAAACTGCAAGGAGCAAGTAATTAATTTTCTGACGGCTCAAACCTAAGTCTGCTGTAGAAATCTCTAAGTAAACAACTCCTAAAACATGTATTTTATCAAGAAAGCTTTTAACACTAGGAGTGGACAAACATTTCCATTGCATAGTCTAAAACCAAATATGTTGCTTTGAGCTAATTATAGGGCCACGTTCAACACATACCCTCGTGCCTCGATGTGGGCTTAGAGTCACAAAAATTAGTTGTCCTCCTTTCTACATTCAGTCAAACCCCTTTGACTCCGGTGATACCATTACTACAAACACAACTACCACTAACCAACATTGAGTCCTAGGAGATACGTGCTTAAAATTCTCCCCTTTATTGATATATTTTTAATATTAATGCTTGAGCAACCTTAAGAATGCCTAGAGAGAGTGGCTCATGGGTTAATTATAGACAGTTCTCACTGCATAAGTTAAAATTCTGATTCAGATAGTTCAAGATTTCTCAATATGGAGATGTCACGTATTAGAATAATCCTAGGTCATGTTTATTTCAGTAACTTTAAAGGTTGCACATTTATTCTTCAAGGATAAATTTTTTTTAACACAACCAAGAGTTACATAAAGCCAAATATGGTGAATAAAATAGATAATGAAACAGGGTTTTTTTTTTTAGGAGGAGAGGTATAAAAGTTAGCTGTGTTTATAAAGTTATGTGAATTATTTTTCTCGTGTGTTTGTTCAACTGAGTTTAAAGGTAGTTGCAAAAGAGTTTTGTTGATGTGTTGAGAAATTACATCATTGTCCAACAAGTATATAGCCTCTGGATTTCAGCTTTGAAGATGAATAACATATTTTCTATTCCATTATGTTTGTGTAAAAAAGTTACCCAATTTTATAGTTGTACCTTTAAGCTAATGGCCTTCATCTAAGTAATTCATTTTAGTTATAAAGAGAATTTATTGGCAATTGGGAGTTACCAGTAGAATTTTTAATAAATACATCCTTCAGTCAATTAACAAGCATGGCTCAAGACACTAGCGCTATGTGAGATGCAAAACAACCTTTAGGAGTTTAACATCTAGTTTAACACATAGACTAATAAATATCAAATGATTAGAGGACAAAATAAAGACATTGCTACTTTAATGTGAGTTTGTAATCATTATTTCATCATTCACTTACTAATCGAATACATAAAAATGAATGAATTTTATTTTTATCTCATTCCTCGGTTGCACCTTAGTCCACTATTACTCCTCCTCTCTTCCTCGTTTGGCCTAAATAACATATCAGGACAACACCTATACCTAATTTACTGACACATTCAGATAGCTTGGATGAGGTCTTGACCTGCAACTATGATATGATAGATCTACATACCGCACAGTAAAGCATTGCCCATCCATAGAAAATTGAGAACATTATATAGTTCTTCCAGGTGAATGAAGACTTTGCAAGAGAAGGCATAATTATTATGTGAATGCATGAAAATAACAATATTCTTCTTATTTGCAATGCTTATTAACTTGTATGAACTATATATTACTGGATTTTTTATTCATCCTTGCCTTGTTCTGAAAAAGGATTTGAGGTAAGTGAGTAAAATATAGATAATATATAAGCAATGGGCTGTGTAGGTTGATTTCCTACACAAGTCATAGAATATATTTTCATACACTAGTAATAGCATAATAAAAGTAGCTTAAATGTGTAAGCAACCAGATTCAAACACTGCTCAACTGGCTAGCTTAGGTAATTCACACGTGGTACAAGCTAGCCCACTAGTACCTATATTTAGGGTCCAGAGTAATCCATGTCGATGTGGACTAATTGTTCTGACTAAATGGATCACTTAATTCAATACAAAAGTTAGTATGATTGATTTTCATCCTACTGAATTGAGCTCGGCTTTGATGTACCCTTAGCCATTACCGAAATTAGTGAATTCTGGATTCAAGCCCATAGTATCAGCTCTTAAGCAGACTGTTTCTTTAACAAGTAGAATTAAATGAAGCCATGTAGTTGACACAGTTATTCGTTGACCCCAATATCCATTTCCCCTTCTTCAAAACATTATTCTCATTATGTTTGAGGCAAGAAATGTACCTAGCTAAAAGTATCCCAGACCATCTGCCCTGGGAGCGACTATTTAATACCATTTTGGCCAGTGAGATGGGGAGAGGATTTGCCTTCTTAAATAAAATCGTAAGCATCTGGAAGGAAAAAGGACTTGGCCTCCATCCTTTCCACCTTCTTCTCTTCTTCCTTCCTGGGACCTGGATGTTATACCAAAGAAGCCGAATCCATCGCATGGCCCAAAGCTTAGTGGGGCAGGGTGACAGCAGCAGCCTGGGACGGTGAAGCATCCTGGAGCCCCTACACCAGCCCTAGACACCCACCGCCAGACTTCTCCTAATGAAAAATAAATACTTCTCTATTTTGGCCATGCTTTTTGCCAACTGCAGTCAAATCACAGAGACACTATAAAAGTGCCCAAAATGATTGCCAACCCCCCCCCCCAAAAAAACAAAAGAAGGTAGCTATTATATGTGAGATCTGGTACAGGGGTAATACTTTATGAAAGCTTTAAAAAACAAATAAACTAATATGAAAACTGGTAAGGGAATCTAATATGGAGGTCAAAGCCATGATATTATTAATAATAGCTATTGGAGTTAATTTTTATTGAATGCTTATCAGACGCGGGGCAATGTGTTATCTCCATGGTGTATATATCTCTCTCATTTATCACTTAGAGCAACCCCATGGGGTAGCAATTACTGTGACCCCCAATTCACAGGTGAAAAGAATGGATCTTGGAAAAGTTAAATAATGTACCTGCAGTCGCACAGCTAATTGGTGGTAGGGCTGGGATTCTCTCTTCAGCCCACGTGTGGCTCCTCCTCAGTGCGAGGACCGTGTCCTCCCTCACATGTCATCTGGGCGGACCCAAGTCCTAACCTCCTGTGCTAACCAGGAGACCTGTCTTACTGGGTTAGGGCCCACCCTAAACAGATCGTTTTAACTTAACCACTTGTTTAAAGACCTTATCTCCAAATAATGTTGCATTCTGAGCTTAGGACTCAACCGGCCTGCAATTCTTCACACCACCCTGAGCCTCTCCTTAGGCTTGGCTTCCTTCTGCATGACCCCATAGCCAGACGACAGGATCACGTACAAGTGCGAAAGGCTATGAGCGGAATTTAACTCCACCTGGGGAAAGATGAGCAAGAAGCACTGCGAAAGAGAACTGCCCAGAGAGGAGAAGAGAAAGAAAAGCTCACAGAACGTCAGCCTGCTTTCCAAACAAGTGGCAGATTATAATACAGAGGCCAAAAAGGCAGGGCAGGGGAATTCACGATGCACAGGTTTAGCTTAATTCGTGAATAACGAGTAAATGAGTGCCAGGGGCAAAAGGAAATTCTAAAAGGAGGAAGAAGGGGTGAGACCGTCACTAGGAGAGACAGAGCTCCAGGCTGCCATTGACAACGTCTTGACTGAAAAAGGCAGTTTACCAAAATTGGACTTTTATTTACACTGATATGTATGTATGCATGAAACGACAGAGAACTTTTTAAAGTGTGATGCGGCCAGGAAGATGCACCTCACAGACCTCCAACTTTGAGTGACAGCAAGTGACCAGGGGCGCAGGGCTGGCTCTGGAATTGGCCTCTCAGCACGTGCTGGCAGCCAATGCCTGAGCGTGACACAGGCCTGTCCCCGAGACGGGCTCCTCTCAGCGACGGCTTTGGCCGGAGGATCCCTCGCATCCCTGCTCCATCCTCCTTAGGCCGCACCAGCTGCCTGATAGCTAGCCCGGCCCCTCCGGCCGCTGCTCTCATCATTTTGCATCATAGGGAACCCACGCCCATGACATCTTTGCAAGTTTAATCCACTTCAATGTCTGTTTGTGGGAAGAGCCAGAGTAACAGGTGATAGATGTCTCCCTGTGAAAATGTCTCCAGTCTGAGCGTCTCTCTCACACCCCAGATCTCTTTAGATGTTACCACAAATTTCCATGCGGGTTCTTGGCAGGCAAACTCCTTTCGGTGTGCTTGCTGGAATGCTTATCAACTAACACCTCAGCACCTTCCTACACGCCCTCCATCCAGCCGGTATTTCTCCTTCCCACCCACTTCTTTCCATCCCACCTCCACACCTTTCAGTTGCTATTATAGCTTTTCAGTTGCCCCATTGCCTCCAGAGACATCTCCGGTCAAAATACCTCCACGCTGTCCTCTGAGAAGGCTTCCAAAACTGCAGATCTGATGGCATACTGAGACCCTTCAATGGCTCCCCTGTGGCTACAGCTGCTGGAGGACCTTCCCAATGGGAACCCCAGGAAGAAATAAATTCTACATCACCACACAATGCACACATACTTAGGTAGGATATGCATATACAGGCATAATATGCCTAACTGCAGTAAACGTTTTATGAAATGTTTATTTACCCTTGCTGCTTGCAAGGCACGCCGATATTTTCTATTTTATTCCATTGCATCCTGTTCTATAAAATTCTCTTTCACACAAAAACAATTACTGCAACCCACTCCATTGATCTCACCATCCATTAAGAGATGGTAACTTACAGTTTGAAAAGTCCAAGTCTGGAGGACAAAATCCGAACTCCTTACTTCGATTTCCAAGCCTTCTCCTGATGTGACCCCAAAACAACTTTGGCTTCATTCATTTATTCATCTCATGAGGAAGTAGCTGCCAAACGCCTACCTGTCAGGCACTCTGAAGTATGGGAAATGGGCTGGAGGGAGGCCAGATGGACAGGTGCCCCTAACCAGAGTCATGGCCATACGAAAGGAAGAGGGGAGACCTGGAAAGAATTTAGAGTCCGGAGAAAGAAACAAAAGGTGATGAGTTCTCGAACAAGTCCTCCTCTTTACACCTGCTGTGCCTTTTGTTCCCTTTGCCTAAAACAGGGGTTCTTAACCCTTTTTATTTCTTTTTCTTTTTTTTTTTTGCAATGGATCCCTTAGACAGTCTGGTAAGTCTATGGATAATAAAGAATGTATTTAAATGCATATAAATACTTATTATTACAAAGAGACCCCAGATGATATTCCTATACTCAAGACCCAATTATCTTCATATACGATTATCAAAATACTAGGAAAACAAGTTTGTGATATAGTATGTTTGTTTATTGATGCAATAAATAATAAGATCTCACGATGGGCCTAATACCTACTGCAGTTTCAAAGTAGTGATGTGCGTACGTGATATTTCAGGAATCTGGGTCACCCAGCAGTGCCAGTTGCATATATCTGTGTTTCTATTGGTGACAAGTTACAAGTGCGCTAATGCTCTTCCAGTTGTGGCCTGTATTTGTAATTGAAGGAAATGCTAAATTTCAAACTGGAAGTTAGTAAAAATAAAGAGGATATCATTTTCCCATCCAAATTCCTTGAATCCCTGAATTTGAACCGGGAACCCCTTAGTTAAGAGTTCTAGCTTAAAAGCCCTTTCCTTCCTCGTCCACCTGTTGTATCTATTTACCCACTAAGATTTCTCTTATACACTGCTCCAAGCTGTCCCTGAAGCTAGGTCCCTGAAATAGATGTGCAGGATTCGATGACAGCCAGTTAAAGACTGTTGTACTTACCGATCACTTAACCAGTCCTCTTCCACACCACAACGTGAGTTCCTTGAGGGGAGAAATTATTTCTGAATGCCTTGCATAGCCTTGCACATAAAAACCTATTAAATGAATGAGTACACTCTTCTGTGAGAACCTTAATCATTTTATAAATTCCTGGGAAAGGGAGTGAGTAGAGAAAATGAGACTTTATTTGCACCTGTCTTTCAAGAATCCAGAAATTTCATGTTATGGTTAGTGGGTGAAAATAGTATTAGAAAACCTGCCTAAAATAAGGTGGTGACTAAAACCAGGGTGCATAAATGGTGGATAGAAATTTGTGGCAGGCAGAAGATGAAAGATACCTGCTTAATTCCTGCCCTTTGCTTTAATGGCAATACAACTAGGTGAACTATTTCTCTATGGAGAAGTTTAGATTGTGGGCCAGAAGCAGTCCTGGACACTTGGGACAGGTGAAGAGTCAGGCTGCCTGAAACTTCCTTCCTGAGTCTCTCAATGGTGAGAAACAGGTGAGTTTACTGTGAAGCTTAATTTTCAGGGCCCTTCACTTGCATGGGATCTTTCTAAGGTCACCTAACTTATTTGTAAGGTATGTGTGAGGATGTGTGCTTTCTAAAGAGGTACTGTGAACCGTTCGGGGCCCAGATGTATGAACATGGAGAATCTGGTTAGAATATTAGAAAAAATGTTATAGAGTGGTGCCCAGCACAAACTATGCTCAGAATGTGTTCACTAAATAAATAATTTATGCACGATGACATTTCTAACTTCCTGACATCTTACATATGCAGAATAAAATACCGTCACAACCTCCTAGCATGAACAGGATTGTTTCATATCTGCTTTTGATTCTTATTTTCCTAAAGTGCCTATACCTTTCCTTTCTTTCTCAGCCTCTTAAATCATGCCCATCCTTGAAAACCCAAGGTAATAGATGGATCTTAGAAACACAGTGATGACTGTAGAGTTTCAGTCGTGGTGTTTAGAAAAACATGAAGAGTAAACCATGGCCTGTGTGTGGTAGTGACCATTACAGAAGAAAGAAAATGGAGGAAGGTAGAGGCCGATGGAGCCACTGGGTCTGGGAGACAAACACCAAAAGATAACAATTCTAAAACTTGCTTTTAAAATATTTAGTGCTTTTTCCATGACAGGCCATTTTTCTGAGGTAAACGGAATGCTTTAATTTTAAAAATTAGGTGTTTTAGAATATATCACTTGTCCCTAAAATTCAGAGAGCGTTTAGGAATGTGGCCTTTCTGGGATGGCAATTCTGACAATTAATGTATGTGGGCAAATTAACACTTAGAAAGGTCCCCAGCACAGTAATTGTTGACAAATGTCTGTGTTACATTTTAATTAGTGCATTTGAAAGTAAAGAAGATAAATTATTTAAGTATTCCACTCTATAGTTACATGTGACTTACTTTTGAAATTTTCTTAAAAAAACATTGCACCCTGGAAAGACACGAAGGAAATTTAAATGCATATTACTAAGTAAAAGAAGCCAATTACATACTGTGTGATTCCATTTTATGATATTGTGAAAAAGGCCAAACTGTGGAGACAGAGGATGAATAGACCAGGCATTGGGAGGGCTGGGCAGAGCACGGAGGATTTTCAGGGCAGAAAAACTGCTCTGTATGATGCTGTAGTGGTAGATACATTAGGTGATATTAGGTGATAATGTGTCATTGTAGGTTCATTGATTGTGACCAACACGCCATCGCAGTGCGGATATTAATCAGGAAAGAGGTGTGTGTGTATAGACAGGGGATATGTAGGAACTCTCTGGACTTTCACTCAATTTTGTTATGAATCTAAAAGTGCTCTTAAAAAATACAGTTAATTAATGAAAAGGTATTTATTGCCCCCTCTTTTTAAGTTTAGCATTTCATAACTTGAAGGTATGAATTATATTTTTGAAAAAGAACCCATGGAGCTATGGGCTTGGACATGCATAGCATATGGTCTATGATACAGTATAGATCACATGACATGGTAGCCATTAATAAACTATGAACCGAAAGGCTTAAAAAGTGCCTTTTCAGTCATGACTTCTACTTGTTCTGAACCTCATGGACACTTCTTTTCCCTCGGCCCCTCTTTGCATCATGTCTTGCATGGCTGCTTGGTCTGTGTGTAATGTTGTGCAGTCTAGATTGTGAGCCACTCTAAGGACTTGGGCTCCTGTTTTCCTTGCATCCCTGGGGAGAGGGCATTTCTAGCAGACGAGACAGGGTTAGCCAAGGTGCAGAGTGAGGGGCAGAGGTCAGAGAGACGCCAGGGAGCCAGACAGGGATGGGCGATGAAGCTGGAGAGACCATGAAACCTGGCTTTCATTCTGTAGGCAGAGGCTTTGGTTTTTATAAAAAACAACCAAACACACAAACAGGGCAGGGATATTATTAGAACTGTGCCAAAGAAGAGTTCTCTGGCAGCATATTGTAAAATGGGTTGACGAGGCGGAGGGGAGAACCAGACCCTAGTGAAGAGCACAAACACAGCAGCTCCCATGGGTTGAACGCCCCTGCGCCAAGCACTGTGATAGATGCTGCATATGTAGTCCCCTCTTACTCTTCACAGCCTGCCGACGAAGCAGGTGCTATCATCACCCTCCTTTTACCGCCGGGACACGGACAAGTAGA
Organism: Smutsia gigantea; assembly: GCA_032199065.1. Lineage (NCBI taxonomy): Eukaryota > Metazoa > Chordata > Mammalia > Pholidota > Manidae > Smutsia > Smutsia gigantea. The sequence continues at coordinate 24,418 of JAVSCE010000583.1, read as the reverse complement.
AGCTTGGAGAAGTTAGCTAAGAGCCAGGGTCTCGGGCGTGTGAACTGTTCAGAGCCCAGCACTTGGTTTCGTGCTCTGCTGCCACCACCTTGAAATTCTTTTCTCTTTTTTTTTTAAACAAAGGGTCCTTTAACACAAATTATGTAGCCAGTCCTGGTTAAATAATTTTGTCTGTGGCCACACAGGGACTAGATGTCAGATACGGGAATAAGGGCTCATGTCCTCAACTATGCTGTACCACAGTAGTTCATGATCCAAGAATAGAGAGACGTGCGAAAAGGGGCTGGATTTGACAGATTTTATCAGTACCGACAAGTTTTTTGTTTTTTTCCAAATGAGTCATTTTGTTGTGGGAACGCTTTTAGGATTTCGCATGATTTCTTGAGCAAACCAGAGGTTTCCTATTGGGAAACGCTGTTGGGTGGTTGAAGGTGTTTACTGGCCACCCAGCCTGGGGAGCTCTGAGTTTTCAATCTGGTCAATTGCGACACCTGGTGACAACAACGTGTTATTGCAAGGATTTATTTTGCTATTTCACGAGTCAGCCTTTTTTTTTTAAAGATTTTCCTGGAATTCTTAACGCTTCCCAGAGTGTTTTCCTTCTGTGCTCACTGAAAAATCAGGGCGGAGAAGCTACTTGTCCCAGTGTTTTATAGAAAATGGTTCAAATAGGGGCAGCCAAATAATCGAATTCAAATATATTTTTAGTATAACATTAATTTATGGGATGAAAAATCGAACGCAAATACAGAAGAGCTATGAATGTATATACACTATCTCTAGAGGATATTGAGCAAATTGCTTTCAGTCACTCCTGTAGAATCCATCTGTGTAGACAGGTAGGTAGAGGGTTCTGAGGACTTGGAATCATATGGCCATAAAACAGTATTTTCAGTACAGACCCACAATTTGTAGGTAGAATTACATAGAGTACTGTATAGTTGACTGTATTGTCATCATAAGAAAACGGTTCCAAATAGTGATTTTAAAATATATATTCAAGTATGTCTTTAACTTTGTGGGCCCCTTTGCTGTTGCTTACGAGCTCTTTCACTATACCAAGCACAGGAATGCGTTGAGCTTAAGAAACACACAGATGACTGAAGGAAGATTGACACAGTGAACGAGAGGCTATCATGGAAGCTAAAAAAGTCTATCTGGCTCCTCGACTGTCAATTAGCTAGACAAATAGAATCCCATAATTGTTGAGTGCTGGAATTCTCAACGTAATATTTGGATCTTCCAAATATTTTCTCACTCTTAGGAAAAAATACAATGTAATAATACATTCCCAACTTTAAAGCATGTGTCTTTAGCGTTGCTTAAAAATAAAATCTTAGAACCATAAATATGATCACAATCACAGTCAAATGCGTATTAAATTCTTCAGTGTAACACATTCTGGACTGGTTGTTTTGATCTTTTATTCAACAACATTGATATCTAGGTGCAAAACAACGGAGGTAGGCAGTCCTTTAGCAATATGAACAGCTGTACAGGGGTGCTAAGCTCCCCTGCTTCTGGCGTCCAGCTGGCAATCTAATGTCACAGGGGTGGTGGCAAACTGGAAAGGGCATGCTCGTCCCAAAGGGGGCAGTGTGGTGGCCATGTGGGAATAGCGGCCCAGGACTGTCAGATTCCAGGATAAACCAGAAATTCAAATTGTTTTGTGAAACCTATTACCATTTAAAAATTCAGGGGCGGGGGTTAAAACCAGAAGGGATAAAGAGATTATAGCTGCCACTCTTGCTAACCAAACAAGACTAATTTGATCATGTATAACTTTTAGGTTCTTTTCCATAGATAACCATCACCATCAAAGAAGTTGAGGTAGGTGAGGATTAATTACTTCCCCCTGACCTAGATATAAGATTATAATGGAAGCCAATCTTAGACCAAAGTCCTATGTACATGCAGACGTTTGTTAAATAAAACCATTCATATAACCTGCTCTATAAGCTCAATGAGACCCTAATTCTCTGCCCTCCTTGCAAGGGCAGATAATTCTCTTTATCTCCTTGCAAGAAAGGTTCTCTTAAGGCATATGTAACTCCATTCCCGAGGCTGAATTCTATAACCTTTATAGAAGACATAAGAAATTTTAGGGATCGAACTGCAGGTGTCGTGGATTCCGATGCTCTGTGTGTGCAAGGGAGGCGAGCATCTTTAAAATGTTTTAGTCAATCCAATAGCCTATGACTGATAATGTCATAAATGAGACCCCATTTCTAACATTTATCATACTTTTGAGCAAACCAAAAATAAAAACCCATCTCTGATGTTCACTATGCTAATTAGCAAACCATGTGGTCTGGATCAAGATAGTGATAACAGACATCCTGTCATAGCTGTTTCTGGAGCATGGTCTTTTTGATGTTGGGACATGATCAAGTCTGGAGCATGGAGGTCTCAGTTGGGGCAACTGGAATTGAAGCTGAAACTAGCACATGCATAATATCTCAGTGTGTGTCCCAGAACAGGTCAGTGTACATTACAGCATCATGCCAGTGGTCCAGTTCCAGCCTGTGGCACTCCAGTTTACAGCCTTTTCATATGTAGGAATTCATCTTTGCTTTCTAGGAGTTTCCATTCTGGCATCATCTGAGACAATCCATTTGAGTAAGGATCAAAGGACACAAGAAGAGAAATGTGGCTGTGCTCTGGGAATACAGCGCAGAGTGCCTCGCCAGATGGAAGAAGCTAAGACACCTGCCACACCCAGATCACAGCTCGGCACCAGGACAGGATGGAGAAGTGGAGGAGGCCTTGACCGCCAGGTGATGGCAGGATTCCCAGTCTGCTAACAGGTGTGTACCTCAGTGTCTTTCAACTTTTCTAGCTGACAATTTTCAAATTGATGAAATAATAAAGGAAACCACTATTTCCTACATAAAGTCGAAGCTATGAGGAAGAATTTAGGTCCTAAGGTGAAAGTGATGGGAATCACGGAAGACAGCTCGTGTTCAGCTTAGCTTATTTCAATAAACATGTCTTGAATACCAGGCATTATGCTGGTATTGGGGATTCACAAAAGGTTGAAGAAACTGTGAACAATACCTAACCCAGACTGGGCAGATTAGGGAACAGTTTCCAACACCTGAACGGAGTCTTGGGGAATGAGTGGTGTGTGCCAAGTGGAGAAGAAGGGATGTGGGGGACAGTATTTTAGGGAAAAAGGGTCTAGTGGGGGGGCAGCATTTTAGGCAGCAGGGACAGCAGGAAAAAAGACAGAGAAATGTGATGTGGCCTGAGTGCACAGAACTGCAAAACGTTTGAGACTATTGGAGTTTGAAATGCAAGGCAGGGAGTACTGGAAAATGAGGCTTGATATGGAAGGAGGAAGCCAGTGGATTATGTTAAGAAACTAGGAATTTGCCCAGAAATACTCCCGAAAGGTTTGAAGTGTCAGAGTGATACGGTTAGAGTGCATTTGGGACACAGTAGTCCCCCTTACCCATGGTTTTGCTTCAGTTACCTGTAATCAACAGCAGTCTGGAAGCAGAGGAACCTCCTGCCATATTGTCAGAAGGCCTAGTTGCCTAACACTATGTCACAGCGCACATGTCACTCACCTCACTTTATTTCATCACCATCTCACATCAGCACAAGAAGGGTGGGGACAGTACAATATGGTATTTTGAGAGAGAGATCGCATTCATATAACTTTTATTGCAGTCTATTGTTATCATTCTTCTATTTTGAGTTATTGTTGTTCATCACTTATCTGTACCTTATTTATAAATTAACCTTTACCCTAGGTATGTATAGGAAAAAACATAGTACTGTATATATAGGGTTTGGCACTCTCTGGGGTTTTAGGCCAACATTGGGGGTCTTGGACAAGGGGAACTACTGTCTCCTACTCTGGTTGAAATCGTCATCAAACATAGATGGGCCTTGGGGCAGATGGAGCAAAACTGAGGGCAGGGAGACCTTAGGAGGCTATCGTAATAGTTTACGTAGGAAGAGATGAAGGAATTTAACAGGGTGGGGGAACACGTGAGCATGACTATAGGCTGAAGGAAGAAACCAGCTGTGAGGGAATTTGGGGAGACAAGTTAATTGTTTGGAGCAGAGTCAGAAGAGCGAGAACTGAAATGGAAGAATTAAATTTGGTTTAATGAACTCCTCTGAAACTAGCAGGTTGGAGGACCTTGAGGTTAGGAAGTAATGGCCTGTTAGAGTTTACAGGGGTAGTAGAAACACCTTAGAGTTTAGGAAAGCAGATTTAAATACATTTAGAGCAAAGAAAATTGTGATCCCATGGCTTCGAGTGTTACAAGTTGGGAAGCATGCAAAAATAAAAGCCAGATTTTATAACTGCAAACTCTTATAGTGAGAAGAAAAAAATAAAGCATACTATTAACAGAGACTTCTCTGGAGTCTCTTCTTTGAACCCAGAATTTTGGAAGGTTTGTGTATTTGACTTTTGGTGCGAGGAGTACTTGATAAGCAAATGTGCACAAGTCAAATGACCTGAGAGTCACCCAGAATGAACTGAGGTTTGGGGCGGAATGGTAAGGCCAATCAAAAAGAGCTCTTTGAAAGTTATCTTCATAGGAAAAAACCTTAAAAGTTGTAGTGCCCCTGATTAAGAGAGATGACACAATTTTTAACAAGTGGAAGAGATAATGAACAAATGTAGAATTCTTACTTCCAAAGTTTGCTCAAGGAGCATAACATGAGATGGGGAAAAAGTACAACTATTTAATAGGGACACTGATAACTGGACCATATCCAGAGAAGAGATATATCATAGAAGACATTGCTGAAAGAACTGGCAATGCTTATCCCTGAGTGGGCTGTGTGGCATGAGGGCTGTTTATTCATGTCTGAAGTGCTGTCTGCTAGAACAGGATGGATATTTCTATCATCGGTTGTCGCTGTGCGGTCGTGGAGGGACAAGAAGAGGAAGAAAAAAAAAACATAGTCAAGTCTTAAAAGTTACAGGAAGCTGGATTTTAGGTCAAGGCAATCACTTTCTCCCTATTAGGTTCTCCATATATATCCCCCCATGCTCCATATTTTATTAGGAAAATTTCCAGACACACAGCAAAGTTGAAAGAATTTGAGAGTGAGGGCCCATAAACCCACCACCTAGATTTCTACCATTAACACTACTGTGCTTTGTATTGTCAGATAGTTCTCCATCTACCCATCTCTCTACTCGTCCATCAATTCATCTAATTTTTTGGGATACAGTTCAGAGTAAATTCCATATACTTTGACTACCATCTGGAAGGTATGGCACCTTCACTGCAAGATGTTTTTTAGAGGCTGAAGGCTGCCCGTTGGGAATGCTATAGAGGGAATTTCTGCATTGAGTAAGTGGAATGGACCAGGTGGCAGCTTTCAAACTTTTTCATCTGCTACCCGTCCAAGACTTTTCTTTTTAAAGGAATCCCGTGCTACTACTGACTTCCCTAATCTTCCAATTGTTAGGAAACTATTTTGAGTCTCACCACAGTATTTTCTTAGGATGTCTAGCATTATGTTGTATGGCGTGCATAATTAAGAGAAAAATGCTAAATGCCTGATCAGATTTCTGAATAGAGCAATCAAACACTCTTTAGGAATAAGTTTTCTAATTGCTTGTTATTTTCACACAGTAAGATACTGAAATGCCCTACGGGATGGATGGCAGGGCTCCAACACTCCCTTATTTTAGTCATCTTCTGACTAACGCGGCTATTCATCCGGGCCAGGACTCTGATAAAATTAAGGAGATCAACTGAGAAAACAGATAGGAAAATGCTTTGAAACCCGGCCGACTTTGGAGACCTGGGACCGCGCCTAGAGCCCCGCTCGGGCGGCCCCGCCCGGTGACGCCGCCAGGAGCGCACGGCTCCGGGCTCCGCGGCGTTCAGGCCACGGTCGCCTCGCGCTCACCGGGCCCTGCCGACGCTCCTCCGGACAAGCCCGTTCACCGGCGTGTCTTCAGGGACCCTGCTGCAAGCGCGGGGCCCGACAGAGGCCAAGGTCACGTTCCAGGAGACGTACGAGACCCGCAAGAACAAATGATGCTCCCAGAAGCTGCGTTTTTTGTTTCAGTCAGTGCAAATACAAAAAAATCCCCCCAAACGAATTTTATTAATATTACTAATATTATTCTGTGAAGCCAAGAGGAGCGGGATATTGAGATCAAGCGCTAGAAAAGCTTGGCTTAGTGTTTCCGAAACGCGTGTAGGACTGTCAACTCCTGGTCACCAGCAACCGAGCGAGGTTCTCGGAGATCTGGAGCCCGGACCCACCGAAGGCCGCCCGCAGCGCTCAGGCGCTAGGCTCCGCCCGCGCATGCTCCCGAGCAGTTCCGGCCTCCTCGCGGGGCGGGGCCGAATGCGGAGGGCGGGCCGCGTGGGGGGCGTGACGTCATCTCCGGGCGCCTAGGGTGCCGGACTTGCCGTGAGCTTGCAGGGCTCCGCGGCGCTGCGGGTCGGGTCCGCTGGCTACCGGAGGGCGGAAGTGCCGCGGTGCTCGGCTTCGACCTCGGCGCCGGTGCCGTCTGCGGCTGCGCGGACTCTCGGGGCTGCTGGTTCGCCCGCCTCTGCAGGGCTGTGTGTCGGACACCCCTGGCCGCCGCCTCGGCAGAGCCCGGGACCCGAGCTCTGTGCGGACAGCCGGAGGAGGAGCCGGCGCCTCCGGTAGGGTGCGTGGGTCCGTCCCGTGTAAGGAAGCGCGCGGAGGAGGAGGGCCGGGGAGCCGCCCGGTAGCCGTGCTGGGAGGAGCTGGCGCCGCGGCGGTGGCGGCGGCTGGAGATGGCTCCGGGAGGCGGGGTGGGCCCGACACTGCCCCGCAGCCCTCGGCGGCGGAGGTGTAGCCTGGCGGCCCTCTGGGGAGCGCGTCCGCGGCGAACTGCCGTAGGAAGCCTGGGTCCTCGGGCAGGCTCTAGGGTTCAGTCCAGGACTTGCATTTTTCCTGAGACGGTTATTTAAATCCTCATTATTTCACAGGCTGTTCAAGTCTATCTGAATGTGGTGGTATTTCCTCCAATTTATCTTCTCAACGCATAAAGTATCATAATAATAATATTTAACGCTTACACAACCGTTTCTTTTGGCAAAGCACTGTCACACACTAAGTATACTTTGGACTGTTTTCCGATCATATCTAAACTGGAGGAACACAGGGCGACTAGACTGGTTCTCTGTTTTTCGGAGGGGTGGAGAGAGGCCCAGCGTGTCCTCAGCATCAGAACCCAGAGACTGTCAGTCAGCGCTTCCCAGGCCTTCCAGAGTTCACTTGACAAGTCTCGGAGACTTTGGTAGGGCGGGCTCTTGGATCCGCATCGAATTGCTTGTGATTTCCTTAGAGGGAGTTGTTGCTTGAATGTTGAATTTATAAGTAAAGATGTTGGGCTGAGGGTAGTCTTTGAGGGGAATTTTAGAGTTTTACACTAGATTTAAGCATGTGCTGTGATCCTCAGACGCAAGCTGGTTAAAATCGGGGGAAAATGAACAGCATGGTACTGTGTAGATGAGTGTGTAGCAGTTGTGCACACTTCAAGCGTAGGTTCGCTTTATTCACTTAACAAATCCTCAGTACCTGCTGTGTGCCAGGCAATGAACAAAAAGTAAACAGAGCCATGGGGAGCAGAACCATAAAGACTCCTGCCATTCTGAAGTTGACTTGGAGGGTGTGTGGAAAGACATTCATTTAAACATGGATTAAAATAAACGTCAGGTGGTCAAAGTGCTTGTGAGAAAAAATAAAGGAGTGAAGAGGAAGGGAGAGTGCTGGTGACATGGAAAGTCAGCGGTGGCTCTCAAAAAGATACTGGAGCAGAAACCTAAAGGTGATGCAGCAGAGTGTGCTACCGGATGCGGTGGGAGCCATCAGATCAAGCAGAGTCCCTGAGGCAGGGCATGTCAGCTCCCTCGGCTGGAAGTGAGTGAGCCAGAGTGGGGAGAAGTAGACAATCAGGTCCGAATGGGGCTGGGTCCCAAAGAGCCTTTGTAAGAACTTTCGTTTTTCTTTTGACTGAGATCGTAGGATTTTGGGTAAAGGGTTAAACTGATCTGACTTGAGAGCTTTCTGATCGCTGGGTTGTCTGTCTGCAAGGGCAGAAATAATGACACTTAGTAGGCCGTTGCATTTACCCAGGTTAAAGGTCAAGGTGACTTGTGGCTTAGTGTAGTAATAGCGAAGGTGGTGAGGAATGGTCTGATTCTAGGCTTGTGTCTAAGCTAGAGCCAACCGGTGTGAAGAGGGGTCAAGGACGACGACAAGGTTTATGACTGCAGCAACTCAAGGACAGAGTTATCACTTAGTAAATTTGGGAAGACCCCGGGATACTAGGGAGAGGAGGGAGTGATATCTGAAATCATTTTCAGTTTTGCGCATGCTAAATTTCCAGGTGAAATGTCAGTATGCAGTAGTATATATGAAACTCAGGTTCAGAAGAAAAGCCTGGCCTGAAGATATTAATGAGGGACTAGTTGGTTATAAATGATATTCAAAACCATGAGACACCTGCAAAGCCCTGGTTCAAGGACTGAGCTCCGGTCGACTTCAACATTTGGAGGAAGGTGGAGAGATTTACAGCTATCCCTCTGGGGTTGTGGTGGGGCTGGGGCTGGGGCTGGGGCTGTTCTTTAAAACACTTGTTGATAACCACTTATCCTTAGGAATAGGATAAAAGGAAATAGAAATCCAGGTCATTGACTGAGAGTCACAGAGACGTGAACATTTGAGGAGAGAAAAGGCGGGAGATGGTGTTCAGGACAGTGGGAGAATAAATGGACTATGGAAATGTCACAATGCTGGGCATTACTCAGGGCCCGCTTTGAGACTAGAGCTCAGGAATTTAGAGGGAGACCGGCCAGCAGAAATTGTTATTTTTCGATGTTTACAAATTTACTGCTAATACATTTGACATGTAAAGTAGTTTCTAGGTAGTTGGGGATTTTGTCAGCAAAATAGCTGCCCGTGTAGGTTAGCTTTCCTTGACATATAGCGTGAAAGGGACTGTTAACCGAGCAATGTATTTTTATCATACTTACTGTGCTATTTGCTAAATGGTCATGGGGTGCCTGCCTTGTCCTAGGCCCTGAGTTTGATGCCAAGAGCACAGCAGCCAAGGAGCAACTCCGGCCCTCAAGAAGCTCACTTCTAGTAGATCGACTGCCTCCTTGGTGCTTCCTAAACGTTGCCTTTTAGGTTTGGTGCGTGGTGGTGACATGACAGTGTAGTGTATATATGAGAGGGAAAAATATATTTCTAAAATAATGAAACTTTCCAAATTTAGAGGGCGATTGTACTAATTTGGAAAAGAGTTTAGGTGGAAATTTTTCTTTTTTTTTTAATTTTTAAATTTTGGTATCATTAATGTACAATTACATGAGCAACATTATAGTTACTAGACTCCCCCCATTATCAAGTCCCCACCACATACTCCATTACAGTCACTGTCCGTCAGCATAGTGAGATGCTATAGAATCACTACTTGTCTTCTCTGTGTTACACTGCCAGAAAAATTTCTGAAGTAGCTAGTTATAGTGTAACTTTTGGACTTACATATTTTATATATTTTCCAGTTGTTTAACACAAATGCCAGAGCCTGCTATTTGCTAATTGTACAAATAATGAGGATACAAAGATAAATATGACTCAGTTTGCTTCAAGGAACTCACAGTTCAGTGTGGGGTGGGGCAGGCAACAGGCAAGATAAAGTAACTGCAATGCATAGTTATTACATGTGGTCATAGAAATAGTGAGAATGGAGGTTGCTTAGTGGGAGGCTTCCCAAAGAGCTGATGTTTAGGTGGCTCTTTAAAGAGGATTAAGAATTGGCCAAAGGAAGAGAAAAAGGGTGTTCAAGCAGAGGGCCATGGATGCATGAGGAAACCATGTATTAAATATGTGCCATTTATTGAGTGGTTACCAGGTGCTAAACACCCAAGTGCCCTCTGAAATGAGAATTATCTTCAGTTTACAAATACAGGGTTCAGAGATGTCAGGTTTGTTTCACACAGCTTTTATAGCAGAAGTCAGGGTTTAAACCCATACAGTGATTTCCAAATCTCTTTCTTAACTGCCTTACTGTATTCCCTGCTGCCAGCGTTTAATCTTTCCTATTCTGTTCTCTATCAGCCAGTTTTTCACCAGCTTCTATTCATTCTGTTCTCATGAGATCTTTCCTGTCCCTCATCAATAGGTCAGGCCCTCATTACTGTGTGCCTTAGTTGCTGACGTTGTTACTGGCTATCCTCTCTCTGGGTCGGGATCTCCTTTTGTCCACTGCTACTGGGTAACTGTTTTTATGTCCCCATTATAAAACCTTACAGGTTCTTGAGGCTTGGTAGATGAAATTGAGAACCCACAACCTTACTTGGTTCATGAACTAGTCTTATTTTACATTTGAAGATTTGAAATTAAAGGAATCCTAATCGCCTTACTTCTTGGCATTTATGACATGTCCCATGTCAGACATTTTACAGATTTTTTTTAGATTAAAAATTTTTTTTCAGTAAGTTTTATAGGTAAGGGAATTTAGGCTTAGTGAAGTAAAGTGACTTGCCTAGTGACATTAAACTATGTCACAGTGTCAGTTCTTTCATTATCTACTCCTCCTAACCCAGAGTTTCCGAAAAAGTTGGTATATATATTGCTCCTGCCCAGTTCTGCCTTTGCTGATGCTATTTTGCTCTGCTTGGAATATTTGTCGTCTCTTTGCCTGTCTATATTCGGCAAGTTCCCTATCTTTTAAAGTTCTTGCCTGAACACTCCAGGATATATTGATATTTCACTTTTCTCTGCTCCCCTATGAAAGCTCTCACAAAGTAACATTTAATTGTAACCATGGACATTCTGGAGTGGGAAGGGACGTTGGCAATTGGTATATTGGAAAGAATATGAGATCAGAAATCAGATAAGTCTTTACTACAAGCTTGTAAGTGCTGTCATAGAGGAAGGGAGGCGAAAGTCCAGCGGGGAAACAAAGGTTCTGCCTGACTCATGCGTCGAACGGAGGCTTTTTTGAAGTGAGTCCTGAAGGATGGAAGATGAGGTGGGAAAGGCTGCTTTCGGGTGAGGAAGCATCAGGAGCGAATGCGTTATGGACATGAAAATCCGTGGTGTGCGGGTGTTCCGGTAGCTTTGGAGATAATACCTTCTGGGCGATGCCGGAGGTTTAAAAAAATGTGCTGTTATTATCACCATCCTATCATGTCGAACGCCCTCAGCACATGCCACAGAGCTTGCCATCTCAAATGATCAAGTATTTATTGACTCCATATTGAGTGGTGTTAGCAATGTGCAGCACATAATTTTTAGTTATTTTCCTTTACTTTTTTATTTTCTGTTTACAGTGTATAATGTTTATGATTATTCCTAGTCCTTGAAGTCTTTATGACTTAAACACTCTTTGAGGCATGCTCTTACCGGTTCTGTAAGTTATAATGATAGGTACTCTTTATAGTACTACTTTATAGGCGTTGTTGTAAGTGCTGTACATGTATGAATTTAATTTTCACATTTGTCTTACGTGGTTAGAGCTGTTATTCCTATTTTGTAGATGAGAAAACAGAGAAGTTAAGTGACTTCCTTGAGGCCACACGGTAAGTGGTAGAGCTAGGTTTTGAGTCTAGCAGTCTGGCTACATATTCTGCATTTTGAACCTCCATACTGTAGTGCCTCTCGAATAAAATTTTTGTTTTTCTGCCTCTTTTGAAAAAGATGATTGAATACTCATTCATGTATCAGCCAATTTTTTCTTGTACATTTTTAGTTTAGTGTGTTCACTAGAGACATGCTTTCATGTATAATTCATTGTAGACGAACATTTATTAATATTGAAAGTAACATTTTATGAGCCTATAAGTTGGGTCTGTGTATTTTGAGGCAGTAAGTAGCCTTGTTTGCAGTTTTCATAAATCTCTTTTGCAGTTTCTATTTGTTTTGTAAAATTTCTATCATTTCTTTTGTATATGTTTCTTGAGGTCCTATAAGAAATTTATGCTTAAGAAACAATGGTAGATGGAAGTAAGGTAACACTTTATCTTTCACTGGTTCTGTCCCTAATATCCTACCTCAGAACTTTGGTAAAGTTCTAATGATCCAGGCCAGTTTACCAAAGTTTTGCATTGGGATTTTAGGTGCAAAACCAGTAAATGATGACTTCATTCTTGCATCACTGTTGAGTGAAGTCTTGCAGAAGCAAAGAGAAGAGGGAGACATTGGCCATTCTTTTAATGTTCCTGACACATGGGAAGAAGCAGAAGAAAATGCCATGGAAAGAAAGAGCAGGATGGCCACCTGTTTTCATTTGGCAGCTTAGAAGGGCGAGAAGGGAGCCACCCCCACATACATGATATTTTGGCTTATGGTGACCCTTGCCTATTAATAAACAGGACTCAAATAGTGTCTGGAATCTGACCGGTCAGATCATTATTCCTTCTTGAGAGGATGGTGGTTAGAGAGAAGGGAGGAACCTATAGAGATGTGTTTCCTTAGGTGTCCATACCCACTTTAATTTTTAAATTAATTTTTATTGAACTATCATACATTAATATGTTAGTTTCAGGTGTACAAAGTGATTTGACACTTACATACATTCCACAGTGCTCACTGTGGTAGTCACCATACAAAGTTGTCATAATATTATTGACTGTATTCCCTGTGCTATAGTTTCCATCACCGTGACTTACGTGCTTATGATTGGAAGTTTGTACCTCTTTGTGGTCATCCTCCCCCCACCAACCCCCCGACCAGTTTGTTCTCTGTATTTATGAGTCTGTTCTGGTTTTTCGTTCCTTCATTTGTTTTTTAAATTCTATATGTAAATGAAATCAAATGGTATTTGTCTTTCTCTGTTGACTTATTTCACTTAGCGTAACGCCCTCTACGTTCATCTACATTGCTGCAAATGGGAAGATTTTGTTCTTTTTTATAGTTGAGAAATATTCCATTGTGTTTATGTACCACATGGACACTTAGGTTGCTTCCATGTCTTGGCTACTATAAATAATGTGGCAGTAAGCACAAGGGTGCATACACCTTTTCAAATCATAGATTTTGTTTTCTTCAGGTAAATTCCTAGAAGTGGAGCTACTGGGTTGTATGTTATTTCTAGTTTTAGTTTTTGATGACCCTCCTCACAGTTTTAGCGGCTGCTCCAGTTTATGTTCCCATCAACTGTTGGCAACACTTGTCATTTCTTGTCTTTTTGATACTAGCCACTCCGATTGGTGTGAGGTGATACCTCATTGTGGTTTCTTCTGCATCTCCTTTATGATTATTATGTTGGTCATCTGTATGTCTTCTTTGGAAACATTTCTGTTCGGGTCCTATTTAATCAGATTATTTGTGTTTTTGTTGTTGAGTTATATGAGGTATTTATGTATTTCGTATATTTACCCCTTATCAGATACATCATTTATACATTCTCTCATTCAGTAGGTTGAATTTCATTTTCTATTTAATTTTTAATTTTCTTTTGAATTACATTTTCTACTTACGTTTTCTGAGGAAGAAAAGTCATCCAGTATAACAATGTTGATAATGACTTTCAACTTTAAAACTGTGTTTAAATGTTCTTAAAATATCTTAGGAAATAGCTCTTTGTCTCAAAGGTTTCTCTCTGAGCACAGAGTAATCTCAGTTGTAGCTATCAGCTAATTGGATGTAACAGGGTTGCAGAAGCCACTGCTAACCACCTTTATATCAGATTCAATTTTAGATTTACTTATTTATCATACCTTGAATTTCATAATTTCCTTCCACTAGTAAGTTTATTCATAAAGAATATGCTATTACTCTGATCAGAAGGTAATGAGGCTGACCTATTTTCAGTGAGTTAATTTTTTGTGATTTGTAAACTTGGGAATTTCCTGCACCGAGAAGGAACTCAGTATGTTGTTTGAATTTGAAGCCTATCAAGGTGGAATCAAATGAAGTTTGAATGCATGTATCATTTGCTTAAAATGGTGACTTTTGTGGATATATTTTAGTTAAAGCTAAGACATGTATGCTAGAAAGAGCACTGTGACCAGAGTTTTTATCCTAGTTTGGCTGTTGTTTAGTGCTCTTGTTCTGTTTGACGGAGTTGTTCACCTCTTTTCTTCTATTATTTACCTGTAGATTATAGTGCATTCCGTTGACCTCCAGGTGCATTCAAGTATAAGGATAGAAAATTCAGAACTCTACTGGTGTTTTTCCTCTCTTTGACTAATTAATTTATGGCAATCTTGCATTTGGCTTTGGTCAGTGGAAGAGAAAAGAGAAAAAAAGTCCTTCAATAATTCTTAATAATTGATGTTTGGCTAAACTAATATGGTTATTTAAAAAATGTCCAAAGGATACACTATGATTAATCATGAATTAACTAGCCTGTGAAAGGTTCTGGTGTTACCAGTTGTTGGGTTTTTGCTCTGGAAGACACTTGGCTATTACAGAGGTCAAAGCCACGTCTTTCTCCCATACTCAGGGTATTTCAGTTTGCAGATTTGGTGCTATCTTTGTCGTGTAGGAAATAGTCCAAGTTCATAGTAAAAGCATTTCCTTTTTTACTGGGGTGGGGGATTGTGAATGGGGTTTGCAGAGTGTTTAGGATTTGAACAGGTGAGAGAAGAGCCTACTAGTCAAGAGGAAAGTAGGACAGACAGCAAGATATTTCAGGGGACAGTTTTGCTAGAGGATTTATAAAAACAAGTATAGGACTAGAAACATTGGTGGAATCAAATTTCAAAGCATGAAGTTTAGAATGGAAATAGGATTATACAAAGATTTTTCCCTGAGATGAAGGGAGAGGTGTTTTTTTGCAGGAAGAGTCAGAACTGTCTGTAATAGGAGGGGCTGAATATGTTAGATGGGTCAGGGATAGTTGTGGGGGTAATATTTTGGAATTGGACTATAAGGGCACGTAGAGCATCGGTGAAGGGTTCTCTTTAGATAAGCAGTGTGCTTTTTAGGAGCTTGAGCGTGATGCAAGTATAGTTTCCCTTGGGCTGTGGTTCCTTAGTTGCGTATGTTAGCATATGTAATTTTGGATTGGTTGCTTCTATGTTTCCTTTCAATAATAGCTCTGCATTAAGAATTTGTCTTAGTGATGTTTGCATTCATTCTGAAGGGTGCCTATCGCACAGTTTTACAAAGGGAATAATCTTTATGGCCTTCATTTTTTCCTCTAATCTTTCTTTGTTTCAGAGCAGGTCCATTCATCCTTGCAAAGATCTGACTAATGCTCTTCCTTCTATTTTCAGTTTGGCTTTGGTTGAAAGAAGAATTTAGCCTGTATGCACTGCTTTAACCATTGGAAGAATGACAGATGACAAAGATGTGCTTCGAGATGTGTGGTTTGGACGAATTCCAACTTGCTTCACCCTTTATCAAGATGAGATAACGGAACGGGAGGCAGAACCATATTATGTAAGTCTGTGGATAATGGCAAATGGGGTATCTAACTTTGTCCATTTCTGTAAAAATAAGCTGTAAGACCCTGGAGGCTGTTATCCAACATTTTGCATACAATTAATAAATGCTATTTGCAGAAAAAAAAATTAGAAAATACAGATCAGTAAAATTGGAAGATACAGATCCTTTTTTTAAAATTAATCCTACTATCCAGAGAAAAAAATTCTCTTTTTGTGTCTCAGGTACACATAATACTGTTATCCCAGGAGGATCTGGCAAAGTGGAAATGCATTTGTGGTCCTTGACTGTTTCTTGTCTCACTTTGATGAAGCTCACCCTTTGCTTTCTCCCTCGACTCTCTGAGGGGCAGCCCTGCTCCCCAGCCTGCTCCAGCTAGGGAAGGCAGCCAGTGGGGGAAGCTACCCCAGGAGCCCATCCACTAACTTTTTTAGTATAGACACTGCTTCATTTTCCTCTGTTCACCCTCAGTGTCTGGGTAGGTCATGCAAGTGGTAGATATTTGGTGCATGAAAGTCTCTCACACTTGTGTTGAGGTTTTGTTTTAAATTATCTCTGGATTTTCTTACTGGAAATGATAATTTGAGAGAAATTGGGCAATCTTTTGTTACTAGTACTGTTTATCATAGCTGATCATATACCCTTGAATCATTTTAATCTTAGCAATCTCAACAGTTTTCTTTTCTGCCTTAGAAACCATAGTAAAAAACAAAACATGGTCATCGTATATTTTTAGAAGAATTTCATTTGTTGGATGTATTTTTCTCTTCTCCTGCTGTAATGGTGAGGATGTCATTTATGTTTTGTTTTCAAACTAGTTTTTGCTATTTTAATTAAAAGTTTTAACCGTGGATGGCTTTCTAATAATATCTAAACAAAAGAGTATGTGTGTCTAGTTAGTCCAAGTGGCAAAAACTGAGAAATACCTAACTTGCCTGTTCACTTTTAAATCAGAATATGATGTTTGACACACTTCCTGAAGTTAAAAAAAAAAGAATCCAAGTGAAGAAGACAGTATTTTTCCTTCTTTATATATTAATCTGTTTAAATATGAAAAGCCATGTGAGAACTAGAGTGTAGGTTGTTTTCTAGATGTTTCTAGTTGGATTAAAAATAGCAAAAAGTTGGGACTAACTGTAGGAGGAAATTTGTTTTATGTAGTTACTAACCTTTGTCCTACTTAACCTTTGGCATCACTGATTCATTCAGCAAATGTTTATTGTGTGCATACTTTAAAACAGGCCCTGTTTCGGTTATTTGGAATATAGTCAAACAAAACAGACAAAAATACCTGTCTTAATGGAACTTACATTCTAAAGTTCCTCATTCCTTACTGTAAAGAAGTTTTTGTTTTGTCAGAATCATTTGTGAATTTTTCAGCAACCTTGATTGAACCCTAGGCATATAGTAGAACCCTGTCCAGAATCAGGAACCTATACCCATCCTCCTTAGTCCTAATGTGTCTTCCTTGTTACAGTCGCCATTGGTTAACAACATTCTCTAGAGAACAGATTACTATGGATTGCCCAACAGACATTTTAAATTAAAGTTCTGGACTTAACTAATACAGAACTTATTAGACTGACAGGTTACATCTATTTATTTATTTTAAATAACTAATTTGTCATGCTGTTTTAATTTTTTGGAGACTGCCCATGTTACATCTGTATTTGATTCTGTCATTTCTGACCCTAATGAACCTTTTATTTGCCATTTATTTAATAGAACGTGATTTTGGCAAGTTACTTAAGCTGTACTTAAGTAAAATAGAGGTGATAATACTTTCTATAAAACAACGTGCTTTCCCTTACATATAGTACATCTTAGTTCCCTTTTTCTTTTCTTCCCTAATCCATATTCTAGTTGTTTCTTTGTAAAAGAGGAACTTCATTCTGTTGAACTCAAGGTACTAGCCAATAACTTGTTCCTAGTGTTATTAGTACCCCCTGTTCCATAGTGGAGCATGCCAACTACCTCCCACATCCCACACCCTAGGACCCCTTAGTTCTCTCACCCAGCTGGGGCCTGTTGTCTTGGTGTTCAGTGATTAAAGATCAATTCCTTTAAACAGAATATTTCTCATTGTATGTTTTCACCAGCCTAGTAGTTGTACTTGATTTACTGAGCAAAAGACATAACCTTGAATAAGCAGCAAGAAAAATGATGCAGAGTTAGATTCACAAAAGCAACTGAAAGAGAGTAACAGAGCCCTTTTCCCAGCAAAAGAAGACAGAAGCTTAGGAAAGCAGGAAATGGCTAGATGTCTACTGCAAAGGAGGAAAAAACAGGAATTTTTGCTAATTTCCTCCTTTTATCTACTTGTGGGCTCTTTATATAAATCCTAACCAATTTTCCAAAATGTTCTCTTATGTTTTCTTTCTGTATACCTTCCTGGGGGTGGACACCGCTGGCCCAAAATTCCCCCAGAATTTTCTCTCTCCCAAGTTCAAGTTGCCCAGCCTCCATAAGGACAGAATTGAGAGCTGATTGACAGTAGCAAGATCACCAGGCTATCAGCATCAGACCTTAAGCTTGTGCTTTATTGCTCTTTAAAGACTTAATGTGTAGCTCAAAAGTCAGGCATCTTTGTCTCTTTCCTTCAGTTTCTTGATTAGTAATTAGCAAAATCTGTTCTGACTGATGTCCAGCCTGATCCCCTCTTCCATCCCTTCATCCCTATCTCCTTATGTAGTATCTCCTTAATGGATTTCCTGTCTATATATAATCTTAGCTTCTTTCAGTCTTTTAGGTACAACTGCTGGAATATTCCTCAAGTATTGTTTGTCCTTCTGTTGATGGCATTGTACTGGACCCCAGCTGTTCATCAGATGAAAATTTCTGTTTGACCTTTAAAGGCCTTTCTTTCTGTTGCTTCCATGTAGTATTTTTATGAAAAACAACTTTTTTTTTTACCTCCACTTTATTTTAGCTTCATATAGAAGAGGACAGATTATGTCTTTGTGTGTTCTTCATTGCCACTAATTAATATTCAATAGATTATAAAACACAGTGGACCAGTTGATAAGTCCTGATTGATATGTCGAGGTACATTAGGACTGAGTTGATTATCTTAGAATAGTTTAATTAACTCAGGTGAGTCATACTAATTTTTAAATTAGCCTGGATAGAAGTAGTAAGTATCCTAAATAGTAGTATCTGACATATAAATGACACATTATATATGACGGCTGTTTACATTCTATGTTTATTTGGAGAGAAGTATTATGGAAAGATTGTACATAGGTTTGTGTTGTTTATTCAAGGCACTTATGCTATGAATTGTACTTAATAACCATGAGAAATTTCTAAATGTCTTAACCTTTAGACTTTGATTTGCTATATATAAAAAGCAGTTAACTTTGTGTGGAATACTTTAATGCAAAGGTCATGGCTATTTTTCCTCAAAATTCAAAAGCCTACTTAGTATATTTTTTTGAAAAAATAGTAAATAAATTTGGTTTTACAATTTCATTTCAGTTGCTTTTGCCAAGAGTAAGTTATTTGACGTTGGTAACTGACAAAGTGAAAAAGCACTTTCAGAAGGTTATGAGACAAGAAGACATCAGTGAGATATGGTTTGAATATGAAGGCACACCTCTGAAATGGTGAGTGACTCTTTCTGCGTTGTTAAGCGTTGAGTACATACTAGCTTTAAGAAGACATGGTGTGCCCTGAAGCAATTTTTTAAAAGTTCTTTTAAAGAAAGGAATCACTAGTTAACCTCATAAAATACAGTGAATGTTGAACCATTGTTATAATACTTTATTGAAGATATTTCTGCCTTCTTTATAGATGCAATAGGAGGAGACTGGATAGATTTGTATATTTTCAGCAATAGATTTTTATGTGGGATAATGAGAATATATATATATACACACACACACACACACACATACATTTTTTTAATAGATATATTTAAAACTCTCTTATGAATAAGTCACTCTGACACTATTCAGTTTTATCTCAAGTCTTTATGGTGTATCTTTATATACACATGGTTACCCATAGTGGCGTCTTTTAAACTGATAGCCACGTTTAGTTGATCATTGGGCCATAAGTGCATCTTAGCTAGCCTTAGTTTTGTATTTAAAATACATTGCTTTCCTTTTTATGTGAAAAATAATTTTCATAGTATATCATTTTTAAGAAACGTATTGAAGTTAAATCCCAAATCTGGGCTTCTCAGTGTAAGTTGGTGTGTTTTTGTACTTCCTCTTTTACTGTATTATTCATTATGCTTGCAAAGATACTTAATGAAACTGGAGAAATTACAGAGAGAATAATAATAAAAAATGGTTCAGGGTGTGCTGGGATACAGGTGTTGAAATGCTGCCATGTGAATGTTGAATGAAAAAGATGCAGACTGAATCAAGGTTTAAATGAAATATGCAAAATATAAGTAGGTGAGACGTAGACTTCCTCTCTGAATCTGGGAGTATTTAAATGAAGAATTTTAAAAGAGAATTAAATAAAAGGAAGCTAGTGGTGGTTAATAAGTGCAGCTTACTTAAATTCAAGGATCACTTAGAAACCAGGAATGAACTCTTGGGACTCACCTTGTGCTGGTGGATTCCCAAGAGTGAGTCGATTTTTCATACTGGTTTAGAAATATGCAAGTTGATATTTTGTATTGAATTATGGGCAGATTTCTAATCTTTTGAGGTGGTTCTGGGAAGGGATGATAAAGTTCTTTTTTTATAGCCTTCATTTTTTAATAAAAACACAGTACCGAGCTTCAGGGTCACCTATTAGACTCATTATGACTCTTGAATAGTTCTAGACCTCAAGCAGCATAGATAAGTCCATGTTTTCCATTTCTTTTTATTTCTCAGAAGAAGTGGAAGTTTTGGAATGTAAAGGTGGCTTAAAAGAAGTGTAAGAGGAGTGAGGATGAAGAGGGTAGAGGGAGAGGAAGGAGGGGATGATTATGGGCAAGTAGCAATGGGGTGTATCTATGTTCTCGATAGTTCTGTCTGTCCTGGAGTTGGATATTGAAATCATATTGCTTTATGTACATTGGGTATAGGTCATTGTAAGAATTTGTGCGGCTAATTCTGGGACTCTACAGTCTCATCATGGTAAAGCAGGGTTTCTCAACAAGGGCCCCGTTGACCTTTTGCCCTGGATGATTCTTGTGGGAAGGCTGCCCCGCACAGTGTAGGGTTTTGAGTTAGCAGCCCTGGCTCTACCCAGTCCTGCCAGTTGCCTTCCCTCCAGTTGAAATAATAAAAAAGGTTGCAGATGTCCTGGGGAGAGGGGCATGAAAACCACCCTCAACAGAGAAACTCTGGGAAAGATGGGGAACTTCAATTTAGCTTTTATATTTTATAGTTAATAATCGCTGAGTCATTATCCTTGAACTGCTGTTTTAATCTGTCCTGTGGTGTTTATTTTTGTATTTCATATGATTTGTATTTTATGATTATCCACACATGTTTGAACCCATTTCTCCCTGTCACTATGGAGTTAACATATTATGTTCCTACTTTGTCAGTATTTATCCCACCTGACAGTCTTATTAAAGAATAAAATTATTCTCCCTAAAAATTATTTGGAGAGCATATGTGAAAGTAATTGTGTTTACCTGTCATCTTTTTAGGTTTTGGGGGTTAAATTCTTTTTTTTTAATATAATTTATTTTATTATCATTAATTTACAATTACATGTGCAATATTACGATTATTAAACTACCCTTTCATCAGGTCCCCCCCACCAACCCCATTACAGTCACTGTCCATCAGCGTAGTGAGATGCTATAGAATCACTACTTGTCTTCTCTGAGTTGTACTGCCCTCCCCGTGCCCCCCCAACATTACATCTGCTAATCGTAATGCCCCTTTTTCCCTCTTATCCCTCCCTTCCCGCCCATTTTCCCCAGTCCCTTTCCCTTTGGTAACTATTAGTCCGTTCTTGGGTTCTGTGAGTCTGCTGCTGTTTTGTTCCTTCAGTATTTTTTCTTTGTTCTTATACTCCACATATGAGTGAAATCATTTGATACTTGTCTTTTTCGGCTTGGCTTATTTCACTGAGCATAATACCCTCTAGCTCCATCCATGTTGTTGCAAATGGTAGGATTTGTTTTCTTCTTATGGCTGAATAATATTCCATTGTGTATATGTACCACTTCTTCTTTATCCATTCATCTACTGATGGACACTTAGGTTGCTTCCATTTCTTGGCTATTGTAAATAGTGCTGCAATAAACATAGGGGTGCATCTGTCTTTTCAAATTGGGCTGCTGCATTCTTAGGGTAAATTCCTAGGAGTGGAATTCCTGGGTCAAATGGTATTTCTATTTTGAGTTTTTTGAGGAACCTCCATACTGCTTTCCACAATGGTTGAACTAATTTGCATTCCCACCAGCAGTGTAGGAGGGTTCCCTTTTCTCCACATCCTCGCCAACATTTGTTGTTGTTTGTGTTTTGGATGTTGGCCATCCTCACTGGTGTGAGGTGATATCTCATTGTGGTTTTAATCTGCATTTCTCTGATGATTAGCGATGTGGAGCATCTTTTCATGTGCCTGTTGGCCATCTGAATTTCTTCTTTGGAGAAGTGTCTATTCATGTCCTCTGCCCATTTCTTAATTGGATTATTTGCTTTCTGTTTGTTAAGGTGCATGAGTTCTTTATATATTTTGGATGTCAACCCTTTATCAGATACGTTTTGTATGAATATATTCTCCCATACTGTAGGATGTCTTTTTGTTCTACTGATGGTGTCCTTTGCTGTATAGAAGCTTTTCAGCTTGATATAGTCCCACTTGTTCATTTTTGCTTTTGT
Source organism: Smutsia gigantea (assembly GCA_032199065.1). Lineage (NCBI taxonomy): Eukaryota > Metazoa > Chordata > Mammalia > Pholidota > Manidae > Smutsia > Smutsia gigantea. The sequence goes on along the minus strand of JAVSCE010000583.1, from coordinate 2,270 downwards.
TTCCCTTGCCCGGGGAGATATGTTCATGAAGAAGCTGCTCATGTTTATGTCCAAGAGATTTTTGCCTATGTTTTTTTCTAAGAGTTTTATGGTTTCATGACTTACATTCAAGTCTTTGATCCACCTTGAGTTTACCTTTGTGTATGGGGCTAGACAGTAGTCCAGTTTCATTCTCTTACATGTAGCTGTCCAGTTTTTCCAACACCAGCTGCTGAAGAGGCTGTCATCTCCCCATTGTATATCCAAGGAACTTTTATCAAATATTAATTGACTGTATATGTTTGGGTTAATGTTTGGATTTTCTATTCTGTTCCACTGGTCTGTGGTTCTGTTTTTGTGCCAATACCAAACTGTCTTGATGACTGTGGCTTTGTAGTAGAGCTTGAAGTCAGGGAGCGTAATTCCCCCTGTTTTATTCCTCCTTCTCAGGATTGCTTTGGCTATTCGAGGTCTTTTGTGGTTCCATATGAATTTTAGAATTATTTGTTCCAGTTCATTGAAGAAAGCTGTTGGTAGTTTGATAGGGATTGCATTGAATCTGTAGATTGCTTTAGGTAGTATAGCCATTTTGACAATATTTATTCTTCCTAGCCAAGAGCATGGGATGCATTTCCATTTGTTAGTGTCCTCTTTAATTTCTCTTAGGAGTGTCTTGTAGTTTTCAGAGTACAGGTCTTTCACTTCCTTCGTTAGGTTTATTCCTAGGTATTTTATTCTTTTTGATGCAATTGTGAATGGAATTGTTTTTCTGATTTCTCTTTCTGTTAGTTCATCATTAGTGTATAGGAAAGCAACAGATTTCTGTGTGTTAATTTTGTATCCTGCAACTTTGCTGAATTCAGATATTAGTTCTAGTAGTTTTGGAATGGAATCTTTAGGGTTTTTTATGTACAGTATCATGTCATCTGCAAATAGTGACAATTTGACTTCTTCTTTACCAATCTGGATGCCTTGTATGTCTTTGTTTTGTCTGATTGCTGTGGCTAGGACCTCCAGTACTATGTTGAATAACAGTGGAGAGAGTGGGCATCCCTGTCTTGTTCCCGATCTTAGATGAAAAGCTTTCAGCGTCTCGCCGTTAAGTATGATGTTAGCTGTGGGTTTTTCATATATAGCCTTTATGATGTTGAGGTACTTGCCGTCTATACCCATTTTGTTGAGAGTTTTAATCAGGAATGGATGCTGAATTTTGTCAAATGCTTTTTCAGCATCTATGGAGATGATCATGTGGTTTTTGTTCTTCTTTTTGTTGATGTGGTGGATGATGTTGATGGATTTTCGAATGTTGTACCATCCTTGCATCCCTGGGATGAATCCCACTTGATCATGGTGTATGATCCTCTTGATGTATTTTTGAATTCGGTTTGCTAATATTTTGTTGAGTATTTTTGCATCTACGTTCATCAGGGATATTGGTCTGTAATTTTCTTTTTTGGTGAGGTCTTTGCCCGGTTTTGGTATTAGAGTGATGCTGGCTTCATAGAATGAGTTTGGAAGTATTCCCTCCTCTTCTATTTTTTGGAAAACTTTAAGGAGAATCGGTGTTATTTCTTCTCTATATGTCTGGTAGAATTCAGAGGTGAATCCATCAGGCCCAGGGGTTTTGTTCTTGGGTAGTTTTTTGATTACCAATTCGATTTCGTCACTGGTGATTGGTCTGTTTAGTTTTTCTGTTTCTTGCTTGGTCAGTCTTGGAAGGTTGTATTTTTCTAAGAAGTTGTCCATTTCTTCTATGTTTTCCAGCTTGTTAGCATATAGATTCTCATAATATTCTCTTATGATTCTTTGTATTTCTGTGGGGTCCGTCGTGATTTTTCCTTTCTCATTTCTGATTGTGTTTATGTGTGTAGATTCTCTTTTTCTCTTAATGAGTCTGGCTAGGGGTTTATCTATTTTGTTTATTTTTTCAAAGAACCAGCTCTTGGTTTCATTGATTTTTTCTATTGTTTTATTCTTCTCAATTTTATTTATTTCTTCTCTAATCTTTATTATGTCCCTCCTTCTGGTGACTTTGGGCCTCATTTGTTCTTCTTTTTCCAATTTCAGTAATTGTGTCTTTAGATTATTCATTTGGCAATGTTCTTCTTTCTTTAAATAGGCCTGGATTGCAATATACTTTCCTCTTAGAACTGCCTTTGCTGCGTCCCACAGAAGTGGCTTTGTGTTGTTGTTGTCATTAGTCTCCATATATTCTTTGATTTCTGTTTTGATTTGGTCATTAACCCATTGATTAATTAGGAGAATGTTGTTAAGTCTCCTCCATGTATTTG